>LPNX010617787.1:0-183423 GCA_001517045.1 Pseudotsuga menziesii | reverse complement strand
ATTTAAATATGAAAAGGTTTAAGCAGTCAACATTCACCACATGCTCATTTGCAGAATCAAAAGTAAATAAATGTACTGAGAAATAAAGTGCTGGAAGCAAAAACTGTAGTGTTGTATTGTAGTACAAGAGTGCTTGAAATAAATGTATTGTAGTACTTGCAGTAAAATGAAGTGAAAATGATTGTAGTAAAAGTAGTAATCTGTGTTTGTAGGGCGTTTTGCAATGCTTCTTGGTTAATTTTAATGAATTTTAATTAGAGTTGTTCTTCTTGAAGTTAGTTTTAGATCCGGTGGTGTGACTACCCCGATCTAGTTTTCCTCAAACCGAAGATGGAATGCTGTTGCGCTCAACAGGTGGGAGCAAGCCCACCCCTAGCTCACAGGTCAAACCCCAATGGCCCGGTGCTCACAAGGAGGACGACGAAGCGCCTAGAGACTGTCCCTAGCCTGCTACCCCTTGCAGCTTTCGAGTCACTGTTTTTAATCGATTCAAAAGTCTCTAGATGGATGCCTATTAGACTACGACTTCCTTTTCCCCTGGTCGTATCTCGGAGTACCCCGGAGGGTGATAACCGAGTAGAGGAGCAGCAGATAGAGAAGCTTGGTTGGTAAATTTTAAAGATTTATTTTAATCTTGATGTTTAATGTGCAAGGTTTATTTTAAAATAATAAAAAAAAAATGGGAGGTAAAGAGATTGATTGTAGATTGTAGTACAAGAAAAGGAAAGTTAATCTAATTACCTAAGCCCCCACTTACCCTGTTTTTTATATCCAGCTTGAATTCCCTAAAGGGAGATGACAAGTGGATAGAGGATACACAGGTTGGATGGGTTGTATGATTACTTTGACAGAAAATAAATTTTGCATAAGCAGGAAAAGAACTTAAACAAACATTACCCTACTTCCTACTCTACTTCCTACTCTATTTATTATAGATTACAAAAGCTTATAAGCTTTGCAGAATACCCCAAGAGACTCTCTTTGGGGTTTACAATAACAGAAAAGTTTGAGAGAAAAAGTTGAGGAATGGAACCCCTTTTATGCCGGTTGAAACTTGAGGAGATTTTATGTCTTTTGGGGCAGCAATTCTTCTTTAAAGATGAATAACCTGTCAAAAACCAGCGAGGTATTTGTCGCTGCAAATCACATAAAAACACTAAAAATTTACTGTTAAAATATTAGTACAAAATTTACAATTTTTACAAAAAATTTCTGAATGAAAGTATGACAGAGATATGAATAATATTTGTCAAAGAGGTATGCAATAAGTTAATCCCGAAGGAACTATGCGTTCGGCTCGAGAGATTGGATAGACCAATTCAGACCGACTTCATTCACCGCAGATGCGGATCAATTGATACCACAAGTATTCGAGACAGAGCTATTTTTGCATAGAGCTCACAGACTGACTGGAAACTGAGTTTCCAGCCACCTAAATAATACTAAAATAGCAGAAATAACAAGTTAAATTAATATATATAAGGTTAGGGCTTTAAAACAAGGTTTACATTCACTAAACAGTGAATATAACCCTGTTTAAAACAGGCTGAAAGTAAATGGCCAAATTTAAATTGTTGCCGGAATGAAGTTTTTTGAAGGAATTTCCTTGCTTGAATAACCTACAATACAAACTATGCCTGCAAAAAATTGTACTTCTAGAGATGAACACCTAATACTTCCTGCAAAACACTTTGTAAGAAATATCAGATCATTCACAAAAAAAGAATAAAAATACTTCTATTCTTTAATCTCTCCACAAAACACTTTGTGGAGAGCTAATTAGAAAAACACAACAAATGCAAACAAAATAAATACCAGGTTACCTCAATACATGTAGATCATGAAAAGCTGAAGCATAGTATTCTTCCAAAGAATTTTATTAAAATAGCCCAGATTGGGCAAATCTTCAATACAATGTAGCAAGAATATGAGAGAAGAATAATTTTCCGATAGCATAACAATAGCATAAGAGATCGTCCCTAATGAGGGAGTGATACCCTCATTATATAGATGAGATAATCCCCAACTCTTTAATGATAAACGGTTGAGATTAGACTAGATCTAGGGTTTAATCTCACCCATTAGATCTAGGTATTTGGCTTTCTATTTTCTCCATTAATCTCCACCTTTAGATTAATTCTTAATTAAAGGCTAAGAGACTTAATCCATGTCTCAAATAATACTGGCCTTTGGATCAAGTTATTTGATTTAATCTCAACCTCTAGATGAGCTTTTATGTGAAATAGAAATAAAGGAAAAATTAGAATGGGCCCAACTAGGCGCCCCCATCCAAATTTGGTGAATTCTTCATGAATATGGAGGAGTCTCCATATACTAGCGCCCCTCTCTAAAGTTAGTGAGCGCTCCCTTTGAAAAAACGTAGGCCAAAATACACTAGCGCTACCTCTATAATAGCATACACCTCCAAAATATAGCATGGGCCCATAAGATATGGCGTTTTCCTCCAAACTAGCACGCGCCCTCCAACTTTAACGTGGGTTCCTTTGTATTGTAGCGCTACCTCTATAATGATGTGGCGCTCCTCTAACGATGGCGGCCTTCAAATGTGGGCGCCCTTTATATATAGCGCCTACCTCTAATTTAGTAGCGCCCATTAAAATTAGCCTTGACTTTGTGTGTAGCGTGGGTCCCTTCATTGTTAGTGCGCCCTCCACTATGGTGTTGACTTTTATGTGGAACGTGGGCCATCCTCTAGATTGCTAGCGCCTCCACTAATTTTATGAGGGTTTACCTCCAAACTAGCGTTGACCTTCATGCATTGCGTGGGTCCCTTTATTGTTTAGCGCCTTCTACAATTTGGTGGCGCTTCTTCATATAGTGGACGCCCTCCTTATAATATGATGGAGCTTCTTCATACTTGGACGCCTTCATTATTCTTTGGATATCCCACTTAATATAGAGGAGACTCTTCAATATGGTGGCACCTTTCTCAATTTAGTGGAGATCTTTTACTTGGATGCCCCCTCTAGACTTAGGGTTTAGCCATATAATTTAGCTCTGACCTTGGTCATTAGCTCCATTAATATTATTTAACCTTTAGACTTAGGTTAAATTTAAATTCACCTTAGATAAAAATATTTCAATTAAATTTTTAAATTTTCCTAGAATTGACTTAGGAAAAATTAAAAATAACTTGAGAAATTAATATCTAGGCCATGGGGGGGTGGAAAACTTTGGAATAAACTTTTCCTAGGCTTAATAACCCCCAAACAAGTTTACCATGGCATTATTTGATTTTTTACTTCAAAATCAAATAATGTGAATTTTGACTTAGGAAATTTAATTAATTCCCTAAGAAAAATAGACCTTGCTTAGGCAAAAATGGTCTATCTACTCAACCACTCATCAGAATGACATGGGACTCGAAGCAGTGGCTTAGGGGGTTTCATAGCAATTTATCTTTGCATTCATAGCCCCTATTACAAAATGCCATGCTCGAGCGATTACATTATTACATCAAAATTGAGTTAATTAATCACCAAGGGGTGAAATTAATTAACCATAAAATAAATAAAATAAAATACAACAACATTACGAAACTCCGCAAGACTTTAGACAGATGCCTAGCATGGTCATGAATCACACTTTGAAGCCTTAGCCACCTCATGGAATTGACTGGTAGAACGCCCGTCACCACTTTGGAGGATTTTGAGTGAAAACCAAACTGATTAAACTCGTTTGTTCAACAAGGTCAATTGGAAAGGGAAAAACACTCGATGAGGGGACTTCCCTAACAACCCGTTCCATGGTGTGGCATCCGTATCATATGACCCACACTAACACTTTAAATTACATTAATTTTCCCACGCAGGGGAGCGGACATTTCGTTTTACAAAGGGGCAATAGCCCTGCAGAAGTGAAAAATCCTCAGATTTTTCTAAGGTACAAATATGTACAACTTCGTGTACATGGAGTTGCCACCTAGTCGAAATAGGTGGGCAACACTCCCCTAGCTGATTGAGACATTCCTTTTCTTGTGTGATGGTTGAGCTTGCAATCCTCTCCACAAATCCACCGGAATGCACTTGGAACCGTTTGGAAACAATGGATAGCCTTCAAATCTCCTTCAAAAATTCTTCACCTGCACATAAAACTCACTCTCAATCAATTGCTTCCTTTCAAATGACAAATAGAAAGACAAAAAATTGAATTTAAGTGAACCCGACTGTCTTTTTCCGCCGGTCACGTGTCCTGTTTTCGGGATTCGTGTCCGGTTTTCGGGACACGATGTATTTTCGTGTCCGATTCGATGTAAGTTCGTGTCCGGATTTAGGATTCGACCGAAAGTCGAATCGGTCTCGTGTCGGACTCGAATCGTGTCCGATTCGATCCCCACGGGACACGAGGGGGCTAGAGGACGAATCCGGTTTCTTAGGCAGAAAGAGTTCTGTTGAACTGAGTTGAAGAGAAATCAGTGGGATGATTGCTAGTTTACGTGGAGTGATAACATAGAGGAGGTGCCACCTCAAATGAGGTAGGCGACCTCACTCTACCTACCAAGCCACATCAACCTCCATTTGCATGCTCTCACCAACCCTCACGCTAATTTACGTCTCAATGGGATGCGAGTCTTTCTACCAACAAAATGCGCCTTCATTTCCAAAATAGTGATATGGTATAACACTTTAAATATATCCAAAGTTTTTTTGTGATACTAATGAGGGGGGTCCACTCCCTAGTGTTAGTGCAATACTAACATACCATGTTAGCGTGAGCTTTGATGTTTGACGTCACCCTCCATAATATAACATTCATTACCTTATTTTATAACCAAACCTTGAATGCTTTTGAGTGGATGCCTAAATTGCCAACCACATGGGACCCTTTTCCATGTCACTTTAACATTAAAATAATTGAATTTTGACTTATTCAATTTTGCCCCCTAGTGCCAAATTGATTCACTTTTAGCAATTAAATGTCACTTTGATGCATTTTTTGCTGAATAATGCTCTATGAGACGTTTTAGCTTCCCGAAACTCATGAAAAGTGGCCCCTGGGGTAAAGAGGATGCTCTGAGTGTGAAAACGAGCATCCATACCCATGCCAAAAACGGACGCCGGACCCACCAATTATTACATTTTGAAATTTTTTAATTAAACCATTAAAAAATGGCTTAAAAAATGAATTTTTTTTTTTCTCGGAATCTGACGAAACTCTAGGGGGACCTAGTACATGTCCATACGACTCAATATTGATGCCTAGCACGCTCATATACATTGACACGTGACCTTTTATAACCTCCTAAGGCCTACCTTCCAAGACGACCATTCCAGCTTTGGAGGAGCAGTGAAAAACTTGAAAATTATACATTGCTTATTCAACATTGCATAATTGACAAGGGAAAAAACACCTTGGAATGATCGGATTGACGTTTAAGTCTTAGGAAGCCAAGTCCTTTACAAAAAAAAAAAGTCCTGCTAGTAAATTTATTACAACTTCCCCGAAGGGGTATGGACATGCGGTACAAAAAATAAAAAGGCCATGAAGGCCTGATGGACCTTTGAGCTCTGAATTTGAACAAGTACTTTGTTCATCTTTGTCGGCTCACTTGAAAGTTCGACTAGATGCAACCTAGTCGGTAACAGGATCTTAGGAAAAGGCATTGCTCAATTGTAGCTCTTCCTTGTTGAAATTTAACATGTGTATGATAATTATAAAATTTGCAGACTGTAATAGAGATAGTACTTGAGAGTTTAACAACAATAAAACATTTGTAGCAGTAAAACAATCATCCACACAATTGATCACAAGAGTTTTCATGGGGAAACCTTTTAAGGAAAAAAACCCCAAAGCATTAATAATTGATCCTCTAAATGAGATGACCGAGTTTGTACATGAGCAGAGATAGTTACATCAATTTGATCACAAAACTTTGAGATGAATGTAGATAAATATTACTCAATCAAGCTGTCACAACCTGTGTAGAAATTGATCTGTGGAAGCCTTAGTAGGCTCACCATTCATTGCTGCCACTGTGGACTGTGGTTACCTTGCTGTTGCCACCATGGACTGTGGTCACCTTGCTGCTGCCTTCGTGGGTTGTTGGTAGCTTGCTGCTGCCTTCATGGGTTGTTGGCAGCCTGCTGCTGCCTTCGTGGGTTGTTGAGAAAGACCTTAGTAGGGCTCGGTTGCATAGAGAAGTGCCCTAGCAGGCTCGGGTGCACAAAGGAGAACCCTAGCAGGGATCAGGTGCACAAAGAGTGACCCTAGCAGGTCTCGGGTGCCTAGAAGAGTGCCTTCAACCATAAAAGAGAGCAATGGAGGAGCTGTCGTGGACTTGGAGAGGGCAGATGCTGACTTGTTCTTGTCCCTTGGAGAGCTGCGATATGAGAGAAGAACCCAACATATAAACACGATTTTTCCTTTTGGAGCAGTGAATGATGATCTTGGATGATGATAAAATGATTTGGAAGGCTTCTTTATTTATAGTTCATCAAACATAAAACATAATTAGGAGGTTGACCTTAGGGCTTTTATTCTTTTTCATCTTTGACCATTGAGTTTTAATCTTTTGTGGTCCATTGGTCTTTTAGTCTTTGTCTTTGAGACACTTGGACCTTCATTTGATGGTCACTTGGACCAATACAAGTTGTGCTAGGGTTTCTTGGTCCTTCAAGTGATTTTATGACCACAACAAGTCATCTCAAGAGTTCTTCAAGGTCCCAATGGTCCATTCATGCCCACTCAAAGTGCATCTTCATAAAGAAGGAGGATTATTAAATGCTTTATCTCGTTCTCCTCGTTGCCACCAAGATCAAGTGCTAGGTCTCTCAACCAGGGGTAGCTAATCCCTGACAAGGTCTCATAGCCCATAGATCAAGGAGAGGAGTGCATCACTTGCCCAGGCCTTGTTTAGGGCTTATGGTGATGACTTGGTAACTGACCAGGTGCCTTAGCCCCAGGCTGCATTAGATGACTCAATTTCGATTACTTGGTAACTGACCAAGCGCTTGCATTCTCCTAGAGAATGGCCCTCAGCCCTAGGTTGAGGTCCTAGTCCCAGACTGAATTGATTTCCTGGTAACTGACCAGGTGCCTCCATTCTCCCAGAGAATGGCGCTCAGCCCCAGGTTGAGGTCCCAGTCCCAGAATGGGTTGATTTCCTGGTAACTGACCAGGTGCCTCCATTCTCCTAGAGAATGGCCCTCAGCCCCAGGTTGAGGTCCCAATCCCAGACTGGGTTGATTTCCTGGTAACTGACCAGGTGCCTCCATTCTCCCAGAGAATGGCTCTCAATGCTGCTTAGGGAAAATCAACATTCATGACTATTGACAGCCGGCCTTGGGGTGCATACCCGAAAGCTTCCTGTATTGAGGATTCACTACAACACAACAACCCTTAGACACAATTATTATAGAAGCAAAGCATAGATGGTGACGAATCCACAAAGGGGGAGAGCAAGAGCCAATCAATCAACTTTAAGCCAATGAGATGCGAACACAAGACGGAGTGGTATGGATGAAATGATGAAGACTAAGGTGGAACCAAAGAAGGGGGAATAGTCCATAGAAATACCAAATTAAGAGTAGTCATCTTGGTGCATGGTATGTCATCAAACCAACAACCCTTCACCCTCATCAACCTGTGCAAGGTACTATGAGCTATTCTTATCAAAACAATCAAATACAATATATCATGTAACAACAATATACAGTATAGTCCAACATCATGTAATACATCATCATCATCATCTGACATGGAATAGTAGTAGAACAAGGCAAAAGTATAACATCTCATGATCATCACACCACCCATATCACAGAAAAGACCCATAAGCAGAAAAATGGGCCATAACAGTCTGGAGTCTGGAATACATCAGCAAGCTGGAATAGAGTGAAGCAAAATAAAGTCATATGATGCCTATACAGTATGAGGCATAACAGGACTTATTGAAGATCAGCATTATTGGAATCGACTCCTAGATGCAAGGTGTGGTACTTAAAACATGGCTCCCAGCTAGCAACTAGGTATGTTGCTAATCATTTGAGTAGCATGGTTCTCAATAGGCAACAATACATATAGCCATTTGTTTGAGTAATGGCCTATGTTGTTTTTAGTTTCTAGACAGCCATACTTTCAGATACAGAAATTCTATGTAAATTCTACAGTACCAATTGATAAAGGCCTGACTCGGAAGAAAAGGACACTGAAGCTCTTCTGTCCTCTAGTGATCCATAGAAACCCTCAGGGACAACGAACACTAATCACGCCTTACAAATAAGACCTATCTATATATCCTCCATTTGGATTAATTAAAGATGGGTATTTATAGGATTGGAAAACAACAGAGGATAAATATGAAACCGATTTACTGAGTGAGTAATTACAATTCAATCCATAAGGTATAGGTGTCAAGTGGCAACCCTACCTAAGCATAGCTTTCACAATGGAGGTTAATTATTAAGGTATGAGTATGTAGAAGATCACGTGGCAAAGTATTTTGCCAGTTTGCTGTGTTAGGGTTCAATCCTTGTCAAAGCAGGACTTGCATAAGCCTTTTTCCTATCTAAGTAAAATCATGGAGAAAATTTTATGGTGTGTGGTCTCAAACTGTTTCTTTCAGTTTCATCCTTTTCTGATCTTTCTGGGTACTTTAGCTGTTCATTTTCTGCTTCATGTGTTAGTCTCTTATTCTTAAGAGGCATTTTTTTGCTAGGATTTCCTTTGGACCTGTTTGAATTCTAATGGAAATTCCACTGCGTTTTTGTGATTTACATAGTGAACATTGTACGTTTCCCCTTTACTTTATGTTAGCTGTCTCTTATTGCTTCAATTCTGTTCTAGAGTTTTCTATTATAGATTCATAATGCTGTCACTGCTAAAACATGTTATTTGTATGAGCTTGGTCTGTTAGGAAGTTTTAAGAAATCTCCTAAAATGGCTACTATCAGAAAACTTGAACTTGTTTCAATATCCCAGTAAGAGAATTTAACAGCTTCCATTCATGTGCTGATAAATTATAATGCAGGTTAGTGGTACAAAGTTCTATTACCTAAAAAATGAGGCTGTTTTGTTGGAGATGGGACTCATTAACTGGGCACTGTCAGAACTTGTAAAAAGAGGATACACGCCTTTGAGCACCCCTGATATTGTACGGTCATCTGTTTTGGAAAAGTGTGGCTTTCAACCTCGGGCACTGAATACACAGGTTTATAGTCCTCTATGTTTGAAGAAAGTACACATCTACTGCTTTTAAATTAAGTCAATAAGGGTCCCGTTCTTGATTGTGTTGCTTTATAAGCTGCAGGCTATCATTAGTCAAAGGTATGAGAAGAAAGGTCTATTGGTAACTTACAAAGTCTTTTTTAAAAATGAAGCATCATGGGTTTTACATTTTCACTGAGCAGGTCTACTCTATAGAGGGGACCGACCAGTGTTTGGCAGGTACAGCAGAGATTCCTGTTGGAGGAATGTACATGGATCATATTATTGATGAATCCCTTTTGCCATTGAAATTTGTTGCCTTTTCACATTGCTTCCGCACAGAAGCTGGTGCTGCAGGCTATGCAACAAGGTCCAGTATTTCTTAAACAAAGACTCATATTTTAAAATTACTGACAAACTAATGAAGAGCAAATTTGCACATGCTTTTTCGTTGTTGCAAGACAAATTTTCTAAAAGGACAAAGAGAACTTTTATTTTAATTGGTTCAGCAAGTACATCCTGGGTAGGGCTAGGTCTTTCCCTATATAACCGCAGAGGCTGCATTTGCTACTAAGCCTTGTAGATGGTTGGGAATGCAAATATTTGCTTTACAAAATGCTAAATAATTTATAGCAGAAGTAGAGACCAAAACTGCAGAATTTGGTAAAATTCACTCAACTTTCCAGGGTATCCACTTGACCAGATTTCTGCAGTCTTTGGAAGGAATCTGGGATCTTTTTGAGCCCTATAACCATAGAGGCTGCCTATGCTACTAAGCCTTATAGATGCTTTGGGATGAAAATATTTACATTACAAAATGTTACAAGAATTTATAGCAGTAGTAGAGATCAAAACTGCATAATTTGTTAAGTTTGACTTGATTTTCCAGAGTATCCGCTTGACCAGATTTCTGCAGTCCTTGGAAGGAATCTGGGATCTTTTTGAGCCCTATAACCATAGAGGCTGCCTATGCTACTAAGCCTTATAGATGCTTTGGGATGAAAATATTTACATTACAAAATGTTACAAGAATTTATAGCAGTAGTAGAGATCAAAACTGCATAATTTGTTAAGTTTGACTTGATTTTCCAGAGTATCCTCTTAGCCATATTTTTCAGTGCATGGAAAGAATTTGGGATATATATATAATTTTCTTTTCTTTTCTTTTCTCTTCTCCATGAAATACATATCCTGGGGAAACCTACTGGGCACTTCCCCTCATTCCGAGGATGGTATCCAGGTTAAACCGGATTCTTTAGGGCTCAAGGCTGATACAACAACAAACACATTAAGAGCTCAACATATCACTTGCAGGAATTGATCCTGGATGGGGAGGACAACATTCCTTCTCTCAACTGCCCAGGCTAGACCCAATTGACTTAGGAATCTGGGATCTTGTTGAGCAGCTTCATAAATCCTTCCTGACGATTCCTGATGACTCTCATTATGCCTGAGACTCTTGTAGGCAGAGAATTTGGGATATATATTATTTTTCTTCTCTTTTCTTTTCTCTTCTCCATGAAATACATATCCTGGGGAAACCTACTGGGCACTTCCCCTCATCTAAGGATGGTATCTAGGGTAAACCGGATTCTTTAGGGCTCAATGCTGATACAACAATAAGCACATTAAGAACTCAACATATCACTTGTGGGAATTGATCCTGGATGGGGAGGATAACATTCCTTCTCTCAACTGCCTAGGCTAGACCCGATTGACTTAGTAATCTGGGATCTTCTTGAGCAGCTTCATAAAGTCCTTCTTGACGACTCTTGGTGACTCTCATTTCATGCTTGAGACTCTTGTAGGCATAGCCATCACTTTGGATGTGTCATCAACCTTGTTGATTTTGGCTGCAATCCTGCTCAAACATACATGGCCATCCATGATCACTGCCTTGTGTTTACTATTGAACAAGTAATTGTTCATCTTTGGCGGCTCACTTAGAGGTCCAACTTAGTGCAACTTCGTTGGTAACACATAGCACGTAAATCTAATTTAGTGGTAACATTCAATCATGCCTATGCTTTCTGTCACCATTTAAGCTATGGCTGCATATTGCTCAATTGTGCAAACTGCATTGTTTTATGATTTTGAAGTATAGACAACACCTTTGCTCTTTCAAGTGGGTCTAAATGTAAATCCATTTCGAATTTCTATTGTATATCTCACAAATCACTTTATGATTGAGCAGGGGCCTGTACCGTGTTCATCAATTCAGCAAGGTTGAGATGTTTGTAATATGTCATCCAGAGGATAGTGATTCATTTCATGAGGAACTCATTAGCATTGAAGAATCCCTCTTTTCTTCACTTGGACTACACTTCAAGTGAGGACTATTCTTTCAGGTTTACTTGTATATTGTGCATCGTAAGCTTATTCTTTTAATGTCATGTTTTTGTTGTAATTCATGCCATACAGGACTCTAGACATGCCTTCTGAAGACCTAGGTGCACCTGCATATCGCAAGTATGATGTGGAGGCATGGATGCCAGGTTTGGGACGGTATGGTGAGGTAAGTCGGTCCTTTTCTTGAGTTGGTAAAAAATGATGTAGCTTATACATTTTGATGACAACTTTATTCCCATGTCTATGTAACAATTATGTTGAATTTCTTATTTACAGATATCTAGCTCATCAAACTGTACTGATTATCAAAGTCGTCGACTCAATATTCGATACCGGCCTGCAATTGAAGAATCAAATCCTTCAACAGTTGTCAAGCCCAAAAAACGAAAAGGGCAACTAAAGTTTGTGCACACATTAAATGCAACAGCTTGTGCTGTGCCTAGAATGATCATAACCATACTTGAAAACTTTCAGCAGGAAGATGGGTCAATAATTATTCCAGAAGTACTGCAATCATTTATGGGTGGTGTTAAGGTCATTTCTCCAAGGTCAAAACAATAAACCAGGCATTTTATTAAATGAAAGATATTCAAGGTCATTTTTGAGATTATAGAGTTTGTTTGAATCAGATTAACTGAAACTCCTGATTTGGGGTTTGTTTCCACATTGGCAAATATTTCCCGTATGGAACCCTATGGAACCTCCTCAAAGAACTTCTGGGAAATGTTTCCTGTCAGTTTCCTACATGGAAACATTTGGAAAACGTTTCCTAGACGTTGCTTGGCAGATTCAAGTTTGAAAATGCCATTTTTGCTCTTAAGATCAGTCTTTTAAAAAAAAATTAGGTGTGCTGGCCCAATGGTATAGAAACTGAAAAGGAACAGTAATAATCAATAAACTCAATAAAGTAGTTAAAAAAATGAAAAATTGGGAGTTCCTACCCATGACATACCCAATCCGTTCAGGGGACGTTTGGGGTACGGTCCTGAAGTCCATTGCAAATTTTGGAGATGCCATGTTGTTCCTTGAGCTACGCATTGATTACACAACAATTATTTATTTAATTAAAACGAAACTTAAGTCTAATCTCCCTTTGTCCCAGGGTTACCTTTCTTTGAACAATTGTAATTTACCATGGACGGACCAAATGTACAAGGCCAAGCTAAAGGATATCAAAGTCCCTTGTTGAGGTTCATATTATTAGTCCATAATGGATTAGGGAGTTACAAACCGTGGATGTGCAAAATTTGTGGTCACCGTTTTGCTCTTAATTGTCAAAGAGCATATCATCATATATTGGGCATCCTTGGGTTTGGCATCAAGTCATGCCATTGTGTAAGTAAACATAACACTGAATTTGGCCAGGCTTACGAAGCTATCAACTTGAGAGAATATAATTAGTAGAATTTAAATTTATTGAGTTTAGACTATGTAGGATGGCTCATCGTTCTTGAACTATCATACTGTAGGATGGCTTATGAGTCATGAACTATCAATGCAACTTTTACTTAAACACCAATGTCGCTTCCATCTACTGCTCAGTTGATGCAATTGGTGGATTAGACATCTTACCTACTTGTGTTTAATGCCCAACCTCCGCATGTTAACTTTCAAACTAGATGCTCATCTCAATTCATCCCTTGTTTAGTTGTGAAACAGAGGAGACCAACAGAGGAAAAGTCAATCATTCTTGTAGAGGAGAAGTCATTCATTCATGCATAGAAGCAATGCTTGTGTCCTCTATGAGAAGCACCCATCTGTCGTTGAGGCACAAGATTTTGTTTGCATGATCTAAAAGTGCCAAAAGAAGCAGTATAAATGAATACGGGTGATTGTCATTGTCAAGTCGGAAGATAAATTCATGAAGAAAGATAAATAGTTCAAGGTGTTTATCTCAATGTACATGTAGTTGCCATGAACCGGGGATTGTGGGCTTTATCTTCCATTCCATAGTTGAGTTCAGCATTGCATTGAAACATGGATGCATGATGGAGATATGACATTTCACATTCCTTGTTTAGTTGTGAAATAGAGGAGACTGACAAAGGAGAAGTTGATCATCCCCACATACTAGGAAGCATTCACAAGTGGATTTGAAGCCTATTCTGCTAACTCATGCCCGAGTTGAATTGATCATCCCATTGATTCCTAACATATTTGGCAGGTTATTTTCTTCCCTACGACGATGCATGCCTGGTGGCTCCTGTTCCATCTTAAGGCTCTTTGATATGGTAGCAAAATAACATAGAATTAGCGCATTTATCAAGAGAAAAACAAATTATTTACATTGATTTTGTGGAACTATAGATTTTGAAGGTAGGTGAAAATAAATATTTGATGACAAATAGAAAAGATTATTCTTATGTTCCTTCCTTTTTTTAAGTAGTTGCTTTCAACAAAGAAAACATGAGAGAATATGATTTCAGTACTACCTCATCTTCCATTGTTTTAAATGCATTAATTAGGATAAGGAATACTCGATAGAGCATGGTTTAAAGGTAGATTGAGTTTCCTCAATAGAACCCTGAAGGTATTTATTGAAATTAGGCTTATCAACTGTGAATTATTACAATGTCTTGCTCTTACAGTTATTGATTATACGTTATTGAAAAATTAACTGTAGTATAGCCGTTCAATTACTTTTATTACTGGAACTTGAAAAACTATAGTCAATCAGCCCGCATAGGGGTAGTCCTAGTGGTTGGGACTCTCGGTGATAATGCTGCCAACCTCGGTTCGATTCCCTTGGACTTACCAGAGGAGCGTGTGTGCGTGAAAAATGGGTTATAGTGGCAGCCATGAAATTTGTTCCTAGATATTGCAGGAGTGATTCTACACAGTTACTGATTCCCCCATCCCAATATACCAAAAAAAAAACTGTAGTCAATCCTCTTTTGTATAGTAATAATTTAATTTGTAAATTGCAAGGGGCTAGTATTCATATGCCAGTGTTTGCAAACTGTTGAGCTTGGGAGTAGAGTAGATGGCAAAAAAAAATATCCAAAGTACACAAATCTTTTAACTGATAAATTTTCTTATGTGAATTTTCTGGGTTTTATGGATGAAGTTGGAGGATTTTTTTTACGAAAGAAGGGGTGTGTCCTATGAAGGCTTATAGTTTATCAACTAAAAATGAGCTAAAGGCACGAACAACCTGAGTGGGCCCAATGGTTAAGAACATGTGTTATCTCCTTGGAGGTCACAGGTTCAAAACCGGCAGGGGGTAGGGTTGTTCATTATCCCGTTGTGACAAGGCTAGAAGGATAGAGGCTCACCCTGGTGGGTTTCAAGACGTCTCGGCCCCTGCTAAGTCACAAGTGCCTGGTATATCTGGCTTGCGTGCTGCTGGATATACTCTTGGGAGGTTGTTGTTCCCATGGTCTAAAAAAAAATGAGCCAAGGCACAAGTAGGGAATCCAATTGCACTAACTATGGGTCTAAGGGGGTTATCATTTTTGTGAATTATAGGTTGCCCATAATCTTAGGGATTTAGAGGTTATGGGGAATAAGCCGCTTTTGGATTGAAGGTCTAAGGGAGGAGGACCTAATGGAATTGGTGACTAAGCAGGTGATTTTATTAAGAGGATTCTTGGAGAGAGGTTTATAAGATGAGGAGGATGAAGACACTTACATTCATAGTTATCAAATTCGGTCAAATTCGACCATTTGGTATGGAAATTTGAAGATCCAGTTCATCGAACAAATTATTCATCCTAATTCAGTTCACTATCATTTGTCGTTGGTCTGGCAAAGGTCTAGAACTGTCATCCATCATTGGTTCGGAAAAGGCATGCATTATCCATTATACTAGGCTTGCCTGCCTTATTCAAGTGCATTCATGAGTGGCTTCCCTAACTGCCTTAATTTTTAAAATCCTAAATTTGATTTTTTAATGTGATAGAGTTTTCACACAATTTGGTCAATATATGGGATGAGCCTTGCACACTGCTATGACATTGACTAATATCCCAATCATAACTCAATATAATCACGCATAACTCAATATAAACATGTAACATGTTCATACAAAGGATTTCGAAAAGATCGAGTTACTTAAAAAACAAACACTCAAACTTCATAACCATTTTGTAAACACAAAATAGAGAAGGATGCAAATTAACATGGTATTAATCTAATGGGCTCATCCTCTATGGGGCATAGTATTAATTGAGTGGGCTCATGCTCGCTGGGGCATAATGTGATATAAAAAAATGCTTAAAATAATATATATGAGGATTAAATAAACACTCTTAAATATTTAACTTTACCATGTTGTTGAAAGGATCTTTACACCCTTCAATATATAGCTTCACTTCACCATGTTGTTCAAAGGGTCATTTTCATGTGAAGTAAAATTATTAAAATTAAAGAAAAAGGAATATGTAACGTTATCGCGTTTAATCCCAAACACTTTAACATATTCTGTATAAGTGACCACCCATTAATATAAATCTTTTCCCAAACACTTTAACCTATTCTGTATAAGTGACAACCCCATTAATGTAAATCCTTTTAGCGGTGTTGGAAAAATTTAAATCCAATCGTCCTCAATTGTGATATTTCATACGTAAATACATTGTCTTGTTCTTGGGAAATGATAATATTCATCTGTTATAGGTTTAGGTTTAAGTGTGTTTTAATTTGTTATTTATTATAATTTAAGTAGATATGTTTTTTTTATAATTTTAATTGATATAAAGAATTTAGGTAATTTATTGATGTAATAAAATATTTGAGTTGTAAATTTTGTTATTGCACTAAGAATATTGATGTGCTTTACAACTTATTATGGGAGATATGTTGTAACACATATCGTTGTGTAACTTTATGTAACATGTTGTTCTCATAAAAAAAATAAAGAAAAAAATGAAAATGAAAATGATATTGTCTTAAAAAAATTATATTGATTTCATCTGAGATATACTAAGCAATGAGAGGGATCAAATATATTGAGGTATAAATTTCTTCTTAATGTGTAAAAACTTGAAGAAAAAAAAGAACACCTCAAGAAATCAGATCCCTCTCATTGCTTGATAGATGGGTTTAAGATGGATCTATGTTGGTCTTAAATTTTTTATATATGAAGAAAAAATTCACAAGCGTATCTCTCTCATACTGAGCTATAAAGGACCTCGCTACTCTCAGTACAATATTTTGTGGCATTAATTGATTTTCCAATTTCCAATGTTAATGAATTTTATATTCCAAAACTCAAACTTAGAATTAGAATTACATGGATTATATTATAAGAATATGCAAATGGTGCCATTAACACTTTTTGTAGGTAGATTAGTTGGATTGCTATGTTAAATGTGGTGTTGGAAAGGATTTAGTGATTCATTGATGTAATAAAAGATTTGAGGTGTACATTTTTTTATCTTAATTTTTTTTATATCAAGAAAAGAAAATCAGAGTCATAAAATCTCTCTTATACTAGACTATTTAATACCTTGCTACTCTCCATACAATAATTTGTGACATTAATTGATTTTCCAACCGACCATTAGATTTTACAATCCAAAATTCAAACTTAAAATTAGAATTACATGGATTATATCATAGGAAATATGCATTTAAATGGTTCCATTGACAATTTATGTAGTAAATTATTTGGAGTGTTAAGTTAAATGTGGAACATATGTATGGTAAATAACAACCTTTCAAAAAAACTAATGACAAATTTGTTTTTTTATACATTAATATAGCTATTAAAGCAATCAAAATGTAGTTGTATAATTAAAAAGTAGTTGTACATATATTTATAAGTGGATTTTATTGTGCATGAATTTCTTTTATATGACATGACATTGATTAATAAGATTGAACTATCGTCTCTTGAGTTTTGACAAAATGTGATATTCATCTTTATATAACTTAAGTTTTAACTATGACATTATTTAATTTTATATTAATATGCCAAGACTTTAAATACACTTAGACAAGTTTGTCATCATTACGTCTATCATTATTATTATCTCAGGTTTATAAATACACTTCAATAAGTCTGTCATTATTAATATGGTAAGGATTTAAATACACTTTGGTAAGTCTGTTATGCCTCTATAAATATAGGTTGCACATTTTCATGATCGTTCTTATGTACATGCAAACCTCATTACACATTCAAATGGCACACTCAATTACACAATCTTTCCATTTGCATACCAATGCCTCTTAACAACATGCGTACCATGGTTGATCATTACCTAGCCTCTATAACAACCTACCAAGGTCGACCATTATCTAGCCCTTTGTAACTCGTCCTTGGTCATCAGTAAAAGTTCCATGTGCATGTCTTAATAGTGTTGCAACTTGTTTTGCATGGTTAGACTACTTATCCTCTTCATACTATTGCAAATGGTTATCTCACCCATTGCTTTTATTGTAAGAACTGCTTTGAACACCAACTTGTATTATTTAGGATTGCTTTTTAGTATGGCAAGCACTTTGTATTGTTTCTTGAGGTCACTTGTACTTCAAATCATTACTTTAACTTCTAATATGTTGGATGGTTTGAGGCAAAGCAAATTGATAGAAGTTTTCCTATTTGTATTTATTTGCTCTCAATTTCAAAACTTAATAGTACCAATAACCTCAACCTCAACCTCAACCTCTTGCTATGCAAATGAATAAATTGTGGTATTTCCACATGATTTTTTCTGAGTTTTTATTTCTTATGTTTGATAAGATAAATAGTATTTGAACATGAAAATAAAATCACGAGGGAATTACTTCAAGAAACAAAGTAGAACTACAAAGTTACCTTGCATACCAATGCATTGAACTTTACTTTATACAATGTACTATGCAATGCAGTGGGTTGTTGAAGCCCCAAGGGTTAGCTCAATTGGTAAGACGTGTGCACACTCTCTCGGTTCGGGAAGAGGTCATGGGTTCGAGCCTTGAGTCCTTTGGGGTTAGGCCTTTTACGAGGATGGCCGACGGTTTACCACCTCTACCATCCACTAATGTGGGGAAGTATCGCTGGGTTTCCCGTGGATCTTTCCATCTGAAAAAAAATGCAGTGGGTTGTTGTAATAAGCACTTTAATTATTTGTAAGTATATGATTCTCTCTCATGTTCACTTTAGATTAATCAATTACATAGTACGAGTTTTTATTTCTTATTTGTGATAAGATTAAAGTACTACTTAACCATGAAAATAATATCTTGGGGGGATTTTTTTTTAGAAAACAAAGTAAAACTACGAAGTTACATGACCTATTGAATGGATACATTGAACTGTACTTTATTCACGTGCTATACAATTTATTGGATTATTACAATGGCATAGATTTAGTCTTTGTATGTACATGATGCTCTATGATGTTAAAGTCAACCTAAGAATAGTGTTGTCATAGAGGGCGGTGCTCTACGACTGAACCAGGCTATCTTTTATCCTTCTGATTGGCGAACATGGGCATGGCGGTTGGGTATTATTCATGGGGTGGTGGTGATTGGCATGGATTGTATTTGTGAGCATTACTTGGGGGAAGTATTTCTGTGGTAACATTGCGGGATCACATTAGGAATTATAGGGTCTTCATATCTGGTTAGATGGTGCGCTGTTATTTTCTGTATGATTATGTTCTCGGGGAGCTATCTGACTGTGGTGGTGCCGGTCTTGGAACTCCATTGTTGTTGTATACTTAGGGGCTGCGGCAGTGGAGATTGATTTTGCATTCTCTATCATTTTGTTTGAGCCCGTTTTTCTCTCGTATGGTTGTAGGATGGTGGTGTATTTGATTTCCGGTTGATGATAGGAGTAGTGCTATTGTCATACTGATTGACATCATTACTGGTATTGATCTGTCTGGACTGGTTCCTGTTGTTCTCACATTATTGTTGCTGGTCCATTATCTGGTTTTGAGGTGGTTTCTTGTTTCATTGCGGAGATCAGTGGTTTCAATAAAACTTCTTGTTTTCATATTTGAATTCTTCATTTATGTGTTTGGAGCCAGGCGGGTGGGATGCCTTTATTGTGGATGGGGAGTCATTGATCTGGCGTCCTTATGCATTAAGGGCGGGGGATTTTTTCTACTATCGACGTCTTTTCTATTGATTGCGGGGGCTATTGCTGACGATATTGTGATCCACTTAGGCGATCTTTGGAGGCTGTATACTGAAAGGTGGTACTAGCATTTATCGGGGTCTCCTGGGGGGCGTATTAATCTCTACCGTGGTGGTTATACCATTAATGTGATTTTCCTTTGTCATTATTGATGGGGACAGGTGGCGTTGATACGGGACTATTGGACCCGGGCGAGGAGATTCTTTGGAAGGAAGCAGGGCTCTTTATTCCAGATGATGATTTACAGAGTAAATTTGGTATTCATGCGAGTAAGGTTGATGGGGTGTTGAAAACTGTGAGTAATCATCTGTGTGATATTGCTCCGTCCAGGTCAATTGAGCCTTTGGAACCGTCTAACAGGAGTGAGCTCCTGGCCATCATTGATGATTGCCATTCTGCCGAATTATACATTCCAAGGGCGTGCAGTTCGACTGGATCTCTGAAGCGACCCAACCTAAAGGAATTTGCAGGTGTTAGGGATGTGGTGAAACCCTGGAAGCCGAGGAAGAGAAGCCCGCGGATGGTTTTGGGGGATGATGTTGGGTTAGATGCCGTGACCAAGATGTCTTTGGCTGCTTTGGTTGGTAAGTTTAGTTACTGGTCTTGTTCTCGTAGTGATGTGGAGGCTTTTGTACAGGAGTATTGGCATCCTGCACTGTCTTACATGCCTGAGATTTTTATTTTATCGCGGGGATGGTATTGCTTTGTGTTCAAGAGTCTGGAGGATTCCGAATCTATATTATCTAGGACATGGATTCGGGGTAAGGGTAGCTTGATGCTTAAGCGGTGGTGTCACCTATTTAATCCGGTGAAGGAGGTTCTCAGCATCCGTCACCTTTGGGTTCATATTTTAGATTGCCCTCTATTTCTGTGGAATCGGGAAGCATTTACGGCTATTGGCAATCATCTGGGGCGCTTTTTACATGTGGAGTCCTCTCTATTGGGGGGTCTGGACAGGAGGATTGGTAAGATATTTGTAGAAATTGATATCACACAGGGCCTGGTGGCGAAATTATGCATTGAATGGAGGGGGACTGTTTCTGTTATTGAACTGGATTATTGGGGACTCCCTTTTAGGTGTTCGACATGCAATAAGGTGGGTCACCTTAAAGCGCAGTGCTCTGGTCGTCTGATTACACAGATAGATAGTCCTGGTCTGTTATCGGATATTGCGACTACTGAAGTGACGCCGGAGATTGACGGGTCAAAGGTGGTAGAATTGGCTATGGACTTGTCTGCCCTCTCTGTTCAGGACGCTAAACTGATTGGTAAGTTACAATTATTTTCACCTTCCCTTGTGTTGTCTTTAACATTGGAGGAGTTTCATGAATTGAAGGTTTCGGTTCTTAATGAGAGGCACTTATTACAGTCTGGTTTATTTAAGGATGGTAATAATCCTGTTGCCGATGGCTCTGGGGGGGTGGCGGGGGATTATCTACTGAAACCTATTACATCGCCCCCTTTGGACAATATGTCCTTTCCTATGATATCCGGTGATACGTGTCCTGTGGTGATATCTGATGATTCTTGTTCTCTGGTGGGGAGGGGGGAGACTGGTGAGGGCACATTCTCGTCATCACTGGGGTCCTTGGGGGATTTTGCTCAACCTGTTGAGTCTGCTTCTTTATCCGATGTCATCCCTGCCAATTGTGATATTTTCCAGGAGTCTAAAATTCCCATATACATGGGAGGTCGTATCATAAGTGATAAACCTGTTGCAGAGGGTTTACCATTTCCTGTGAAGGTGGGTGTGAAGATAGGTGATCCCAAGGGTGGTATTTGCGGGGGATTGGACCCGGAATTCTCCCCTCTAAAGACCAGAAGTGCATGAAAATTGAAAGGGATTATTGATCCTTCCTTGCCACCATCTACTTCTCATGTTCCTCGGGCCCTTAGAGAGCAGAAGGCCCTTGCACGGGTTAAAAGATGATTATACTCTCCATGAATATTAGGGGGGTTGGGGGTGCCTCTAAATTACTAGCCCTGCGTAGAGTATGTGAGGATATTCGGCCGGATATTATTTTGCTACAGGAGACGATGGTGTCATCTGATAGGGCGATTGAAGTATTTTCGAAAGTGATGGGGAGTTGGTTCATGAGTGCTGTGGATGCATCGGGTCTATCGGGGGGATTGCTGTCTGCGTGGAATCCGCATAAGGCTCATTTTGATGTATATAAAACTGTTGCCAGTATTATATTACAGGGTCGTCTTCATAATGATGATCAGGAGTTAAACATTCTTAATTGTTACGAGCCATATCATGATAGAATTCCTTTTTGGAATCATATCCAGACTGGAGGCATACTGGGGAGAACCGGGTTGATTATTGGTGGTGATCTGAATTTTACTTTATCTGCTCATGAGATGTGGGGTAGTACCCGTGTGGATCCTGATGCTGACTATTTTTATGAGATGATCAGAGATGAAGGTCTATTTGTTGTGGAGCCATCTGTTATTAGGCCTACTTGGCAGAATGGTCGGTCTGGATTGGCTGGCATTGGTAAGCGACTTGATAGATTTCTTGTGGATGCGGCTTTTCTGGAATAGTTTCATTCATATCGATCGTGGGTTGTACAGACCAAGATATCTGATCATTTTCCGATTGTATTTCAGTGGGAAATGGATGGTGAACATATCCATTATCCTTTTAAATTCAATGCATCTTGGTTGGCTTTAGACCATTTTGATGATTTTGTGCGTCTGGCATGGAGTTCTATGGCGATGGAGGATGATCTTTCTCCTATGCGCTCTTTGGTTCAGAAACTGAGAGCTCTCAAGGTGGAGGTGAAGAATTGGGAGCGATTACAAAAGCAGAAGGAATTAGAGGAGTTGGTATCGATTGAAACTGATATTGCTCAGCTACTAATGGAATACCCGACGGGTATTGATGATGAGGAGGTCATTGCACAAATGAAGAGCCTATCTCAGTCACGGTCATCCATCTTGAAGAGGAAAGAAGAGACGGCTCATCAGAAAAGACGTATTAAATGGATTGAGAGTGGTGACTGTAACACCCGTTATTATCATCAGTATGCCAATGCCAAGAGGATACATAACCATATCTGGGATTTAATTGGGGAGGATGGCACTTGTCTTAATAAACAGGGTGATCTCGAGACTGAGGCATTTTCCTACTTCAACTCTGTTTATAAGAATCAGACTAATCTGTCTATTGCAGCACAGATGGAACTTATTGTAAAGTATCCGCGGATGTTTGGGGAAGGGGACGGTGAGAGGCTCTATTATCCTGTTACCTTACATGAGATTCATACTACTTTGAAAGATTTTAAACTCTCAAAGAGTCCTGGCCCTGATGGATGGACGGTAGAATTTTTTCTGCATTTCTTTGATTTGATGGGTCCTGAACTACTTGCATTGGTTGAGGAATCACGTCTTCAGGGATATGTCTGTGGATCTTTAAACTCTACTTTTGTGGCTTTGATCCCTAAGTCGGATAAGCCTTCCTCTTATGCGGGATATCGGCCGATATCATTATGCAATTTGATATATAAAATTATAACTAAGATTATTGCTTCCCGCATAATGAAGGGGCTGTCCATTGGCATATCTGTTGAACAGTTTGGGTTCCTTGATGGTCGTCAGATTACTGATGCCATTGCCATTGCACAAGAAACTATCCATAGTATAAAGTTTAAGCATAAGAAAGCACTGGGCTTGAAGCTGGATCTCATTAAGGCATATGATCGGGTGGACTGGGGTTTTCTGCGATTGGTTCTTCTCCAGATTGGTATTCCCTTACACACTACAAACTGGATTATGGGATGTGTGTGCACAGCTAACTATTCTATCCTGGTCAATGGTAGTCCTACATCATTTTTCTCGGCGTCCAGGGGCTTGCGACAGGGTTGTCCATTGTCTCCATTATTATTTCTCCTCATTGCAGAAGGTTTTAGCAGGATGTTAAAGGATCTAACTGAACATGGTGATATTGTGGGCATCGAGGTGGTATCTAATATTTATATCACACATCTGCTGTTTGTGGATGATATCTTATTATTCGGCGGTGGCACAATACGAGAATGGCAGGTTATCAGAAATGCACTTGATGTATTTTGTGATGCTACGGGCATGAGTATTAGTCCGGAAAAATCTCAGTTTTATAATGCAAATTGGGCACCTGATGAATTGGAGGTAATACATCGGCTTTTTTCATTTGATATACTTCCTCTTGATCAGGGTTTCAGATATTTGGGATTTTTTCTGAAACCTAATGATTACAAGATAAGGGATTGGTTATGGTTGCTGAAGAGGATTGAGGCACGTATTGGTAAGTGGGGTCATCGCTTTTTATCTATTGGTGGGCGTCTCATTATGACCAAATCTGTTCTGGAGAGCTTGCCTGTTTATTGGTTCTCCTTATCATGGATTCCGCGGGCTATAATTAATCAAATTCAGAGCAGGATGAAGAGATTCTTGTGGTCTGGCTGTTCTGATAAACCATCTATATCTTTGGCAAGATGGGGGCTGTTGACAAAGCCCAAAGGATGGGGTGGATGGGGCTTAAAGGACATTGGTGAATTTGGTAGAGCACTAAATGCTAAAAACTTGTGGCGGTGTATCTTTGTTCCTTGCCTGTGGCAGCGGTTGATATCGGCCAAGTATATTCGGGGATGGCCGATTGCTGAATGGTTAAGATTGTCTGTGTATGATCTAAAGAACAGCTCAAATGTTTGGAGGGCACTTATGAAGGCGATGCCGATTATGAAAAGGTGGCTGGTGTGGCGGCCTGGTGATGGGTGGAGTATACGGGTGGGGAGAGACCCTATCTTGGGATTGAATGGTTCATACAGGTTATCGGATCCTCTCCTATCACATTTGCTAGACAATAGAATTTATTATTTGGCTCAGGCTGGTTCTAACATTGGTGATGCTAGCATCACGAGATGGGTGGAGGCTCGTGATATCCATCTTACTGGGCCTTTGGCCATGGAATGGACTGATTATACTTACCTGCTCAGGAACTCGGGATTCAGTTTCCAACATTGTAAAGATTCACTTTACTGGAGTATGAATGGAAAAACTGGAACTATTACTGCGGCGCTGGCATATGATTCTTCTGTTTCTGCTCAATATTCGGATTGTGTTCCTATATGGTTTAAGGCGGTCTGGTATTGGAGGCTTCCACTTAAGACGGTACTCTTCACTTGGTTAATGTTGGCAGAACGCATCCTTACGTGGAATATTCTACAGAGAAAGGGCATTGAGGGTCCTGGCATTTGCTCTTTATGCCATAATGCGGAGGATAGTATTTTGCATTTGATGATTGAATGCCCTTTTACTGCTCAGGTTTGGAATCTTATATGTTATATTTTTGGTACTGATATTTGCTGGCAGGGTATTCACATTACACAGGCCTTTGGAAATTGGATATCGGGGGTCTGGAGACTGAGGACCATTCCTTTTCATGTCTGTCGATTGCTCTCGCTGGCAAGAAACTCATATATATTCCGGAATAGCTATACTACACCCCTTCAAATAGTCAACAAGATACAGTTGATTTGGATCGAGAGGCACAAGTCATGTAGGAATTTACCGACTCGTTTTATTCAACAAACTGTTTTTATACATGACATGGCTATTGGCTACTTTGATGGGGCCTCGCAGGATGGGGGTTCGCGGTGTGGAGTAGGGGCTGTTCTTATATCGCCTCATCTGGGCAGATATAATATCAAATGGAACTGTGGTTTTGGCACTAATACACGGTCTGAATTATTGGCTTTATGGAGTCTCCTTCATCTGGCTCGGTCATTGGGCATTGAGTCCATCCAAATTGCTGGTGATTCAAGGGTTATCGTCGAATGGTTTAAAGGCAATATTGATTTGGAAGCGATTCTCTTGACGTTTTGGATGGAACGCATTTTGCAGATGAAGGATCAATTCCTAGAGATCAGTATCCAACATATTTATCGGGAGATCAATTTTGATGCTGATCTACTATCTAAACAGGCAATATTGGGGCCGGTTGGACACTTTTTGGTGGCCCGCGGAGATGGACGTGATCCATCTACTTTTACTCTTTTTGGTTCATATTAATTCTGGGGTATTTCTGTATGGATGCATAAGATTGACATATCTTATGGTTCATGGGGGTTAATTTTTATCTGGGGTGGATTATGTAATGATAATTACATAATTTACTTGGGTAGAACCTGGGGGGACTTTTTTCTGCATAACATGGTAAAGTTATGGATAGTAGTAAGAACTTCTTGGTCTATAGATGTTATGTATGTATTGGTGGTCTAAGGTGACTATATGACTATGTGTAAATATTTCTGGTAAACTTTTTTATATATCATATATATAAGATCTTTTTTAAATGAAAAAAAAAGTCATATAATATTTCATTTAAAGGTGCTGACAAGAAATTGAAAAACTTGAATACATACTTTTAAAAAAGAAAAACATACAATAAAACTTAAACGACATCTAATTTCACATATTTTCATCACATCTCAATGAAAAACATATCGATTACTCAAACATAGCCATCAAAGTCACTTGGTCACAAACTATACATAAGTGTGATGGGCTTCCCCAAATAGAATGGGCTTAGGCTTGAAACAATTTTGAACAAAAGTTCTATCATTAAATAAGTATTAATATTTATGTGTGATCAAGTGAATCCCAACACTAGGTTTTCCTTGCTAACTTGTATTCCTTGCTAGCAACTTGCTTTAAAATAATAAACTTATTTTTAATGCAATTCTTAAAGAGGATGAGAAATCATAATGATATAATACTTGGCCTCAAATATTTAAGAATATTTAGTCTATTTAGTCTTTTTGGATTTACTTCATGATTTATTTATTTATTTAAGAATAAATAATTAAAATATCAAATGTATACGGTTTTATGAATTGTGGGTTTTTATGAAAAACTTCTATTTATTTTTCCATAAGATTTTAATTAAAGAATAAATTATTATAGTGAAGGGTAGAATATCACATAGAGTTTTTGTTTCTTCAGTGGATTGAAGAATAAATTATTATAGTGAAGTGTAGAATATCATATGGATTTCTTTGAACAGTGAGGTTCTGTAAAGACATCTATGTAGTCTTAGAGTTTTTGCATGAATGGTTTATTTAAGAATAAGTATTATAGTGGAGGGTATAATATTTTATTGTGTTTTTTTTTTCAAAGTAGGGGCCAGATTTTTATTTAGTCTTTTGGAGTTTCATAAGAGCTTAGAGTTTTTGCATGAATTGTTTATTTAAGAATAAGTATTATAGTGGAGGGTATAATATTTCATTGTGTTTTTTTTTTCCAAAGTAGGGGCCAGATTTTTATTTAGTCTTTTGGAGTTTCGTAAGAGCTTTTTATTTAAGACTAAATATTATAGTGGAGGGTACAATATCACATGGAGTTTTTTTGAACGGTTTTTAATCGCACATGTGTGGTTAAAGTGGGAACCATATTGATTTTATTTGGTAATATTGGGTAAATATTATGTTTTTAGATTGAAAATTTTATTGACTTTATTTGGTAATATTGGGTGAATATTATGTTTTAAATTGAAAATTTTATTTGGTAATATTGGGTCAATATTATGTTTTAGATTGAAAATTTTAAGAGATATTTCATAGAAGAGTGATTTTTATTATTCATAATGGTATATATGTGGTTTTTAAAGTATAGTATAACAATATTGATTTCATTTGCTAATGTTGAGTGAATCTTATGTTTTTAGCTGAAAATAGTAAGAGATGTTTTATATGAGAGTTATATCTTTATTAGTCATGCAATGCTGAAAGGGATGGATAGCTTTAGAATAAAGAGAAATGATTGCTTATTCTTCATGTTTGTATGTATTGATCTTATATGTTAATTGATTTAGTTTAGGTGATTAAGCGAATGCAAGCTATTCTCTCCATTCAAGATTAATTCTGGAAAATGACATGTTGAGATTTAAATGAGTATCTTGTTTTATTGGCCTTGAGCCCTAAAGAATCTAGTTTGGGTACCATCTTTAGAATGAGGGGAAGTGCTTGGTGCATTTCGACATTCTTTCAATTTCAATTTATGTTGTAGTTATGTTAATTTTGTTGAGTGCACATTTACTTAGATCAAATTAGTATTAAAGCGTCATTTCATATATAATTGTTAGACATGTGCATAATTTATGTTAAAAAGTCGCTCTTAAATGAAGAAAGACATAGATAACTCAAAAAAGAAATTGTCAATATTAATGACAATTTTAAGCATAAATGGACAAAAGACTAATATTGTTAAGTTGAAGTAGAAATTTTTCTTCAACACAACGTCGTATGATGGTTTCCTCTGGAGAACCCTTAGAATACTTTCAAACCTAAAATTGACTAGTTGAGGTGAATGAATTTCATTATCAAATTTAGAATCTTATTTGAAAGAGGACAATGAAGTGGAAATTATTTTCTGCAATGGTTAGATGGACCCTCTATAACGAGTTGAATAAACCCAAATCATATCATGAAGTATAACTATACACAAACGAAGACAAAGTTTACTTTGAAGAGTTGCACATGTGCAAAGTGTTAGGATATTAGACATTATGAATTTCTAAGTACCAACTTGTCTAATGTACTAGTGTGTGTGCTTTTAGTGTGTTTGTTTAGTGTTCTTTTGTACTTGACTTTTTCGACGAACACTGTTCAATCTTATGATTCAATGCTCTTCCTATTCTTGGTATTCACAATACTTGATCTGTGAATTTTCACCTCATAGGTTCATGATCTCTATTTCAATATCATGGAAGGTCATTTCCTAGTGATGACCAAATGTCAGTGTGATGTCATTCATGATGAGTGGTGTTCTATATGTATCCTTTATCTCTTAAGCAATAATATGATTTTTTGTTTATTTGTGAATGTTTTTGTCTTTGAGGACTTTACCATGTAAACTTAGTGTCTTGATATTTTATTTGCTCGAGTTATTTATTCATGATGTTTGTTCATGTGATTGCCCACTTGTTGCTTTCAACATGGTATCATATTGCTCACAAGGTTATCTCCTTTTTTTTGAAGTTTGAGTATCTTACAACAACTATGCAGGCTTTTGAGAGTGTACTTTGAAGTCATTTTTTCATTGGAATGATCAATCCTAATAGACATCTTAAGTGTGGGAAGAGCTTAGGAACCCTTATTTCATCTCTTGAATTGGAGCTTTGGAGCTCCTCTTATTAACTCTTGTAGATTAAATCTTGTTGTTATAGTTGTGATAATTTGATGAAGCCCATTACCCATTTCTTTGGTATATATATGCTTTCAAATGGTAGAAGAAACATTTATGTGAATGCAAGAGAAGAGAGATGAAGGTGACAACATTGGTTCCTTTATTCTCTCTAATTTGTTTGAATTTTTTAAAGGAACTCTGGATTATAACCCTCCCAATCTAGTTTACGAAGTTCATGAAGAGAATAGGGGTGACAATGGTAGGGAGAGAGGCGTGCACCACCCAAGTCCCATAAACAAAAGGAGGTTGTTAATTTTCAATGGTTGTTAGATAACTCTTGTTCCAATATCAAAGGTGGTTTCCATTTAAAAATTCTACCAGAGGAACCACTCAAAGACTACAAAGTACAAATAATAACTCATGGAGGACATAATCACGTAGAAAAGAGCCCAAAACCCTAATTTACTAGTAGATGAGGAGGTGAGAAAAGTAATTCAAGACATTGCAATTCAAGGGCTATAGACTCCAAATATACTAAGATAGTGTATCTTTATTGGCGTGCCAAGAAAATGGTGGCCTCCAACTTTGGAAGCAAGAGATTGATCCAATTTTGGAGAAGCTAGACTAGATGGAGGTCAAGTATGAACATTCATGACTATCATCCCCACTTTTAATGTAGAGGACAATGGAGAGGAAGATGATGTGAATGATTGAAGTTTGGATGCTATCGATGAAGGAAAGGAAGTTGAAACTTCTTCAAACACCAATGCCTAAGAATGACCTCTATACTATCTATGGTGAATATGATCTTAGTACTAGTTTCTTTGTTTTATAGCCTAGTTAGTTCTAACTCCAATTATGTTGGTACTTAACATTAAGACAACATGTGTAGTACATTATTGAGGCTAAGAGGGCTAAAATCCCTAAAAGTGTATTTTTTTTTATAAATTTGGATATCACAAAAAATATTCAGAGTTTTAGAGATTTGATTCCTCTTGACACTTATAAATTCATAATTAATATTAATCTATAATAATTTATCTTAACCTAAATGATAAAACAAAGCATAATTAACAAAATATTATATAGAATAAATCTAATCAATTTACTTGAAAGTGATTAATATAAATAAAATAAATATTTAATAATTAAACATCAAAATATAATTTTAAAGATTATTATTTATTAGTCAACCTTTAAAATTAAATTTCAATAGAAAACATTAAAATGAAAGGCGCTTAAAAACATGCTATATTAACATGGTAAAGAAATGACAAAATCATTATATTATTTTATATTTAACATGAGCATTCTTTTTCTTAAGAATAATATCAATGAATTCATTATGCCGAGAGGTGCATTCTCCGACCTAGTATGGGGACGTGTAATTCCTTTCGTGTTCATCTTGGAGTTGACACATGTCTTTTTTTTTTTAATAATAAAATATAATCAGTAGGGAGATGCTTAACTCCTTTGGTGTTCACCTTGGAGTTGACACATGTTTTTTTTTAAATAATAAAATATAATGAAAAATAAAATATTATAAAAAAACATGTCCCCTCAAATTATTTTTAAAAATTTACAAACAATATATATATAACTCCTTTTTAGAGTGCAAATATGGAGGAAAGGTTTGCACCACAAGAGACTTGATCCCTCTTGATGTTTTGTAAATCCCCTTTTAAAACGGATCTATACTGATATTTAAATATTATAATTACATTATTAAGCTAATTAATTTACTTTTTATTTTAATTATAAAATATACATTTAATTATTTTATATAAATATTAAATATAATAACTAACTTAATAAAACATATCCGTATATCAATTTATATTGATCATTTTTTAATTCATAAAACATAAACCTGGTCGTTACTTTTGGAACAAGAGCGACGTGGTGGCAGTGTCCCCGACATTGCTACATGCAACATGCAGTTACGATAGGTGTGATGTGATTGCTGAAAATACTTTGTTTGAAAATCAAGTTTTTTTTTAAACTTTCTACTTTAGTAAAAAATTAAGATTTGTAGTATCTTAAAGTTTCACACCATTGATATGAAAGCATTGTAACTAAAAAAACATTTCATAAAAACATTGATAATAGATATATAGGCAAAATTCTATTTGATTTGTATATGTCAAGACAATATAGTAATTAAAGTTACATACCGACAACTCTACATATAAATATATTGTAAAATAATCCTTGTAATAATTCAAAAGCTAGACTCCAATGTCAATGAGGACTATCCTCCATAAAACTAGCCATATATAACGTGATCGCAAAAACTTTCCCACAAGGGATAGAAGCACAACATATAGCTCTTTTCCATATTTTTTCTTTAAGCACAAACTTATATTTAAGTACAACAAAAACTATTGAATGAGGTGGTTGGACCACAATTGAACCAACATATAACGAAATGAGTTAAAGAAACTCAACCAACATGTAAAGGAATGAGTTGGACAAACTTGAATTTTTAAGCCAAATAAAATTCTGTAAAAATGTGAACAATTCTTGAAATTGTTATTTTTTAAAATATATTATAAAGGGGTAAGCTATCTACCCAACGATTTGCACTAGGGCCCATCCGACGTCGTCGAGCGATAGCTTACTCCGTTACCACAACTCCATGGCTTATTTGAGTTCTCCACATGAAATGATAATACGTATTGTGACAATCAATCGGGTGAAAATTTCACGGCTGATCCTGTCCATATTCTGATAACTCTCATTCGACTCATCTCTTACGTGACAAGTGATCTTCACTAAGGCCATGAAACCGCGCTTCACAAAGATAAATTAAAATCGAATCTCCTTCAGAGCTTTCAGAGAATCAACTATATATATCCTCTGTATATAAGCCCTAGTTGTAGAGAAATATATGCCTTTCAACTAATCGAATATGTGCATGAAACGTAAATAAAGGTATGCAACTGTTCATGATAGACGAGAGATGGTCTGTGGCGCAGTTTCCATTAATTCTTTGAGTGGTAGAGATGATTACTATACATAATGAACAACGACTCTCTTTTAGACGTCGGCACAAGCATCTAAATCCAATATTCTACTAACCTCATTGCTTCCATTAACTGCAACCTCATCCACTTATATTGCTTCTTGCTTCTTCCCCACTTCGACAACGTGTCGTCACTCAATTAGAAAACAACAAATATTGCGTTTCACGCTACATAAAGTGCAGTTTGCAACGACAGGGCAACATGAAACTACATAACAATTTATTAATTGGGCATCCTGCATTCTGCACTATAAGAGACATACTATATTGTACTAGTTTTATTCTGCAACGCTAGAGACATTAATAATCCAGGAAGTTGTGGTAACCGAGTAAGCTATCACTTGACGGCGTCAGGTGGGCCCCCGTGCAAATCGTCGGGTAGATAGCTTACTCCTATTATAAACCTCTTAAAATGAAAGTTCTACCATCAACATTTCTATTAAACAAAAAATTGTCCACATTTTAACTTAGGCTAGAAATCGAATTACTGGATTAACGGAAAGCAGTTGGCATTTTATTGAGCACTAATAAGAGACCTTGGGTAGCCCACGCCACGAAGAAATAAGCATGTAAGGGCGACTTAAATATTGTGTAAATGGAATTGAAAAGTGTTGAAGGGATACCATTAAAGCGTGATAATTATCCACCTCAGACTTAGCCGAATTTTGGGTATATTGGCCTTGAAGTGTGTATTGTAGTTGTCATCTAGGTAAGCAGGACAAACGTTCAAAAAAAAACATTGACTTAGAGGGTTGAGAGGACTGTCCTCAAGAAATAAGACTTTGTGATCATTAATAAGACAAAGACATGTAGGTCGTTTGATCTTAGGCATCAAAAAAATAAAATAACTTTAGGCTTTGCAAGTTAATAATAAAATTACACACCTACTTTCTATTACTACATTTTATAAATACTATTTTTACCTCAACTCATATTATGAAGAAAAAAGTATTTATAGCCTAAGTAGACTATAAACCCAAATTAATAGGTCCTTTGCAAAAACTATATTATCCCCTTTAAAAAACATAATAATGAGAAAAACTAATAAACTATATTATCCCCTTAAAAAATACATAATAATGAGAAAATAAAAACATTAATAATGAGAAAAACTAATAAAGATATGATAATAGGTCCCTAGTAGAAGTCTTTGGCTTATTATTTTCCAATTTTTTTTTTTAACTTGCATAGTCAATCTACGCCATTGGTATTTATTTGCTTATGCAAGTGTTGTAAAAAGAGAATCGCGGGTTGTTGACTCTATATTCTTTTATATTTATATTTGTTTGGATTAAATTGGTATTAAAGTATTATTTTATATATAATTTTTTGAATGATTTATATATAAGATCTTAAAATGTGGTTTACTATTTGTTAGAGGGCTACTCCACGGAAAATTCCAATACCTGATATTCAAACTGAATCAAGGTATGGTCAGCTCATCATTCACAACATTTATTACAAAGGGCTCCATAAGAGCATCATGTCAATTACAAGAGTAGAACCTGGGTGGGGAGGATACCATTCATTCCTCTCAACCACCCAAGCTACATCCATTTGACAATTTATATATAAGATCGTTATGACATGAAGATAGAGAAAAGATTCTTTAGTGATTAGGTTGGTAGGTTTGTGTCAATTGATGTTATATTTATCTTATTTACAACTTGTTGTGTCGTTATGTTATTTTTGTTAATCTACATTTATTTGTATAGTTGTTATGCTATTTTTTTTGGTTAATGTACTTTATTTTTTGGTATATATATATATTTTATTTATTATGTTATTTTTGTGTATTTATTGTATATTTATTGGAGTTTGTATAAAATTAAGATAAACGGTCATTTATAGGGGCTTTGTGTAGGATAGGTGGTAGGAGTGGTTGGCTGAGGCCATCATCACTCAAGATCCATCCTCACGGTTACGACTATATGTACATGGCGCTCAGTGCACCAGATATTTAGTATATGCAAAAAAGATAAATGATCACTTTCAAAAGAAATAGATAGAAAGTGAACTATAAAGATGTATTGGATTATTTAAAAAAGAAATTGATAATCTAAATAGAAAAACTTGGAAAATAAATGGATAAATGACTAACATTGTTGAGTTTATAAAGACATTACATATACCACAACATTATAGGCTCGTCTCCTTTATAAAATCATTGGGATATAATCCAACGTAAAATTGAATAGTGGAGGTGGATGAGTTTCATTACTGAATCTAAAATATTTTCTCAAAGCATAAACTAAGGTGGAAATTCTTCTCTATAATGGTTAGATGGACCCTTTATGACGAGTTGAGCCTAAGTTGATTCTTATTATGAAGTATACCAATACGATACAAATGAAGATGAAGTTTTCATTGCATAGTTTCACATGCGCAAATAAGTTTATTTGCGATACAAAAATGTGTACAATCACATATTAACACTCGACATCACTTGATCCATGATTAACACAAGTTCATGATGGTTATCAAGGATAAATTCCATTTAACTATTTATTGGAAGGAACAACACTAGTAACCGTTCTTTTTTCTTTTCTTTTAATTTCCATGAAATACACATCCCAAGGAAATCCATAGGGTATTTCCTGTCATTATGAGCATGGTGCCTAGGGCAATCTAGATTCCATAAGGCTCGAGGTGATTACAACAATATACTCATTAAGATCTCAAACATGTCACTTGTGTGAATTGAACTTGGGTGGGGAGGATAACACTCATCCACCCAACTGCTCAACCTAGATCCCATTGACACAATAATAAAAATAACTATGAGAGAAGTCTAATCAAATGTTAGATTCCCACATCCAAGAATTAAATCTCGTATCATTCAACTTAGAGTAATGGACAAATAATTGAAGTTGGTCACCAAGTCCATTTACATGTTGATCATGCTAATAATTTAGAGAGAGATCGGGATGTTCAACACGTGCACTATATAGTATTCTTTTTATAAACATGGGCTACCAAATGTTAAGACCAATTATATGAATCCAAATAACACTGTTGGTGCTAAGTCCAATTGAGGAATGAAGACCATTGGACAAAATGATGCAATAAAAAAGTTAATTCCTATTGCAGTTTCTTACTTACTTAAGCTATTTAACAATATTGTACAACAAAACACTAGTTCTAAACTATTAAGAAAAGACAAAATACACACAAAAAAGAGTAAAATATCCTATTCTAGAATCCTTATAACTATTAAATATGTGTAAAATAAGATATTTGGACATTGCATTTGTATTTAGAGAAGTTCTAAATGCCTGTTGCAACAAAGACAAAGTAAAGAGAAAAAGAAATAATAATACCTAACTTTGTGATAAAAACATTTCCTAAATGAAGGATGTTTAACCTAATTGCTTAGAGCATGATAAACTTGTCTTGATTAAGCCCCAAGGGTTAGCTCAATTGGTAAGACGTGCACACACTCTCTCGATTCGCGGAGAGGTCACGGGTTCGAGCCTTGAGTCCTTTGGGGTTAGGCCTTTTGCGAGGATGGTCGGCGGTTTACCAACTCTACCATCCACTAATGTGGGAAAGTATTGTTGGGTTTCCCGTGCATATTTCCATAAGGAAAAAATACTTATCTTAATTAAGATTTAGATAAAGAAAAAGCTCATGACTACCATTTTGTGATATCTTAACCTTGATCCTTGCGTTAGCTCAACAAATGCAAATCAGGATGCAAAACATTTAAGTTTGTCATCTTAATCATTTATACTTTTACAATGTAAAGAGTGGGAAACCAAACAATAAGCCATGGAAGTTTATTACATAGAGTTAAAAAGGATAGTTATTCCATGTTGAAAAGTGGTATTATCTCAAAGCAAAATTTTCATAATGGACAAGATCACGAGGGTTTTTTTTTTAACTCTTAGAAACAAGGGTCTTTAATCTTGAAAAGAGAAATATTTATATTTCCATGATCCAAGTCGTTGCAAAATAATATAGAATCATCGACACAAAATAATAATATAATGCAAAATAATATAGAATCATCGACACAAAATGTACATAAAATAGTGGAAAACTTTTGTCATAAACCAATGCCATGGATGTGCTAATACTCCATCTTGTGCAATTATGTAGTGGAACTTAATGATTTATATAAATATCTTAATCAGGTTAATATTTTTATTTTATTGTGTAATTATGTATTGTGACTTAATCATGTATATACCATAAATCATTTTTTAAGTGATTTTTTTGGGTGAATTTGGTAATGATTTCTAGGAATTGTATATAACAACTATTAAACTTGTATGATTTGGGTGTCCTAGTGGTTTATGAGAGTGCTGAATCTGTTTTTACACTCAAAAAACAATTTGGATTGTAGAAAAAAATGAATTCAAGAAAAAAATCATCAAATTCCGGCGCATGTTATTGCTTTATTTATTATATAACCTTGGCACGCTGATTTCATCATAAACACATAAGAAACAAATACAAATTTAATAGTAAAAATATAAAAAACCAACTATAGACTCTTTTTTATTTATAATAAATTATATTTTGTATAAATTAGAAAATATAAAATAATAGATTATATTTTATTATTTCGACCTATGGTGACTTTGGAACGCTTCTTTCTCAACTTTTTAATCACAGGAATCAAATTTTCCAGAATCCAAATAATTCCTTTTCTTTTCTTAAGGTCCGATAAACCAAATGGGTCTCAGTGGACGTTCATCATCATCACCATCACCATCACCACCATCATCATCATCATCATGTAACACATACTATATGATTTGAGATAATTTGGTTTGATATTTAAAAAAAGAATATTTATGTTTATAAAACAAATTTATAAAAAAATTAAAATCCATTATGTCAAAAAAAAAATATAAAAAAGAGAAAGTGTCTGAAACTTTAGAAATTAGTTGATCCTTCCTACAATATTCTAATTTAGATTATTATTATTACATCTTTAATATAAGAAAAAAATAATTAATATAAGAAAGAGGAAGTGTTTGAACTTTAGAAATTACTTCAGCTTTCATCCTTAAAATATTTTAAAGAATAATTTAGATTATTGTTACATCAAGGATACGATGGTTTGTTGGTGGGGCTAGATAAATTTCATTTCATCTACTCGAGTTAAATATTGTTGAGACATGTTTTGGCGTGGATGTCTGGCTCGATTTGCTACTAATATATAATATTTGATATAAGATAACTTAATATGATATAAAAAAAGAAAGAAAAGTAATATATAATATGGATTAGATGTGTAATATTTATACTTTTAAATTGACCATTATATTGATAACCTATGTGACTACCCAAAAATTAAATCTACAACATCTGGACAACTTCCATCTTGAAGAACCATATTTTGAAATGAAGTATCTCACTACAATAATCCTTAAACTTACACACATCAACACAAATTTATCTTAACTCTAAATATTTTAAATATTGAAAATTTTACATTTTAATTCATTCTAAATCTCTCTAATAGTTAAAATTATACCATATTAACATGAACATACATTAATCATACAAAACAAAACATAAAATATCATTAACCTTAATTTTTAATTTTTAATAGTTATTAGTATGCCGAAGGCATTTTTTAGGGGGTTGTTTGTCTCCCAGTTTCGTCTGTCTGTCGAGAACCAATAAAACTTGCCATGTGTAACCAAAAATTAATGTCCTCAACATTAATGAGAATAGAACCAATAAAGACTTGCCATGTGTAACAAAACATTAATGTCCCCAACATTAATGAGAAATTATGCATGGTGGTTAGTAAAACATTGATGCGCGTGGTAAAACATTGATGCGCGAGACGCTTAAGGCTCCTCACCCAAAGGAAAAACCTATGAAAGCTTGGCTCGTCACGGTGAGAAAGAAATTTCCTGGAATAGAAGCACTTAAAGAGGGGGCATGCAAGTTCACGCTGGTGTTGAGAGACTGTAGTTCCTTAACCAGACCCACCGGTAGCGAGAGTTTCAGATCCTCCAGTTTCAATAGCTGAAGAAATAAGGCTGATGGGAGAAGTAAGCGGGTGAATGAAGAATAGCCAAAGAAATAAGGCCGATGGCAGAAGTAAGCGGGTGAATGAAGCCTGATGTAGCTTATTTTATGCGTGGTTCTGCCTTACTAAGAACCTCTATTTCATTTGATTTATCAATATGTTTTGAGACACATAGAGATTGAACCAAGTTTGAAAGGATCTGATAGATCATTGTCTTTTCCGTGGCTATAGTCAATAGGAAGGATCTGATAGATCATCGTCTTTTCCATGGCTACCGTCAATAGGAAGAATCTGATAGATCATTATCTTTTCTGTGGCTACTAGCCCCATGAACATGTGCATACATAAAGACTAAAATAAAATGCTTTGAAGTAAAACATGCATACATGGTTATCATACAGCGGAAATACACATCCCGGAGTTGGAAGAGGAGATCTGACTCTCAGCACGGATAGGGGGACATATACACAGAACCAAAAAATCGATATGGAAAATACACACACACAGCTAGAATGTGAATGGTTCATACACAGGAAGTCATGAATGCTAGAAAACGGCTCCCCCCAACACTCTCTCTGCGTGAGCAAAAACAATCCAAACCTGTGCGTGAGGAGAAGAGAACGACCCCCTGCGTGAGGATGGGAAATAATGGAAGAAAAAATGGAGTCATCTTTCTTCCCTGCCCACGTGAAGTGAAAGAGTCCGCTGGTAGAGTGTGCGTGTGAGCAAGGAATGACAGTCCTGCCACACACCACTGCCCAGCAATAACTGCCCCAACTAACAACATGAGTTTTAATGTGGTAGTTGACTGATTGAGACAAGGGAAAGGTGAGTAAGTCAAGAGGATGGGTGCCAACTAAATGGGTGTAATAGCTGACACTTGGATTTTCCCCATTGGCCCAAATTTTAATAATTTCCCCCTCCTTATCCTTAGGAAATTCATGCCCTTTTCATCATGGTTGCATTGACATAGCTGGTTGGGGTTCATTTAAATTAAGATGCATATTTACATGATGCCAAAACTCTAATGTGCCGTATATCATGATATACCATCGACAACGATTTCAATTGTCGAAACATAACACAACAAAATCGATGGTGGGGATTTTGCCTTTAGCTCCACACCACGATTAATTACAATATATACATCATATACATTTAATGCAAACGGGGTCAAAATTGGGGTGTTACATTCCCCTCCCCCTTCAATAGCACTGTCCTCAGTGATTTACAAAATTTGAACAAAATGCTACACTGGTACCGCCTTAGTGTTCCGCAAAATTGAACAAAAATGGATGTGCCAACCGCATGGCATCCTCCAGCTCCCACGTAGCCTCTTCAGGACCGTAGTCCTCCCATTGCACCTTTACCTGCCCTATGGCTTGGTTCCAGAGCATTATGACCTTCTTGTCGAGGATGCGCATTGGCTCGATTTGGAACTGTCCCTCGGGTTCCACCTGAATCACATCCCAATTTATCACATGGTTAGGATCATGTACATATTTCTTAAGAAAATAAACATGAAAAACATTATGAGCTCTAGTGCTAACAGGAAATGCAAGTCTATATGCAAATGGCCCTATTCTTTCAAGCACTTCAAACGACCCACAATATCTTGGTGATAGCTTGGCACAAATTCCAAGCTTCAAGGAACTCTTCTTTGCCCGCACTCTGAGGTAAACATGATCCCCAACACTGAACTCTCTATTCACCCTATGCTTATCTGCATAGCTTTTCTGTCTGTCCTGTGCTGCTTTCAGATTATGCTTGATCTTTACGACCTCTTGCTCCATTTCCTTGAGCAATTCTGGACCAAGCACAACCCTATTCACTGGATTATCCCAAGTCACTGGTGTCCTACACCTTCTTCCATATAAAGCTTCATACAGACTAATCCCCAAGGATGCCTGCTGTCCATTGTTATAAGCAAATTCTACCAAGTGTAAGTAATCTTCCCACTTGGTTGGTTCGTCCATCATGTACATGCGAAGCATGTCTTCAAGCACCTGATTAACTCTCTCTGTCTGCCCATCTATCCAAGGATGGTATGCAGTGCTGAAGTTTAGCTTCGTACCCAAATATGCAAACAACCCCTTCCAAAAATTGGAAGTGAATTTGACATCTCTGTCAGAGACTATTGCCTTAGGCAATCCATGCAATTTGAAAATATCCTTCATGAATATCTTTGCAATGTCATCAGTCTTATGCGTAGACTTAACTGGTATAAAATGTGCTGCCTTGTCAACTTGTCTACCACAACCATGATGGAATCATGTTGTCTCCAAGTCATTGGTAATCCTGCTGAAATTTCATGCACCTTGAAATGTATTCAGCCATGTCCTTTTTCATTCCTAGCCAAAAGTACTGTTTTCTGGTGGTAGCAATTGTCTTATGATATCTTGGGTGACCAGAATACTGGTGCACTGGTGAGAATATTCTTCAACTGCTGGAAGTTTTCTTCGCACCTCGATGTCCATTCAAACTTTATCCCCTTCTTTTGCAAAGAAGTGATGGCATGTGCAACTTTGGAGAATCCTTCAATGAATCTCTGGTAGTATCCTGCAAGTCCCATAAAAGATATTACATCTGTCACATTTCTTGGAGTAGGCCAATTCATAATGGCTTCAATCTTTTCAGGGTCCACAGATATACCCTCTTCTGAGATAATGTGACCCAAATACTGAATTCTATCTCTATAGAAGTCACACTTGCTCAGCTTTGCATACAACTGATGCTCCCTGAGCAATTGCAAGGTCAATCTCAAATTCTCTTCATGTTCTTCCTCATTCTTAGAATAAATAAGAATGTCATCAAGGAAAACAAGAACAAACTTGTCCAAATACCTGCTGAAGACACTATTCATAAGGCACAAAAAATGTAGCGGGTGCATTTGTGAGACCAAATGGTACCCCTACAAACTCATAGTGTCCATACCTTGTTTTGAAGGCTGTCTTATGAATGTCTTCATCCTTGATTCTCACCTGATGGTAACCAGACCACAAGTCAATATTGGAAAATACCCTTGCTCCTCTCATTTGATCAAAGAGGTCATCGATCCTAGGTAAAGGATATTTATTCTTCACAGTAACCTTGTTCAATTGCCTGTAATCAATACATAACCTAAGTGTACCATCTTTCTTCTTTACAAACAGAACTGGTGCTCCCCAAGGAGACACACTCGGCCTGATATACTTCCTTTCCAACAACTCTTGTAGTTGCATCTTCACTTCTAGCATCTCTGGTGTACTCATCCTGTAGGGCGTCTTGGACACGGGTGCTGCTCCTGGCACAAGTTCAATTGTGAAATCAATGTCCCTCTTTGGAGGAACCCCTGGAGTCTCATCAGGAAACACATCCTTGAATTCCTGCAACACTTGATAGTCCTCCAACCTAGGAGTTTCATCCTCCGATGCCTCCAAAATATGAGTTGCATACAACTGGCAACCTTTCCTACAAAAATTCTTCAACTGCATTGCTGAAACCTACCATACTGAAATCACTTTGGAATAACTTTCACAACTACTGGGTTCCCTTCTTCATCCATTCATTCGAAAGTCTTATTGTAACAGTCAAGATTTACCTTGTGAGCTTCTAACCAATCCATTCCAATGAGAACATCATAGGAACGAAGTGGTAGAACATTAAGATCTACACAAGTGACTAGTCCATTCATGACCAATGGACATTTCTCTACCACTTCACTAACCTTTCTCTTAGTTCCAGTGGCTAGTCGAACTAACCAAGATTTTCTATGCTTTACTTTCTTAAAAGCACAAATATCCACTACTCTAGGAGTAATGTAACTGTGAGTAGAACCAAGTTCAATCAAAATAGAAAAAAATTGCTCAACAATCTTACCTGCAACTTCAACCACAGCTGACTGGTGATTTGCCTGGCGGTCCTCCAGTGCTTCATAAATCCTAGGGACTTCCCTTGCTACTTGACCCACTGTTTCTGCTTCTTGAATGTTGTAAGATGGCCTTGCATTCTCATTCTTGAGTGGACAATTTCTGTGCATGTGGGGTCCTCCACATTTCCAACATTGGAGTGGTCCTCTATTCTGTTGTGGATCTTTAGGCTTTTCTCCTATCACTCCAATTGGCTTACTCACAGCTTGGGATGGTTGCTTCTGCTGATTCCTGAAGTTAGAAGGTTTGAAACCTTTCTTTCTTTGGTCAAACTTCTCATTCTTCTTGTCCTTCCATGCCTTATGGTAATCAGGTTTACCTTTGCTTTGCTCATAGCAGTACTTAGCCTTCATTATTGCTTCTTCAAGAGTTCTAGGTTCATAAAACTCAATTCTGTCTTTGTAAGACTGAGGCAATCCACTCAAAAAATGATGGACCTTCACTTTTTCATCTTTGATGTACCTGACATACCTCAACAATTCCAAGAACTTATTTGCATACTCTTCCATGGTTTGCTGTCCCAATCTCAGCTCATGGAACTCCTTAATCTTGTCATCATAATACCTATCAGAGAGGTATTTCTACTTGAAATATTTCTTGAACTGTTTCCACTTAAGTCTCCTTTCACTGATCCTCTTTACTTGCTTGAAGTGTTCCCACCAAATGGATGCTCTTCCATTCAGATTGAATATGGCAACTCTTGCCTTCATGTTTCCCGAATAATCCTAAACTTGGAAGTACTTATTTATCCCAAGAAGCCACGCTTCAGCCTCTTGTCCAGTCCTTACCTCACCATCAAATGTAGGAGGTTTAGACTTCTTAAATTCATCCAGAGAGCGATCCCTATGGTGCCTTTTTCTCTTTCCCTTACGAGAAGAAGAGCTTGAATCCCCGCTGGATTCTTCGAAGTCAGATGATCTACTAGAAGTCCTTATTATTCTCTTGGTACTGCTCTTACTGCCTTCCGGTTTTAGTGTACCATGTCCAGAGTCTGTCAAACTCTGCAACATAGCAGCATTCAACTGATGCTGCTCTTCCTGGGCTTTAATCAAGCTTCTCATGGTGGCTGGAATATCTGGCGGTGTCTCTTGGAATATCCTTCCATTAGACTCTATGTCATCATTTCCAAGACGAACATTTTCTCCCATGGCATCTCACACACGCTAGTAGGAATCTTGAGCATCATATCCGTCATGGGTTCTCATAACTGAACCACAACTTACCGCACTACCTGGGACACTGCCCTTGAAGGTGACTATGATTCTACAAACGTGTTAGTAACATAACCGTTAGCTGCATAACATTTACAAATGAGAATTACTTTCCTTCTCTTGGAAAAAATCATACAATTACAATTTTTCCCTAAACAAAGAATTTTCTTCCTTTTCAGCCCTGAAAATCCACTGAAAACTGCTGAAAATCCCGCTGAAAAACTGTTGAAATCCGTTGAGAAATCCCACTGATTTTTTTTTTTTTTTTTCATATCGAGTCTCTTCCCAACTAACCATCCGATTTATTGGATCATTAGTTGACTACGCTTCCGATACCTTGGTGGTCTGATCTTCATCTGTCTTCCGACGCTCATCAGCTGTCCAATCCTCTAAATTTTTCCGACATTTCAGGCCGATCTTCCTCTAGCTTCCGACATATCGGTGGACTGATCGTCTAAATTTTTTCGACGTTTCGGACTGATCTTCCTCTAGCTTCCGACACATCAGCTGACCGATCCTCTAAATTTTTTCGATGTTTCTTGTACTTAGAAAAATTTTCTTCTTCCTTTCGCCGCCGCATCGGCTGCTCGATCATCTAAATTTTTCCGATGCTTCGGCTTCCTTCAGGAGATCCTTGCTGACACCTCGGCTTCGCTTCAACGATCAACTTCCAAGATGCCTCGGATAACTTCTCCCGAAAGACAGCGGAATTTTTTTTCGATATTTCCTGGACTTAGAAAATTTCCGAAAAATTTTCTTCTCCTTTCTGCCGCCGTGTTGGCTCCCTTCCGGCGAGCATTGCCGACACCTCGGCTCCGTATGGCCAAGATATTCAAGTCCTCCCAGCCGAGAGCTTCGGCTCTTTCTTCTCATTTTCTCCTCCAGCGGCATCAGAAGTTCTTCCGGCTAACTGAGTCAACGTATCAGTAGACTTCAGCTAATCCGAGCCGACGTATCAACAGTCTTCAGCTGATGCCTTTCGACGATTTCGACACTTACAAAATTTTTGAAAAATTTTCGTCCACAAGTTCCTCATCGACTGTGTCTCGGCTTAACCCAGCTGAGATCGTCAACTCCTCTTCGTCGAAACCCTTGGCTCCTCTCCGCGGAAACCACTGACAAAACTCAGACTTGGAAAATTTTGAATTTTCTTCCCGCTGGTTCTCGTTGGGCAGACTTCCATCTAGGCTATCCGTTGTATCGTATGAGCTTCGAGCTAAGTCCTCTGACGTATCGGATGGGCTTCAGCCTAAGCCATCCGATAAATTTCATACTTAAAAAAAATTTCGTTGAAATTTTCCTATCATTCACATTTTCTCATTTCTTCTGCTGGGCAGAGGGAAACCTGCCTCTATCACTGATTCTTCACGGCCCATTGAGGCCCATGCTGCAACATGGGCTATGATACCATCAACTGTAACGTCCCTGGCCCTCCGACCGACGAAGAGGACTTTACCAAACCCTTAACTATCCGGGCAACTATCCCCATGAACATGTGCATACATAAAGACTAAAATAAAATGCTTTGAAGTAAAACATGCATACATGGTTATCATACAACGGAAGCAAAACCATACATTCAAGCATTCTACATGTTCATCATAATTCATTAAGCAGTAAATATAATTGCAGAGATGAAATAGTCGAGAATACTTATCTTAGGAAGAATTCATCCCGCAACCAGCTACGTTGCTGCAACGTTCCACCCAACCATAGGCTAGTGTGCTCCTTAGTTTCTCAACAACACTGCCACCCCCGAGCTGGGCATGATTCCACAAGGAATAAGGAACTAAGCAGGCTCACACATAGCCAAAGATACACAAATTAGCCAAGCCAACACAGTTGGGTTTATCAGGCCATCAACAAATCAACCAAGCCAACATAGTTGGGTTTATTAGGCCATCAAGGAGCTGGGGAAAGCTAAATGCTAAGCTGATGAGCTCATTGAAGAGCTAAGGACACCTACACCAGAACTAGCTTGACTTCTAGAACACCCACACACACCCAACACAAGGAATCAGTCCCTTCTCTGCTACACAGTCCCTCAGGACCTGACTTCCCTTCCAGTGCTATTCAGGGGCTGTGGAGAAGAAAGCCATCCCTCTAGCTCTGTCTATGTGGCTCCCAAACACACCAGGTTTATCAAGCATACCAAGCCTTCATTCCAACTCCAACATAATCCGAAGACCAACCACTGCATACGCGCAGCAAAATAAGAGATTCACAGCTTTGATTGGGAAATCCGATTCTTGAGTCGTTCTTGGCCCTATCGTGGCCAAAATGACCCAATAAGAACCCATAGTAACCAAAACGAAAATGAACCCACATCAAACCAAAAATCGTGGGGAAAACAACAGCCCCTATCTCAACACTGAAGCAACGAGAAATACACAGCCCAAAGTTGGAAGAGGAGATCCAACTCTCAGCCTGGACAGGGGGACATATACACAGAACCACAAAATCGGTATGGAAAATACACACACACAGCCAGAACGTGAATGGTTCATACACAGGAAGTCGTGAATGCCAGAAAATGACTCCCCCCAACACTCTCTCTATGTGAGAAAAAACAATCCAAACTTGTGTGTGAGGAGAAGAGAACGACCCCCTGCGTGAGGATGGGTAAGAATGGAAGAAAAAATGGAGTCGTCTTGCTTCCCTGCCCACGTGAAGTGAAAGAGTCTGTTGGTGGAGTGTGCGTGTGAGCAAGGACTAACAGTCCTGCCACACACCACTGTCCAACAATAATTGCCCCAATTAACAACAGGAGTTTTAATGTGGTAGTTGACTGATTGAGACAAGGGAAATGTGAGTAAGTCAAGAGGATGGGTGACAACTAAATGGGTGTAACAGCTGACACTTGGCTTTTCCCCATTGGCCCAAAGTTCAATAATTCCCCCCTCCTTATCCTTAGGAAATTCATGATCTTTTCATCATGGTTGCATTGACATAGCTAGTTGGGGTTCATCTAAATTAAGATGCATATTTACATGATGCCAAAACTGTAATGTGCTGTATATCACGATATACCATCGACAACGATTTCAATCGCCTAAACATAACACAACCAAATCGATGGTGGAGCTTTTCCCTTTAGCTCCACACCACGATTAATTACAATATATACATCATATACATTTAATGCAAACGGGGTCAAAACAGGGGTGTTACAGAAAACGTATTCATGGTGTGATAAGCTCTGCAAAATGATGGAATAGCTTATGTGAATTGATGTAGCTACAAAAAAATAATGAGAAAACTGCAAATCGCCTGAGAGAAAGCGTATTCATGGTGTGCTAAGCTCTGCAAAATGATAGAATAGCCTACCTGAATTGATGTAACTACACAAAATTGATGAGAAAACTGCAAATAGCCTTAGAGAAAGGGTATTCACGGTGTGCTAAGTTCTGCAAAATGATGGAAGCCTACACAAATTGATGTAACTACACAAAATTGAAGAGAAAACTGCAAATCACCTCAGAGAAAGCGTATTCATGGTGTGCTAAGCTCTGGAAAATGATGGAATAGCCTACCCATTAGGAAAATAGACTCCATCGGTACAATTTTCATGAGTCTTTGAGCTGGTTACCGTAAAACCAACACATTCTAAACTTTGAAATCGAACTTGTTGCCCACCTATTTCGACTAGGTGGCAACTCCATGTACATGAAGATGTACATAGTTGTACAAATTGTACCTTGGAAAATTCTGAGGATTTTTTCACTTCTTCAGGGCAATTGCCTCTTTGTAAAATGAAATGTCCGCTCCCCTGCGTGGGAAAATTAATGTAATTATATGTGCTAGTGTGGGTCATATGATATGGATGCCACACCGTGGAACTGGTTGTTAGAGAAGTCCCCTCATCGAGTGTTTTTTCCCTTTCCAATTAATCTTGTTGTTTAAACGATTTTAATTGGTTTGGTATTTCACTCAAAATCCTCCAAAGTGGTGACGGGCGTTCTAACAGTCAAGTGCATGGGGTGGCTAAGGGTTCAAAATGTTATTCATGACCATGCTGGACATTTGTATAGAGTCTTGCGGAGTTTCGTTATGTTATTGTATTTTTATTTATTTTTTCGAGTTAATTAATTTCACCCCTTGGTGGTTAATTAGCTCAGTTTTGATGTAATAATGTAATTGCTCAAGCATTGACATTTTGTAATAGGGGCTATGAATGCAAAGTAAATTGCTATGAAACCCCCTAAGCCACTGTTTCGAGTCCCATGTCATTCAGACAAGTGGTTGAGGAGATAGACCATTTTTGTCTAAGCAAGGTCTATTTTTCCTAGGGAATTAATTAATTTCCCTAAGTCAAAAATTCATATTATTTGATTTTGAAGGAAAAAATCAAATAATGTCATGGTAATTTTGTTTGGGGGTTGCTAAGCCTAGGAAAATTTATTTCAAAATTTTCCACCCCCCCATGGCCAAGATATAATTTTTTCAAGTTATTTTTTAATTTTTCTTAAGTCAAAATTGGAAAATTTTTAAAAATTAAATTGAAAAATTAAATCTAAGGTGAATTAAATTTTTTTAGCCTAAGTCTAAAGGTTAAAAGTTTATTTTTGTGGCCAAAGTCAAAGCCAAGTTTAGAAGTCATGAAAGTGGTTTTAACCCTCAGTAAAGGGGGCGTCCAAGTTAAAACCCCAACTTAGAGAGGGCGCTAATGTAAAAACCACTCCAAAGATAGCGCCAAGGTGAGAAAAGGCTCCAAATAAGGTGGGGCGTTAACATAAAAGAGGGCCCTACCATTTTAGAGGGGGCGCTAGCCCATTATGGAGAGGGTGTCTACAATAAAGGAAGGCGTCACTTGCTAGAGAGGGCACTACATCTATAAAGGAGGACGCCAAGTTTGGTGGAGGGCCACTAGATTTAGAGGGGCGCCTAGGTTGGGCCCACTCTTAACTCATCAAAGTAATCTAAGGGGTGTTTTGGGTCAAAACCCTAGATCTGAGGGTGTGGATGCATTGTTGGCATGGATCAAGCACTCAAGCCATGGAGTGAAAAATAATCTAAGGGTGGAGAATGGTTGAGAGGGTTCAAAAGTCAAATACCTAGATCTAGTGGTGGAGATCTAATCTAGATCTAGATCTAATCTTGGCCGTTGATCTTCAAGGGGTTGGGGTCTTCCTCAACTATATAATGGGGGTCTCATTCCCTCATTTGACAGGATCTCTCATGCTATTGTTATGCTGCCGGATTCTTTCCCCATTCTCTTTTCATATTCTCTCAAGCATTTGGCCCAAGCCTCTTGCTACTTTGTATTGAATCTTGCCCTAGTTGGGACATAATAGAAGGAAGCTTTGGAGGAATATTGTGCCATCATTTTCTCATTTCATGCTTGGATTAGTGAGGTAACCTTGTAAAATTTTCAATTTTTGTTGCTCTTGTTTAGCTTGGAAGCTCTCCACAAAGTATTTTGTGGAGATACTTGTAGGTAGAAGTATTTATATCTTCATTTGTGAGTAGATTAGTAAGATTCTACAAAGTATTTTGTAGGATTTATTATTGTGCTCATCTCTTGGCTTTCTGGTTGCAGCTTTAATAGTTCATTTACAGGTTTTCCAAGCTAAGAAGGGCACCTCCAAGGGTTTCGTTTTTTCTTATTTTCAATTCGGCCATTTTTCTTTTCCTATCCTGAAACTGGGTTTTATTCACTGTATAGTGAATATAACCCTTGTTTTAGGGCCCTCATCCATTATATACTAGTATAGGCTTATAAATCTGCTATTTATATGTTGTTTTCACCCTAAAAACATTCATTTTCAGCCACTAAAATTTCTGTTTTTCCATTTTTTAAAGTTCAGATTTTTCTGTAAAATTTCTGGGTTGTACACTAAATTGTTCTAACTTTCTGTTCCAGTTTTCTGCAGTAATTTTCAGCAAGTAAGTTGCTGATTTCTTGCAGGTTTTGTGCACAGAAAGAGGGGGTTATGCTGCCCTAAATTGCCCAGAAAAAACTAGCAAAAATTTAGTCCAAAAGAGGCCCTAAACTACACTTCTTCTCTCTCTTCTATTACATTGTAAACCCCAAATGAGAAGTTCTCTTTGGGGTATTTCTCTGCTGTAAATTTGTATAATTAGTTGCTTAGAGTTAGTTTTATTTGCAAGTTTTTCTGTTTACCCACTTATCTTTGTGACAAACCACCATCTCTATCACAGAGATTGAAGTGAGGTTAGTTTAATCAGTTTTATTTTTCTGTTCACCCACCTATCTTTGTGACAGACCACCATCTCTGTTACAAAGATTGTTGTGAGGTTATTTTACTGCTTTAGCTAGTTGTATTTTCCTTTCTAGTTTTATTTTCAATTTACCCACTATCTCTGTGACAGACTACCATCTCTGTCACAGAGATTGCTGTGCGGTTAGCATTGCTTTAGCTAGTTATAGTTTCCTTCAAGTTTCAATAATTTTTAATTTTCTCTCAAAGGGGTAATCATACAACCCACCTATCCGGTGTATCCTCTATCCACTTGTCATATCCCTTTAGGGAATTCAAGTTGGATATGAAAAGCCGGAGAAGTGGGGCTTAGTTAATTAAAACAACATTCTTTCTTTTTCTGTTACAATCTTTCACATTTTATTTTTTTAGTCCAAGATCAAGTACCAGCACCTCCCATAAGGGATACCGCTTGGTTGATCTTGTTGATAGCTTAAAATTTACCTTGTATGCTAATCACCAAGACTAAAATTTACTTCTAAAATTAACCAACAACAACTTCACTATTTCCTGCTCCTCTACTCGTTTATCACCCTTCGGGGTACTCACGAGATACGACAAGGGATAGAGAAGTCTTAGTTTAATATGCATCCATCTAGTAATTTTCCTGTTGATTAAAAACAGTGCCTCGGAGGCGACTTGGGGTAGTAGACCGTGGGGGGTCTCTAGGCGTTTTACATCCTCCTTGTTGAGCACCGGGGCATTGGGGTTTGACATGTGAGCTACGGGTGGGCTTTGCTCCCACTTTGTTGAGCGCAACAACATTCCTTCTTTGACTGCCAGGCGTTACAAATTTCAATATGGAAAGGATCTAATAGATTGTCATCTTCCCGTGGCTACCATCAATAGGAAGGTCTGCTGGATGTAAATACAGAGAACGATCTCTTCACGAACAACGAACTTGTCATGGATTGAAATCTGGTTGATGATCCTATTCTCCCAGCGTAGATAAGTGGAGGACTTAGGATCCCCTTCTTACTCTTGTCAAACCTGCATGCCTGTAATCCCCCATAGGACGTCTGCTTATGTTGTAGTAATGATCTCTAGCAAGTGAAAGTGCAAACATTGGTGAGAAAACTACAAATCGCCTCAAAGAAAGCGTATTCATGGTGTGCTAAGATTTGCAAAATGATGGAATAGCCTACATGAATTGATGTAACTACACAAAATTGATGAGAAAATTGCAAACGTCTCAGAGAAAGCGTATGGTGTGCTAAGCTCTGCAAAGTGATGGAATAACCCTGCAAAGTTACTTACTCATGTGTTGTTGATTGTGAAGGCTTTTCGCATGTGATAATCGAAGGAACAATTACACTATACTAATAAAGCATAGGCCATTTATTATAACTGTCTCTAACATAGTTTCAAAAAATTAACTATAACAAATACATAAAGGGGACAACATATTAAATTTTTTAATTATCTAGGAAATTATGTATGATTGATGTATGTTTTACTTATCCAACTATTTAAAAGTACAATTCTACATTTTTTTAGCTGCTTTAACTGTCGTTTTCTTCACCTTCTCACATTTTTTCTCATTTCACAACATATAACAATTCTTCTTGACGTTTCATTTTCCCATTTGGAAGTATGCTAGTTATTCAAATTTATAATGTCATCTTTTGGAATAATAGGATGAGGTGTATAACGAAAGAACATAGAATAATATATTTAATTACAAAACATGACATGGACTGTACTAAAGTTATAAGAAGAATTTGGGAAGAAGAAGTCAAATCCACATTCAATGAATCCGTAAAAAAATTATATTGTCTTCTTGCAAATTCCAAAAAATATATTATCTTTTTGCAAATTCTAAGGCTTCAAGCATCAGATTTTTGGATATTCAATATTACAAATAGCATAATATGTGTGGGTATTCCATATTTCACATATAAATAGATTGTGATTTTTTTTAATGGAAAAAAAGATTTGGAGTTATCTTATATATTTTAATAATGTGATATAGAGCATTTAACTATTTATGTTTGTGTGATGTTGTTTTAATGGTAATTGTAACGTGACATCGTCTTTTATGGTAAAAGATTAATATAATTGAGAATGATTGAATTGTGAATTAGAGTTTATAGTTTTTTTATTTTATTTTAAAAATAGTATCATAGTAAAGAAAAATGTATGGACGAGATGTATATATATATTAACTAGTATTTGTACCAAGAGGTACAAAGGAATGTTGAGAGGGTAAAGATATTGTGTCTTTCTACAATTGAACATTTTTAACCTAGCTTTAGAGACTGGAAATTACTATTTAATAATAGTTATTTTGGGATTTTACCTCAAGACATTTATGACTAAATTTGATTTTCAGAATAAATGCTAACTTTTTCTCCAAGCTGTGTTTTTTGTTGTTGCGATTTTCGATTTCCAAAATTGGGAAGCAGAAATTACATTTTAATAATACTTTTGTGGGTACTACTGACCCGACTTACAACTGAGGTTTTACCTCAAAACATTCATGACTAAATACATCAATGACATCCCCGATCGGAGGATCAACTTTTCTCTCTCCTCTGCTCTCTTCCCGCCCCTCTCTCTCGCTCTCTCTCTCCCCCTCTCCCCCTCTCCCCCTCCTTGTCGAAGTTTGTTTTATGTTTAGATCATGAAATCTTATAATTTTCAACAAGGAAATGTCCTTTCTTGAATTGTGATTTCCCGATTTCCGATTTTCGACTGTTCGCTTATCGAATATTGGAATTTCAATTTATTTTGTATCTATTTTGGTGTTTTCGGAGTATCGAAAATTGGAACTTTCGCTTCAGGTAAAATTGAAGGTCTTGTTCTCGATTTTCGATATCTGATATCTATGTTTCTCTGTTTTCATGATTTCCAATTTCTGATTTTTGAAATATCAGAAACGGGAAACATGACTCTTTTTTTACTGGAATTTTGTTTCTTAATTGCCGATTTGAGATTCTGCAAATCAAAAATCAAATGTCAATTTTGTCAATCTCCGTTTATGCATACATAATTAGGATTAATTTATGTTTCTGATTTTCGTTTTTGGCCGTTTGAGTTCGCTTTTTTAAGATTTGAATTTATGGTTTTACCATTGTTATTGATTCTTTTTCACTCTGCTTAGGGTTTTTTTACAGTGCATATCCTCTGCGTCACAACGGTCGAATTTGTAACTTTCTGAGCGTTTCCACTTGTAAGTTTTCGCCGTGTGATTGTTTTTTTCTGGTAAATTTGAACTTAGGTTGTTTTTAGACATGGTTGCTAAAATTCAATCAGAGAAGGCATCAGCCACCACCAGGAATACCGGGTCTGAAACAACTCTTCAAGAGCAGAAAAACAAAGATCCCAATGCTGGTGTTTTCACTGACACCATTGGTTATGTGTCTGAGAGGTTATATATAGAGTGGTCCATAATTTATTCTATTTTTGACAATGATGACTTTTCCTGTGTTAATCATGACCAACCTGCATACCTTCAGATACACAATTGTCGGCTCCATCGCGTTGCTTCCAGACCCCCATTTATGCCTTACACAGACCCTGTTAAGTGGGCATTGGACGACGCAGACCCTAAGGAAGGAATATTTTGTGATATCCATAATGTCGTTATTGCTTCGTTCCATCTAGATATTTTTGCTAGGGCTTATGCTTTGCCAACCCCCAAGCAGCTTCTCTCGTCGAATTTTTTTGACGAAAGTCATGCCAAATTTGATTACGAACAAGTGGTGAAATCTTGGTTGGAAGACCCAACACTTGAAATTCCTGTTTCACTTCCAACATATCCAATTTCTTGGTTCAGGGAACCCTTTTCCTTGCTGTGCGCTATGTTTTGCAGGTTATATGGTTTACCTAATTGTTCGTGATTCAAAGTGTAGTGGGTTCCTATGGAAAACTATATCTTGCTTACAGGTCATCCATTCAATTGGGCGCAAATTCTGTCGTTTAATTTGCGTGAGGAAATTGAAAAATATGAGAAAACCCTCGAGAATCGTAAACCATCTTTCTAAATGTCAGGGTTTGTAATGGATGCATTCTGTGCGTCGACTGCTTTCTCGGCTCTAAATTGGAATTGGATTGACCAATCTCCACCAGTTCATATATATTGCGCTGATATGTGGGAGGACAATTTCATCCCTCACGTTTATGAACTCTGTGACATATTTCTCGGGTCAATGTACTACAATATTTTTAAAGTTGATGTTACTGCATTCTCTAAAAGTGCTAGGGAAATGATTTCAATGTTTGGCGACTGGTATGTAGGAGAATATTTCTCTTACATAAGAATTTGGGGCAGTAAATAGTCCAATTGCTTCCTAGAATAGTTATAGATCGAATGGTGCTTCAAGAATTCGCGTATCAGACTGTTATTGATGGGGTTTTACCCAAGTTGACCAAACATAAGAAGAAGGGCTGGTCAAAATTTCCCATGAATCTTGGAAACCTTACGCTATAGAGTCCTGCTCATGTGTCTTTGGTGGGAAAGGATATTTCTGTTATGAACTTGGGGGAGGCATTCAAAAGAATGCATGAACCAATGGCATATTTGGCTGATCTCTTTGCTCATGAGCACGTGAAATTCCAATATGTTCATGAAAATGATCCCGATGATTCCATGTTTTGAGGAGCTACCAATTTTCAGGAGGAAATGGATAAAATTACCGATCCAGAGATGAAGTTGCATCTATACAAGTATCAAAAGGATCTTAAGACAAGAATTGTTCGAGAAAGAGGAGATAAACTAAAAATAAAATAAGATCTTCAAAAGGAGAAGACAAAACAAGAAGTGAGAGAGGATGGAACAAGTTCTGCTGTTGCTCTTGTTGCTCAACCCTAGGACAAAGGCAAACATGTCCTTCAAGACTCATCCAACTTATGTATTGGCACAATGGAAGACACACTGCAAAAAGGGCCATAAAAGGCTCTCACTGAAGCAGGTCCTAAACAGGCTCAACTGTTAGAAGCACTGACAAAAGAAAAGCTCATGCCTTCGATCTCAATTTCCAAGAAAGAGCAGACTCATGTCCAAGATGGTTCTACACAGAAGGTAATCTATTTATCTTCAGGTCAGATTGAGATTGATGATACGAATGTGGAACAAGGATATGAGGTTGTTATAACTATGTCGAATATGCAAACATTTCCCAATATGTTAGGTTCATCATATTCCCAGCATAATTTTTCCGAAGTAAATTTGTCATCAATAATGAGAGCTACTATTAGCATGCCCACTTTTTTAGTTAATTCACTCATTGATACTTGTCCTACATCGCCAATTCCCCAACTGTTTGAGGACGAAATTCCTTATGTCTCTATGAGTATTTCTGAAAAGGAAGATCTGCCTATGTCTAATTATTTTACATCACTCACCTTTCCCTATGCATCAAGTCATATGGATATTGCCCCACTCAGCATAGAAATTCCTATAAACCAAATGCAAACTGATTCCTTGGTTACCAGCATGAGATCAATTCATCATCAGAAGTGATAGCAGATTTCAGAGAAGATGTAGTGGTATCCATGGGAAAATATTATTGGAGTAAAAAGGATAAAGCTGTGGTTAAAAGGGGAGCGAAGAAAGCAAGACAAGGCTCAGTCAAACATGTGCCTTCCCTTGGTCAAGTTATTTGGAAGGAAGACACAAGTGATCTTCCGCAAGAAGCAATGGACGCATCAGCTGCCTTGGGAGTTTTCGTTGGAGCTAATTTTAACTCAATTTCACAATTAAGTTTGGATTTTGGTGAAAAAGAGAAGGAATTGGAGAAGTTGAAACAGGACTTAGCAGAGGCAGAAAAGAGGCATGAACAAGAAATTGGCGAGTTGAAATGGGAACATGAAGACATAGTGCAGAAATGGAAGATGAAAGCTGAAGAATTGAAGCACCAGCTTGAGAATGCAGAGGTTGTGAATCAACAACGAGCAGAGAAAATTGCTCTTGTCAATCAATAGGTGAAAGATGCTCAAGTAGCTTCGAAAGCGTCGTGTTTTCTAGATATGACACCTAAGGATTTCAAACAAGTACTCTGTAAATTGCAAGAAGAGTTTCGACAGGCTGTGATAGATTTGTATACTAATTTTGATGAGATGCAAGGGTTGTATGACAAGTTTAGAAAACATTTTGAAACTGTTGAGGATCACCATGATCAGATAAGAAAAGCATCTACTTCTTTAGAGCAAGCAACAAGTTGGCAAAATCATATTAAGGAAAGACCTGATGGCTTTCCAATCTTAGACAAGTTACAACTGAAAACAACTGAAGTTGCCATTCAGATGTGGGAGGGTATCTGCGATTCAATTGAAGGTTTAATCATTTTAGGACAAATGGTTTGTGAACAAAGGTGGTCAAATTCAAATATTTTTCTAACCTATTTGAGTTTTCCTATTTTGGACCTTATCAATGAGGCACCTTCGCACCAACTTCATTTGGAAGAAGTTCAAAAAGAGTTTGATGATTCGAAAGAGTTGATCCAACAAATCAGTGAGCTGATAGTGCAAGAAATTGAGAAATGGATGAAAGCTCCCCATGCTTCAATAGCTCGGATAAAGGTGTTCATTAAACAATGGAAGAAAATGAGAGAGGAGGATATTTCCTGCAAAATTTGCAAGACTGAAATTCAGTTGAGGAATGCTCATTTTCAAGAAGTCGATGAGATTTTGGAGCTATTTGGCAAGTGGTGTTCTGCCCTTGTGGAAACATAGAAACTAATCTCGTAACTTTGTAATCTTTTTTAAAGACAAATAGACATTGTGTTATTGGGTACTTGCAATTTGTGTGTTTTTAACACTTTAGATATTGTTCTTTGCAATTTTATTTTGTTAAGTTGCTCTAAAGTAAGTTGGAAGAAATAATCTTGATTTGCATATGTGCACATTAATTGTTTTTTTTCTTTATCTGTTATATCCTGCAGTACTTTTATCTTGAAATCATTACTCAGTTTGTTTAAGTGTCCTTATACAGTTAGTAGTAATTTGTGTTATAGTAGTAGTTATTGCTTTCAGTTTATTTTAAGCGAAAAGTGGGAGTTGGGAAGAAACAAATTAAGTGTCTGATTTATGATTTTCGACATTTAGGATTTCGGAAATTGTATGCTAACTTTTTAGAGGCAGACCGATGAAAAATAACATAGAGCGAGTTTAAAATAAGGATGCACTTAGTGGAGGAATAAATTCCGTGAAAAAAATACGAACAGTGAAAATAAAACCTGAAAATCGACATTTTCTTGTTTCCCATACCCAAACGTCGATAATTGGAAATAGGAACTTCGACATTTCTTTATTTGAAACCAGAAATCCAATCTTGAGGAATACATATGGTGTTCTTTATTGCAAAATCGAAAATCGAAACATTGGATTTTCCTTCTTCGCAAATCCGAAATTGGGGAATTGAAAATCAGAACATATGGTGTTCCTTATGGGAAAACATAGGAGATAGATTTCCGGATTCCGAAATGTCAGAAATTGGAAATAGGAACATGGACATGTTTGTATTTGAACAAGATTTTTGGATATGTTGCAAAATTGGAAATCGGAACATAACATGTTCCTTATTGGAAAACATAGGACATATATTTCCAAATTCCGAAATGTCAGGAATTGGAAATAGGAACATGGACATGTTTGTATTTGAACACATAGGATTTCTGGATTTTCACACATAGCATTTTCGGAATCCGAAATGTCAGAAATTAAAACATATGGTGTTGCTTCTTGGAAAACATAGTATTTCTGGATTCCGAAATGTCGAAGATCGCAAATTGAAACATGGAGATGTTCCTTATTTGAAACAATAGGATTTTTGGATTTCAAAATGTTGAAAATTGTGGAATGGCATATCGAAACATACGATGTTCCTTATTGGGTAATATAATAAATCGCGCATAGCGCAAATAACCCTAACAAGAACTGGAATTTCCCGTTCTCAATATCGAATTTGGAAATCGGGTATCGTGTTCAAAAATGGGAATTTGTTTATATATGTTGGAAATTATATGATTTTATTTAATTTAGAGATATGAGTTAAAAAGTCATGAAAATTTAATAATTTTAAAGAATAACAATTTTTAATTGACACAGAAAATTTTTAAGAAACAAATTTTTGTAATTGTATTGCATTTATATTTTTCTTATGGTATATGAAGTTTATAGATTGAATAATAACAATTATTTCTATTAATAAATATGAAGTTTAACTTTGGATGCAGATGATGAGAGCCAAATTGGAAAGGATGGAATGGACGACAATGAATATATATTGAGCTGCAAAGCATTTAATGCAGCTGCAGCAAGCTTGATGATTGTTTGATCTTTAGCTGGTCGAGATCTAATGGTGATTAAGCCTATTGCAGCCGCATTAAATGCTCTACAACTCAATGGATAGTTGTTGGGGCTATTGTGGTAGAACCACACTGTGCTTGTCATCCGATCACATTGCCACCTATTTTGCAGTAATTATACATTAATGAAGCGAGTCTTGCTGTCCTATTCTATAGTCATTACGCATTAATGAAGCAGGTCTTGCTGTCCAAGCTGGACAACTTGGTCATCAGTTGAATTTTAATGTTGGGATTACAGTTGATTCGGTAGTCACATCCATCATGATGAGTGGTGCTTCCACTGCTATAGCAAGTTCGATTCGTGAGTTTAGGTACACCACAGTGATGATTAATTTTTTTGGTTATTATATCTCGTGATTGGGCAGGACCTAAGAAGGCGACATGCAGTTGATCGGTTAAATAGACATTGTGAAAAAGGAGTTGATTGATTTTGTTGGTATTATTTCTGTGTAACTTGTTTCTCCACTGGATTTATAACAATTTTTGTATATGCGCGATGACTGGTACGGCTAATCCTCTTTTTCCTTTTCCATTTCGTTTGATACAACATTAATTAGTCCTTATCGACGAAGTTCTGTCAGTACTCAGATAAGCCACGATTTGACCCGATTGTCATTTCGTTATCTCGTTATAGTGCAATTTGGCTTGGTGAGGGACTGGAAGTGGTGCAACAATATTTTCTTGCCATTAATGGCTGTTGTCCCTCATGTTGGTTTTAGCGTGGTTATGAGCCTTTGTCCCTCATTTCGTTCAGCTATTTCTTGGCTGGTTGCTCGGGTCTTGTGGCACTTTTGTTTTTTCCAGATTTTCTTGCAAAAACTTTTGTGTCTGCCTTTGCTGGGTTTTGCTTTTGCATCTAAAACATCATATTATGTCCAAGTAGCGTGGACTGTCTCGTCGTTCTGCGAGTGGTGGTGGTCGTTGGCAACGATTGGCATAGGTGACAAAGGTAGATGGTTATAACAATGAAATTTCTCTGCAAGTTCAGTTAATAATAGATGACTGGGAAATCATGCTTGTAAAGGAGAACCTTGCTCGTGATACTGATGGTGGTAGCCTGAATCACTATTGGATCACCAAAAATATGATGGGCACGCTCATGGAGAAAATTCTAGCTAGATGGAACCATATTAAGTTGGCTATTCCATAGGCCACAACCAAAATGGTGGAATTAGATATGGTCATAACGCAAAGAAATGTTATGGCCATTTGGAAAAAATTAACTCAGGGATTTGACTCCTTGGGTGATGTAGGTATCGACAGTGTCTCTATGGCTCCATCTGCTTCAATGAATTTTGACCCCACCATTCCTGCTGCATCTATAGTTCCTATTTAGATTCCTAGAACGATTAGTCAGCTTTCCAAACGAGCTCGTGAATCTGATGCTTCTATGGGGAAAGTGGATGCTTTTGTAGAGAAAGCAAATGCTTCTGTGGGGAAAGTGGTTGTTGTGGCCTTGAATCCCAGTCTATTATCTTTAGACAAGGAATTATTTGGGCCTTGTCGTATAGTTGAGGATATGCAGGACACACAGGACCTTGCTGTCACTATCAGCGATGCTAATCCATGAGCTTGTTTTTTTTTGTCTATTTGGCTTCCTTTTGTTTACATTTAAGTTTACTCTCCTTTTTAGTTTTCCAGGTGTCTTGATAAATTTTCCTTCATAGTAATTTTGTACGTAGCCCCCCCATGTATCACATGGGTTATTGTGGCTCTTATGAATATCTCTGTAATTTTGTTTAAACTTTACTTAGGCAGCATATTCCATTTTCTGTATTGTTTTTAGGGTCTTTACACTAGAACTGTAGATTTGTTGCAACCTGGAAATTGGGGAATTGGAAATTGTAACATAAGGTGTTTCTTCTTAGAAAACATAGAACATAGGATTTTCAGAATTCAAAATGTTGGCAATTGAAAATTGGGGATTTGCAAATTGGAAAATCGGGTATTCTTTAATGCAAAACATATGATTTGCGGAATGCGAAATGTCGAAAATGGGAAATCGATGGATAAAATGTGTTGATTTATATAATGATTTTCCATTACAAGATTGACATATGAAATGTACATTGAAAAAATGTGTTTATCCAATTTACATACTATTTTATTACAACTGATAAATGGTTATTGATTTCTAATACTAATTTCTCAATTAGTATTACCTCACAGAAATTAGTATTACCTCACGCATTAAACCAAGTGAACTCAGTCAACTCATCATGTATTTAGTTTCAAATCTCTATCTCGGACGGCTTTCACAAGTATGAGCTACTACTTGCAGTTATATATAGTGATCTTGTAGAAAATTGACTACTAATATAAGGAACTATAATCAAAATTACCCAATGTTCATGCAACATTGTACATAATGTAACATACGTTTAATTTCTTCGTTCTTTTTCTCTCAGTCAATTTTCCACTGTTGATGCATCCAATGTTATAGCAAAGTTTGGAACATTCAAGGTCGAGTTATTGCCAAGACAAACATACATTAATATGGCAACCAACAACGCTTTTGAAATACATATATTTGAATTAAATGAATTGGTACTTTCTTTGTATGACCAAATACAAATAGGAATAGTGTACATGGTATCAAATGGAACATATTTAAACACAGTTATTTTAAAAAGTATTAAGAAAGTTGTTAAATTGTTTAGGCTAAACATTTTTAAATGAAAAATTACAACTACACTTAAATAAAGTATTTCAATGTGTATGGAAATAATGAAAGAGATGTTAACAATTTAAAATATCTGCAATGGCGTTGTTTGGAAAGTGGACAAAAATAAATTTGCAAAGAACAATGTTAGCAGAAGTTGAAAAGAATGAAATGTTAAATCCGAACATGTTTCAGAATCCCAAATTTCGGAAATTGGAAATAATAACAACCATAGTAATGAAATATGTTAATGCGAATTATTTTGTTTTTAATATACGTTAGATTCATTTATTTATATATGAATCTATGAACAACAAGATTTATATATCTGACAATGCTGCTGGAAATAAAGGTTTAAGATAAATGAAAATGTAATTTTTCTCATTGATGTTAGACAAAAGTTCTTTATACACAATGACAATGTTGGACAAGCTAAAAGGTGGAACCATTTCCATACGTTTTGGTAGCTAAATTTGCAATCATTGTAAAGGTGAAAAGATTCCAAGTATGAAGAATCCTTTAGCAAAATGTTGAACATTATATTCTCTAATATTACATTTACAACCAAATTCAGTCTAGAATATTGATGTTGACCTCCTCTTCATTATGATCATCGGAAAAGAGCTGTGGGGGAAATATGGTGAGTTGGGGAATTTGGGTGTAGAGAAATCTCCATCTGTGAGAAAGAACACAGAATTTGATAGCCTGTTTAAAAAGATATAGCATAGTAGCATATCTGGAAGCCTCAAGAATAAATTTGTTGCAGTTTCGTTACTCATGATGATGGAATACAATTGAGAAGAAGGGTAAGAAAATAATGATACCTTATGTAAGTCGCAACTAGTAGAGAAATAGAAGGCAATGCCTAATCTTCACCAATCCCATGTCCCTCCAGAGACTATAGGCCCTTCGTTGGAAGTAGCATTGCCAACTTATCTTCCCATCTCTTCCCATTCCGGGCTTTGATATCACCATGTTGTGATTTTTTTATTTGGCAGCCATGAGAGGGGAAATAATGACGCTTATGAGTGCAATTTTTGTGCAAATAAAAAACCATAAATGAGGTCTAGATAATATTTGCCTCAGTAGGTGGCTCTATTTATTGACTAAATGTTTTGAAATGTTATTATGACTTCGCGATTTTCATGATGTAGTATATATTTATAACTTGGGATTAATGTGATCTGTATATAATTCGTTCATCTCTTGGAGTACGCGAAAGGTCAATTAAACGTATTGAAATATATTGGATTTAAAATATTTGTTGTTTGCAGCATGTGATAATGATTTTCACTTAACGATTAAGCAAGAGAAGATTAGTATAGGGTTTATAGGCAGTATGGCACGGAAGCAGGGGTACTGGAAACAAGAAAATATGCATATGATCATTAGATCGTATGAGGTGACAAATGTCGATGAGGTGACAAATGTGACAAATGGATCGATGATGTGACAAATGTATACCCTGTATGGATCGATGATGTGACAAATGTCGACTTTACACAGTACGAGATGACCTGAGGCTCATAAAAAGTGAGAGTGATAGTCACTTCTGCAATTAATATGATGAAGTTCTAACAGAAAGGGGTGTTGTTATGTGGACGTTATGATAACAACTGAGGGTGACATTCAACTCTGTGATTAATATCATGATGTTATGGTAGAAAGGGGTGACGTTATTATGATGTTAATATATTTCAGTACGTTTAAGTGATTTTTCACGTCGTCTAGGATATAAGGGAATTATATATAGATGAAATTGATCCCAAGATATAGATATATGTTACATCATGAAAATTTCGAACTTATAATAAATGTTTATAATTTTATATATATCCACATATCCGAGTACATATATATACTAAATAGGAATAGAGAAGGACATATGTTTCGAGTTTGCAATATCCGAAAGATCGAGAATCAGAATCGCGAACACAACAAATTATTTTAACAAAAACATGAATATCAGGTTTTCGATATTCGAAATATAGAAAATCAGAAATCAAGGAGACAACAAATAACTGTAAAATAAACTGGAATACTGACCAGTACTGGAGAACAATAACTATGTCCTATGTATTTTCAAATAAAGAAATGTCGAAGTTCCTATTTCCAATTTTCGACGTTCGGGTATCAGAAATCGGAAAACCTCGATTTTCAAATTTTATTTTCACTGTTCATATCATTTTCGCATAACTTATTCTTTGCTAAGTTCATGACTATTTTAAATTCTCTCTCCGTTATTTTTAATCGGTCTGTGTGTAAATTTGGCGGACATTTTCTCTCTAAACTTGGTTTCATTCTATTATTTAAACTTTATTTAGGCAGCAATGTTCATTATCTAGATGGTTTTTATGCTCGGTACACTTCAACTGTAGCGTGTTTTGCTTTTAACGGATTAGAGTGGTTGTTAGACCATTGTTTTCAGTTGATCAGAATTCTCGATTTTCTGTAATATTTCGTATAGTTGATTAATATCTAGCTGCAATAAGTAAGAGAATATTTTGTAAGATTTGACTATCAGTGAAAATATCTAGTTGCAATAAGTAAGAGAATATTTTGTAAACTTTAGTTGTTTAGGTGTATCTTTTAATTTTTAACTTAAAAAACATAGTATTTTGGGAGAACTTTCAAGGTGGGTTTATTTTGTTAATTCATAAGATTGTTTTCAAATTTGTTGAGATTTGGTTTCCAAATGTTTGAAATAATAACAAATAAGAGGCACATAGGAAATAATGAATAAATTTAAGTTAGATAGTTGCTCAGATGTAAGGAACTTGCTACCAATGGCCCATTAATGTTTTCCTGTAAAAACAATATGCTGATATCTTGATTAGAACTTGCATAACATGGTTTCTTAGATGATTTTCAGCAGTTTAGGGTTTCTTAACACTAGAGGAGCAAAAACATGTTCCTCATGCGAAATCATCAAAGCAATTTTCTAAGTTAAAACTTAAATTTGAAAATGCATGCCCATAGAAGCTTCATTACTGTGTTTTCCATTTACAAAGTTGTACTCCAAGTAGAAATAATTGCTGCCCCCCTATTTTCCATTTACAGATCTTGGCAAATAATTGCTAATGGGCTCCATGGCTGTTGGATACTATAACTTACACCCAGAATAAAACCAACAGAGTGCCAAAGAATAATATCCAATGAGGAAAATCTCATCAAGCTCAACAAGGTTGAGTGCTCACAGCAAGGCCAGGCACTCTAGGAATTAGTGTCCAGGCCAACAGTTCACCGTGAAGCATTCTTCTATGCCTGAGTCCCCATATTTCAGTTTCATCAAGTTTGCATGCATTATGTTTCTAATTTAAGTTTTGCATGCATCAGTTAAGTAAGGTGCATGCAGCCTAGCTCAATTTAGTAAAGTGTATGCAACTTAGTAGTTATGGCACAAATCATCTCCATTTGAGGCACTATTGTGCATGTGTCCAGATCATTGTAACTAGCTAGTGCACACCCCTCAAGGCATGTTGAGGATGCAGGTGACTAAGAAGTATGGAGTTGATTTGGATCCTTGAGCATCCAATCTCAAGGTCAAAATCACTACACACCAAAAGGATATTTCAGGACCCCAAAACCCACATGAACAAAGTGTTTCAAGTAAAACCATTTTCTGTGATACTCTTATTTGTTTCATTGACAAGTAACTTCCATTAGCAATAGTAGCAATACTTAGGACTGAATGCATGCCATCAATTTTCAAAATGAACTCGACCAAACGCATGTCACCAATTTTCTCTGTGTGTCCTAGCCAGAGGTGTCCCTAGAGAGAATCTTTATGCTGCATGAGTCCCCAAGTTAAAGATTGTCTTTTAAGTCTATATTGCAAAAAGCGTGGAAAAAAAGTTGCGATGAAGGCATGTTTGACAACACTATCCTTTGATAAGGTTCTATATTGGGAAGCTTGGGATTCGGTGATACAACTTTCCCTAAAGATGCCTGACCATCCACTATACACACAGTGCATGACTTTAGCATCAGACTCCAGTAGGTAATTGAGTATGTACACATTGCACACTGATAGTTGTACTCTCTCTTTATGCTTTGTGTTATGTTTCAGACTTTCAATTGTGTTAAACTTAGGTGTGAACTGATTTTATTGGCATTTTACTTATTTTTTATCTTCTTACCATTAGTCCTACAATGCAAGACAACTTGGTTAGAACTTAAAGTTTCAATATTTTGCAGGCACCCTATCAATTTGACAATTGGGGTCCTTTTGTAATATGGTATAGTCCGTTGGGCCTTTTGTTATGATGTAGGTGCATTATGTGGAAGGTAGGACAAATTAATCGATCATGTACATCGAGTCCATTGGGCCTTTTTTATTATGTAGGTACATTACATGGAATGTATACATTATCTGACTTTCTAATTCCTGCCCTATGCCAAATAATGCTTATTTATAATAAGTAGTGTAGTCGCATACAAATGGAACACAACCCATTACAGGGCATGTTATATATAGCATTGTTTACAACTGTTATTTGCAAAGCAACACATGCATCATGATTCATGATTCATGATTGGAATACAAGTATGCGTCTGTTACCTTTTCCATGAGTTCCAAGGTTATAGACCAGAGAAAGGGTAAGCAAAAATGAATCTCAGGGCACTACGGTGTTCCTAGAAACTCTAATGTTTGTCCATTTGTAATCAGGAGGGATTCTGTATGTTGTTTTGAATATTTAATCTCTTTCTGTTGTGAGATTTGTTGCAAAAGAATTTATACTCATTTGGTTGTGTCCAATTTTTAGCTCATTGTTCCTCTAGCAAATTTACTAGCCTTGTCTATCTTGCTGAAGGAAATTCTTAATAATTATGAAATTCAACATGGATCGAAGGCAGAGGTTATTTGGCATAGATACTGATTTTAATGGCTTCCTTTTGTCCAAGTATTTCTTGCTTCTCTTGTTGTTGTATTTTAATGAGAAGGAATAAGCCTGTCTCCTTCTGTGTTCAATGGCAGTTGATAATTAATATGTCCAAAACATTTGATGTAGTTATCAATGCCAGCCTATCATGAAATTTTTTCTCCCAGATGAATCACTCATTCAGTGTTTTCAAATTGTATGTCTCAAATGAAATGTCATGTACCGGGATGCCTTTCTTTGGTCATTGGGGCACTTGATATGAAAATTCTTCCTTTATGAACAAATCCATATGCACAACAATCAACAGCAGATATAACATGCATATTTCTGGAATTCATTCATTATCCATTATCAAAACATATGTAAACACAAATATTCCACACAAAGTTGATTATGGAATACTTATTTGTTTTCAAGTGAAGTCGACCAAACTGGTTGCTTCCAAGCAATAATCTCACTCAGCCCAACCCACTAGTCCCATGACATAATCAATATCCTCACTATTGAGCACTCCAGTCCCTCATCCAGCCATCAGTCCATGATGGAACTTTCTTCTCCTTCACAGCACAAGGAAAATAATCCCTTTCTCTGCTCCACAGCCCCTCAGGGATCTTCTTCCCTTCTAGTGTAGGAAGAAAGAGTTAAAGACAGGTGGTTTCCTACTGTGAATGACCCATATGAGAAACACTTCACCAAAATAGTCCATAAGCAGCACTAATGTGGTTGCATGTTTGTGGTGTTTTCTTAAGCTATCGTGGACATTATTTACCATCCCTTTTCCTCTTTGAATTCACACAGCAAGTCCTGGCCCTCACAGGCTCTTGCAATTCATAATTTTCTCGGAACAATCTTGACATTTCAAGGCATAAACAACCATATTATCCATGGCAATGGTGAATAATGATTTTTCGACAAGAGTTTGCATAAGACATGTGTGCCCATCCCAAGAAGCATGGGGAAACATGTAAAAGATCACTGAATCAACGATTGATGGGAAATGTTTGTGAAGAAGCATGGGCATGAAATGTCGTACCTTCAAAGAACAATTATAAAGTCATACCACCCATGGAGTCATTTAACTCAGGCCACATGAATTCTGTCTTTTTTTCCAAGTTGCCATGCTCCCACCCTCCAACTCATAAGCGAGAATGAAATTGTTGAAATCTTGCCAGCCCTAAATCAACAATTAGCTCACAAATAGTCCCATTCAACAATCAGCTCGTAAAGTGTGATCATGTCACAAGTGGGATTTCAACTTGGGTGGGGAGGACAACTTCTCTACCACTTGAGCCAGACCCAATTGACACATGGCTTGACTTCTGTCACATAAACTACATCATTTAAATAATCCATGAGTTAACATTTTATAGTTCAGGGGTTAAAACTTGGATAACACATGATAACAAATTGTTGTGTTAAATGGTATTTCGGTTTCCATATTACTTATTGATATTGGTTTGCAATATCAATATCATGTTTACAATAGCTAGCTTGATTCTTGAAATGTTTCCTTGAGAGCCTAGAGAACGCTACTGAAGTTCTGAAGGAGGGGTTGCGGAATAGGCCCATTCTTGCAAAAAGTGTTAAACTAAGATGTTTTTAGTGCTAATGCAGTCTTCATTTTGTGAATGAGACTAAGTGCAATTTTTGGGTGACTTTGACGAAATTATTAACCAAGAGGTCTAATTGCAACAGATCTCTCATAAAAGTCTCCTACCCACTCCAATCAGAAAGAGGGTTAAAAACTTCAGTTAACTATACTAGTAAAAATGTTCAGAATTTGATGAGTGGTGATTTATGAAAACTCAAATCAAGCAATAAGAGAACCAACTGAATGAACCATATCTAATACTTTCTCCCCTATTCACCATAGAACACTGATAATGTTACAGGGAAATGATTTGACTACAGAGTACCAACCATGTGACCATTACTTACATCCCTCTACCATAACTACCCAACATAAATGGATAATCCTAGAATCTAATAAAATGGATAATAAAAAACGCCATTGCTTTCAACTGATCTAAGTACACAAGTCATCACATAAAGCAATTTGGCCAATAGATCTATGTAAATAAACTCAAAATTTCACAACCTAGATAAGCTAAATATATTGCATCTCTTCCTATTCTTACAGAAGGAGCAGAGATCGAAAACATGTAGAGAAAGACAAATAATTGAGGGGGATTTGTGAGTGCTGATCGTCTCCATCCTTGTCAAACAAACTGAAAGCCTCCTTGAACTCAGAGATCTGTTCCTCTGTTAACTTGTCCATCATTTTCACTTAATGGAAAAGTAGGGCGAACTCCGGATTAATAAGCATATATAATAGAAAGTCTTTTTGCTTAGAACACCATATATCCCATACTAGCTAGACTTACAAAAAAAATAACATATAAAAAATGTAGCAAATTAGCTGGGCATGGTAAACATGAATCCAAAATAGAATTGAAGCTCTATACATTTATGACCTCTTCCTATGGGACTCCTTACCGCTGATATCTGCCCCGTAGGGTGACATTGTTTCATATCTTAATGAGAAAACTACTATTTATGAGCGAGCTACTTTATCCCATTTACGAAGCTTGGAATTGAATCAATCAAATCAACTGAAGTGGGTCCACTTAGTCAATTGTAATGTAAGCAGATCAAAGACGGAGGAAACAAGATTGGATTGCCTTGAGTCAAAGATCGATCTTACTTTCTTCTGCTTCTCCTTGTTCCTTCTCAAAACAGAGCAAGGGATGACTTCGATCGATCTGTACCTTTGTTTATCTAAGTCCAGGAGATGCAATGTATGATATATATAGTTGGTGGGTACAAAACCCCGAGGTGGAAAAAAATCGTATGGTTTTTCAGTTGTAATGGGAAGTGTCGTTGGTCCTTTGAATAAATCGTGGGATTGAAAAGTGAATATTCTTGAAAAGAAAAAGAGAAGGGAAAGCGAAGAAATTTATTCTACTCTTATAATCAGTACCCTATGCCCTGGAAAATAATTGCTAATGAGCTCCATGGCTGTTGAATACTATAACTTACACCCAGAATAAAAGTTAAAACCAACAGAGTGCCAAAGAATAATATCCAATGAGGAAAATCCCATCAAGTTGTGGTCTAGCAACAAGGTTGAGTTCTCACAGCAACTAACCTGTAAAAAGCCTGCAGATAGAAGAAGATTCAAGAAACTAACCTGTAAAAATCCTGCAGATAGAAGAAACTTTCTGAAATTTCTTTCCACGAATCCACTCAGCCACTATAAAGACCGATTTGCAATAGAAATCAAGCCTGATGTTGAGCCTAAGTCCTGACTCTTACACCATTATATTGGTAAAAAACTTCCTCACTTACTAAATTTATCCATTTTTTGCTCAAATATGGACCAAATCCAGTGAAAAAACTTCCCCAATTGATTAAATCTCCACATTTTACTCAAATAATTGTCCACAAATCCAAATCCAGGACAAACTATGTCCAATTTACCCCAATCGAGGTCGAAGTAAGACCAGTTTATCGAAATATTCATAAATCCCGGCGAAATACCAAATTTTTAATCGTATTATCCATAAATCCTGGGTGAAATGCCAATTTTTCAAGCTATTATCCATAAATCTGGTGAACAATCTTCATTTCTCCTCCCAATCGAAAAAAATCGGGCGAATTTGGGCAAATATCTCCTCCTAGTCGAAAAAATTCGGGCGAATGTGGGCAAAAATAAATAATTTCGTGGGCTAATATTCCTTTTCCAGATTTTCCCTAAATCGGGATGAATGTGATTTACCTTGGGGCAGCTATATACAAAATAAATAATGGGCGAATTTATTAAATAAAATAATAACATTTTAATATAAAAAATCACCCACTTTTTTTTGGGTAACCCTTAAAATTCGCCATTGGGCTATAATTCGCCCCTAAAATCATCCTTGATTCACATGTGGTTATATCATGGTGGGCAATCGAAGCCCATTCTTCCTTGAAGTAAGAACAGTTGGGGAGACCGTAAATCCTGCACAACATCGCTGCAAGCAGGGAATAGGGCTCCTTAAACCATTCAATTGGGTAGAGGTCATCCTTCCTTTGAGAAACCTTTCATGGCTCAGGCATATAAGACTTCAACATTTGGTCAAAATTAAACCTGGACTTAGCAGCTTTAACAAAATTGGCATTAAGGAGCTGCCTGAAAGGTTTGAGGGCATAAATTTTAACAAAAGTTTCAGAACGGAAATTGGAAAGAAGCAACCTGTACTATTATTAAAAGAACAATCTTTTGGATTGGAATGATCAACAATCCATCTGACTGCGTCGTTGTAAGGGAGGATGGCAGGTCTTGCAACAATCATGTGGATGCCGGAATCCCTAATTCTCTCGTAAATGGGTTGGTCGTCCTGAAATTCTGAAAGGTCACTGTTGTCAAAGATAGAATAGACTTGGGGCCAATCCAATTGGTAGATCTCACTAACTCGACCACTTGTATCAGAGAAGACACCGAAATTCGGGTCTTTGGTGAGCATGTCTTTCTGCAGGTTTTTGCACCGGGTGATTCGAGGCGTTTTTGAGGTCAACATGTTCTGTTGGGCACATAAACTAGAATTTAAAAATAATTTATATTGGAACAACAATAAATAATTCAAATAGGAAAGAAAACTCGAAAACTAACCTGTAACCAGATTGAATGATGGCAAAGTTGCTTTGTAAAATCTCAAAGTAAATTCACACAGCACAACAAATTACAGTGGTAAAAATGGTAAAGAAATCGTCAATAAGACCAACATATATAATTCGTGGGAGATAATTAAGACCGTTGGATGAGGATAAGATCAATGATCAAGATCAGACTTTGCGGGGTGAGGGCTTAAATCAAAAAATTCAAATTTTATTAATCGTTCTGTAACCTGCATTCCGCATTTGCAGGATGCAGGGTGTGGGATGACAAAACAACAAAACTTTATTCAAACCTCTCCACTGCCCGCATTCTGCACTTTGCGGGATGCGGTTTGTGGAAACACGCAAACCAAACGACATATCAAATGACACCCCACACCTCGCATTCCGTATTTGCGGGATGCGGGTTGCGGGTTGACCAAAGCATATTTTTCAAAAAACCTCTTGTATCTCGCATTCCGCATTTGTGGGATGCGGGTTGCGGGATGAGAAAGTTTAAAACATATGACTATAAAATCCCGCATTCCTCAACTTGCAAGTTGCGGGGTGCGGGTTGTGGAATCGCAAAACAATCCCAGACAAAACTAGCTTTTCGCATCTTAAAAACACACAAATCAAGCATGGATTTTTGGGAATTTTGGTTAAGTTAGAAAATCCCAGAAGTCAAGAAAAATGTAATAGAAGCCAAGAAATGGACAAATGATTCTACTAAGTTACCTTTGTATGTGTAATTGGGCTCCCGTGTGAGAATAACATGCGATCTGTTATACCTGCAACAATACTATAGTCAGAAGATTCTCATTACTTTTAATAGATAAAATAAATTCTAACTTACCTTTTACTTACTCTACATGTTTTCTAGTCGTCTTTTGAGAAGATGTTAGAGTGTTGCTAATTTCACTTATTTAATAAAAAATTAAAAAAATTCTCTTCTCAATATGTATGATACAATATTTAAGTAATATATTACAACATTGTGAGTAACTTTATAATTTCACTTATTTGATAAAAAATAAAAAAAGTTTTACTTCTCAATATGATACATTTAAGTAATCTATTACAACATAGTTAGTAACTTTATAGTATATTAAAGTGAAATATTTAAACAATCTATTACTTAATAAAGTCAAATATTTTAATAATTATAAATTTTTATAATATTTTATTATATTATTTTTTATAATATTATTTTATTAATAAAAATATAAAATTATTTTTATATGACTTTTTATTAACATTATTTTAGTATTCTATTACATCATAATTAGTGACTAAATATCTTAAAGTGAACTCCTTGTAACTTTTGTTGTAAATGTACTAATTTCACTTTTATGTATTTATTTGGATCAATGCTACTTGCCATTCTCTTCTATGACACAAACCTTAAATTTCATCCTTTGTGGTCTATAATTAGGTAGGTAGGTGCTATGTGTAGGTGGTGGATATTATCGTTTAACTTTATACTTCTTTCTAAATATAAATTAACACATTATTGTAATCGCTTGTTTAACATTTATTTATTAATATTTATTGAAATCATTTTTTTTAATTTAGAGTTTAATTTATCGATTCAAAATAATAATACGGAAAAAAATACAAATCATGATGGTAGTTCTTTGAACTGAATGTGGCAGAGTAATTTGAATTCTTTCTCTTTCAGGAATTCAGGCTTTTATAGTCAAATTGATCTTCCCTATAGGAAAAACAAATCATGGTGATAGCAAAATAACAACATTGAAACAAAAAAACCGAGTGTTACTACTATAAATAACTGAGAGGGATAGATCCAAATTGCCACCATAAGAAAAGAAAAGAAAACCCTAGGAACCTGGACTTAGTGCTTGAAAGGCTTCTCCTCCTCAATGGGAACACCAAAGTCGAAGCCAATCTGTGTTTTTGATCGACTTTTAGCTGGGGGAGCCGGAGGATTGATAGAAGTCTGGCCTCCATCCTTTCCAGGGCTCTTGGAGTCGCTATTAGTATCTTCCTTGTTGGTCAAATCGCTCGTGTTGGAGGGATTCCTCTTAACCGAGAGCGGTTATGTTTTCTTGTATTCTGAAGCAATATTAATGGTTGTTTTTCCCTGTTGGGTTCCCACCACGGTCCTTGGAGGAGGAGGACGCAACTACTCAATGTCCATGGGAGCCACCGGAGGAATCGAGGAGGGAGCCAGAGGATCATTCTGAGTACCAGTAAGACATAGTATAATCCTAGCCAGGAGGTTCTTCACTACCCAAAAGTTACATTTGCGCAGGACTGTCCTGTTCATCGCGGAGTGGGGGCCCATGAGCTCATCCTCCCAATCATCCATGAGTTGACAGAGATGGTACAGGATTTCAACGTCGTAGCCTTCAGTATTTTCCAGAGCAAAGGGAGTTCTAGCTTGCTCGTTAGAGATTCCACGAGTGCCACGCCCCCATCGTGGCGTAGCTCGCAGTCTGCGAGACATCTTCAGATGAACCAGAGGCATAATGTGGTGTAGGCGCTAAACGTTGGCTAAGAAAGCAGCTGCATGAGGATGGAATCAAGTGCACTTCATAATCGCCATAGGCTCTATAGGATTATTGGGCTTCACAAAAATGCACAGGCAGGAAAAATGAGATAAGGGATGTTGAATGGGCTGTCCATATGAAGGTTGCACAGACCGTGAGGTGAAATTAAACTTGCCATTAATCTCCCTAGGATAGCACATCATAGAGTGACAGAGGGAATGCCACCTTGCATCAATAACCTAGAGAGACCGCGTAGATCGAGGGAGGGGATGGCCTACGTCATTAAAAGCTTAATGATGGCCAGTCTGGGGAGTGGGGTCAGGGGACAACTATGTGTTTCGACTGTTGCTCCCGCTCCTCCTTTGAGCCATGTAGGAACCTGCATTTAGGTTATTGAAATCACTTCCTTAACATACATGTTTAATATTAACAGTAATCATGTTATATATTTTCAAGTTAAATAAATTAGATTATTATATTAATTTTAAGTAAAAATAAATATTATATTATTTAATATTAATATTAATATTATTTTAATAAATTTGTATTTGGATTACAAATTACCAACAAGTCCAAAACTTAGATTATATAGATAACTCCTAATTTTTATCTTTAATATTGATTAACACATAATTATGATGTAAGATAATATGGTATGATATTAAAAAAAAGTTTCTTAGATTTTTTTTTACATTAGATTGTCTTTCTAAGTTTTTTGAGCATATAAAAAATATTTTAAAAGAATAATTTAGAATATTATTACATCAAATTTAAGTAAAATTGGAATATTATATTATTAACACATAATATTTGATATAAGATAATTTTTTAATTGTGTTTACCTTGAGTAGGTTGAGTAGAGGAGTATTATTCTCTCTATCAAGCCTCAAGAATGATAAAATCTCTTAGGTACAAACCCTTTTTAGAGTCAGTAGAATGACATGGATCTATGTTGGTTAGTAATAGTTACCTCAAAACAATGTTGTTTAAAAGCAAAAAACAAAAATTACCACATTGAAATTTTCTCATCCAAAAAAATTTATGCCATCAAAATGGTGATTTGTAATAAAGTAATAATCACATTCAATTACAATGCATTATAATGCATGTGAAAGAATGTAGTGAAATACAAAATAAGAAAATAGACAAAAGTTGCATTCATTAATAAATTATGAAGTAAAGTACTTGCAATTTACTTAATTATTGGTTAATTTGCAATTATCACAAAACTAATATCTAACTAATTAATTAATAAATTATTTGTTCTATTATTACATTAACAACACATAACCATATATAATTTCTATCACAATCATCTACGTGCCAACTATTCCAATTTGAAATCCAACAAATGGGCAAAAATTGCATTCATTCATTCATTCATTCATTGTCAAGTAAGATAGTTATTCTTAATCAATATTGATTTTGTTTTCAATATATATCAAATCAAGGAAAGACTAACTAATACACAAATATTTATTTGTCTTATAACTATTTGTCAAAATCTTTTCAAAATGTGAGGATGCATGAATGACAATTGAAATTGAAATTCGATTAGATTTATATAATTGTGTTTTACAATCTCGACAATTTAAATTTAGAGTCGATATATGCGTGGTTTTGTATATTTTGTTTTTGGAGTTGACATGTGTCATCTTTTATAGATGTAACAGTACATCTCATCCACTTTGGGTTATAAAAAACGCTTCCCGTCGCAAAAATGAAAAACGCCATTACCCTTCATTTCTAAAATCCCAAATTCTTAATATTCATCTTTATAATGTTAATCTTTTGAAGCATATGTGAAGCTCCAAAATCATATTAATCTTTTTAATTGAAGAATGTGTGATATCAAACCACACAAATATAATGGATAAACAAATCACCATCATTGTCCAAGTTTAAAATAGAGACAAGTTGTATTAGCCTACCTTACAAAGACCGCAGTCCTAGACCTGATGGGTGGCCAGTCGAATTCTACTTACACTTCTTTGATCTCCTGAGCCCAATCCTCATCAAGGTTGTTGATCTGACAAGGGTTTCGGGTTTTGTTCCTCCCTATTTGAATTCGACTTTCCTGGCCCTTATTCCTAAGATTGACAAGCCTCGTTCCTTTGCGGACTTTCGACCCATCTCTCTTTGCAACCTACTCTATAAACTTATTGCTAAAATTATTGCTGGAAGGCTTAAGCCCTTTCTGGATTTGGGTATCTCCCTGGAACAATTTGGCTTTCTTAAGGACAGGCAAATCTCTGAGCCAATTGGTATTGTTCAGGAGGTTCTACACTCTATTAAGTCTAAGAATCTTAGTGCCTTTGTCCTTAAGCTTGACCTTACCAAGGATTTTGACCGTGTGGACTGGTCCTATGTCAGATTCATCCTAATCCAAATTGGTACTCCCCTTCTTACTGTAAATGGGATTATGGCCTGTATCACTTCTGTAAATTTTGCGGTCTTGGTTAATGGTACTCCCTCGTCTTTCTTCACCGCTTCTCGAGGTATCCGTCAGGGTTGTCCTTTATCTCCCATCCTTTTTATTCTTGTCATAGAGGGGCTGAGTCTTCTTATTCAGGATGCCAGAAACCATGGTCTCATTAAAGGTATCCAAATTTCTCCCTCCCTTGCTCTATCCCACCTCCTCTTTGTGGACGATGTTATCTTGATGGGCTCTGGCACTCTCCGGGATTGGTTGGCCTTTGAAGTGATTCTTGAAACTTTCTGTAAGGCCTCTGGTATGAAAATAAATGTTGATAAGTCATGCTTTCTCTTCTATAATTTGGAATCTGCTTGTCAAAAATCCTTTGCGAGATCTATGCCTTATAGAATGCTTCCTCTTCACACGGGTTTCACTTACCTGGGTTTCTTTCTTAAACCTTTGGGGTATCAGGTTAATGATTGGTACTGGCTTCTCCAAAAATTTGAAAAGCGCATTAGTAACTGGACTTTTCACTATATTTCTCTGGGTGGTAGACTCGTCCTTGTTCAGTCTGTCCTTTCCAGCATCCCTTTTTATTGGATGGGACTTGCACCTATTCCTGCCACCATCTTGCAGAAACTCCGTTGTATCATGTTTAACTTTCTTTGGGGGTCCTCTGATAAAAGCAATAAGTTTCACTTGGCTTGTTGGAATGATCTGTCTTGGCCTAAGGATTGTGGGGGATGGGGTATCAAAAACCTGCATTGGTTCAGTATAGCCCTTCGTCTTAAATGTTTTTGGAGAGTTCTTCATTCCAATGGTTTGTGGTCACAGGTTCTTTTCATGAAATATTTAAAGTGCTCCACTGTGGTCGATTGGCTTAGAAATAAGCATTTTAGCACGCGGGGTGCCTCTGCTATATGGAGGGGCTTTGTTCAAGCTCTCCCTTGGATGGGAGCACATTTGGCATGGCAGGTGGGAAATGGTGTTGATGTTCTGTTGGGTATTGATCCTATAGTGGGTTTACAGTCCTCCTTCAGTCTCCCCAAAGATCTGAGGTCCTACCTGGAGGACCTGAACATTTGTTCCCTTGCGCAGGCTCATAACTCGCTGTCATCGGATTGCTATTGGTATACTGCAGGTGATCTGGATCTTGGTGGCTCATACACTACTATCTGGAATAACTATATTGACAGTCTAATTGGAGCAGGTATTCGACTCACTGATAGTTTAGATGAACTTGTATGGATCTATAAAAAGAATCTATCACAGTGAAGGCTGTTTATGATTGTATTGTCTCGACCCATTCGACTTCAACACCATGTCTTGCTGCTTCTTCTCTTTGGAATAGAGCCCTCCCCAGCAAAATTTCTTGCTTTATATGGCTGTCTATTCGGAATAGGATTCTCACTTGGGAGAATCTCTAGAAAAGGGGCTTTCATGGTCCTGGGTATTGTGTTCTATGCTACGCTGATGAAGAGACTGTCGAGCACTTATTCATTAAGTGTAGAGTATGGAGGACGGTTGTTACTCATGTATGTGATATCTTTAATCTCATTGTTTTTGCTCCAGCGGCCTCGATTGGGGAGATGATCAGTATTTGGATTGATATGATGCCAAAAGACTCGCCCTTTCTCTTGCTCCCTTACCACATGATGTGGATTTTCTGGAAAGCTCGCAACCTGGCATTATTCGAGGGGGTTAAAAGGAATACCTCCAGTCTGATCAAACAATCCATTAGCACTATCAAGGCTCTCCCATCGTTGAAGATATCAAAGAAAGGCCGTAATAGAGTTTTGGGAAATGCACCATGCTTGATTTTTCCATGTGGCTTTATGGATGGTACCTCTAGATGTATGAATGCTGGTGTGGGCTTCTGTATTTTTATAAATGAGACACATCACCTGGAATTCTCGCTGGGGGTCGAACAAGGCACTAACACAAAGGCTGAATTGCTCAGTTTATGGGCTCTTCTCCTCGCTGCCCATATGATGGGGATCCCACTCGTCCAGGTTTTTGGTGATTCCACAGTTATCATCAATTGGGCGATTGGATCGACTGTGCTCTCCCCACCAGACCTTAAACACTGGGGTCGGGAGACAAAAAAGATCATTGGAAGCTTTATGGGCCTGGCTTTCTCCCACATCTATCGAGAGCACAATCGGTTGGCTGACCGTCTCTCGAAATCAGTGCTCTCCTATCCCTGGGGTAAAGGTTTCTATAAGGAATTTTTCAAGAATCATTTGATTTCTCAAGATTCTATTCAGCTCTTCTGATTATGGTTGAGGGATGTTTCACTTACCCTCCTTGATTTATGAGTAGAGCGGTCTCTTTTGGACAGCTGTTCAGTACCCTTTTGGCGTTCGATAGATGTGGATGTGAGGTTAGGACCCTCTTTATGATGAGACAGTTTACTGATGGGTAATTTATTTTGTTGTTACGCCTTTCCCCCCGGCGTGTATCTTCAGTGTTGATGTGATCGTCATATGTTTGTTATGATTTGATAGAACCCGCTTTTGGGTCATTGTTATGATGTCCTTTGATTCACTATTTGAATATCAAGGCAGGCTTTTTTCTTCCTGAAAAAAAAGAACAAAGAATAATAATTAATAAAAAGACTTGACATTGACGGTACTTAAGCTATGAAAATAATGTGGGAAGAATAAGCCGATATCATATCACATCCAATGAAAACCCAAAAAAAATATTCGAGAGCTTCTTCAATAAAATTTGAAATATTCGAGAGCTTCTTCAATAAAATTTGTGGGTATCGAGTATCTCTAGTGCTTATGGACTTTTTGTGATGGTCAACACTAATTTGTAGGCGAAATGAATTAAAAATGATAAAATATATATGTAATGACAATGAGAAGTGATATGTGATAGATATATGGTATTTAGCTCACAATGTGAAGTGATATTAATAATAATAAAAAGAAAATAGTCTACTAATAGAAAAAGATTACTCTTCATAGAGATTTTATATTTGGGGCTATCATTATTGTATCATTTTATAAATTGACCAATATATTTACATATTTAAAAAAAAAAAATATATTTATTGTGTATCAACATTTTGTGCTTATTACTTTAGTATCAAAGCATATCTTGGGTTAATTTGTAGGAATCTATAAATTCCACAAGTATTGTGTATATACTAAGCATCATGTATATTAATTATTGTAGATTACACACTTTGTATTTGATCTTAAACAATTGAATTTGTATTATTTTTGTTAAAAAAAATCCATATAGAACTATTTTAGGAGCTCATGACTTTTGTGATTTTAGACTTCTATTCAAGCATGAAGTTCCGAGTATGTGTCTCCTTTGCATACATATGATATTAATGAATGAATCGTTTAAAGTACTTTGAAGTTGGGCTTCTTTATTCTTCTAAATGTCTTGTGTGTTTTGCGTCAAATATTTCCTCCTACCTAATGTTTGGAATGCTTATGGTGGAATGGAAACATATCTTTAATTCTATTCTTTCAATTGTTATTTGATGTTATATTTTAACCACATTTTCCACTCTAAAGCATTGTGGATGTGAATGTTAATTAGTTGGTTATAAATAGAATTTTCTATTTGAGTGAGGAATGAAGAGGAATACAATCTCTTTAAAAACGAAGAGGATGTTACAACTTCTCCATTTGTGATTATCTTGTGAAGTTGAATCTTGCCTTTAGTAGGTTTGTATATCAACAATCATGTTACCCAACAATCATGTGAATGGTAATTAGTTTTTTATAAATACAACTTTCTATTAGTAGGTTTGTATATCAACAATTGTGTGAATGGTAATTACTAGGCTTGTATATCAACACTCATGTGAATGATAGTTAGTTTGTTATAAATACAATTTTTTAAGGAATATAGTCTCTATAAAAATGAAGAGGATATTATACATTTGTGATTATCTTGTGAAGATGACTTTTGCCTTGGTTTGTACATCGTTACCCACCTTTTTTTACACAAAGTTCTCTTTTTAAAACCATTTCTATCACCACGAACCATACACATCTATAGAAAGTCATAAAAATCTTATATTATGTTACATCATTCCAAGAGTTATATGCAAAACAAATAAGCCTATAAAGTATTATAGTGCAATATTATAATATCTCTTAAAAAAACATTTAAGAGGTAGACATAATAAAATATAACAAAAAAACCACTGAATTCAATCACCCATAAATTTCCTTTAATAACTCCTCTTATAACTCTGTAAAAATATATATAGAACCCCTTTCCTTTATTGCAGTTATTTATTCATTAAAGATATTGTTTGGATGATGATGAAGCAATGACAATGATTCATTAAAGATAATGTTTGGATGATGAAGAAGCAATGACCATGATTGAAATTTGAAACATTTTGCAAATGGTTAATATTGAGTTGAAAAACAAATCAAACCTTTAACAAATCATATATATATTGAACAAGAAAATGAAAGGCTTGGATAGATACTTTTAAATAGAAAAAATCTACAATAAAACTTAAATGATACCTACCTTAACATAATTTCAATCACATGGGCACAAGTGTGATAGGGATTCCAAGAAGCCTCACCAAGCACGATAGGCCTTGGTGAAAGACTTCTATTTAGTCATTTTGTAGTATCTCCACGAGTTTTTTTATTTAAAATTAATATTTTTAATATATATTATGAATAGGGATTTTTAGATTTCTTGTATAAGGTTTTTTTATGTAAAAATAAATTATTATAGTGAAGGATAGAATATCACGTGGAGGCTTTTTTAAGAGTGAAGAATAAATTTATTAGAATGAAGGGTAGAATATCACATGGTTTTTCTCAATAATGCAGACTTATATGTGGTCTTTGAGTTTTTTTTGCATGAGCTTTGTATTTAAGAATAACTTGTATCAAAGTGAAGGGTAGAATATCACTTTTTTTTTTTTTACCATGGTTTTTTTAATATTAATATTATTATTTATTATTATTATTATTATTGGAGACAATGGGTTGTTTTGAAATATTTTTATTTTGTTTTTAGAGTTTTGCACGATTTTTGTATTTAAGAATTTAAGAGTAAAGTATTATAGTGGAGGGTAGAATGTCACATGGAATTTGTTTATTATTGGTTTTAATGGTATCTATGTGGTTTGTAAAGTGTAATTGAAACAATATTGATTTCATTGGTTAATATTAATTGAATATTAGGTTTTTGGTTGAAGATCGTAAAAAATGTTTTATATGAGAGCAATATCTGTATTAGTCATGCAATATTGTAATGGATGATTGGTGTTAGAAGAGAGAAATAATTATTATTGTACATGTTTGAATAATTGATCTTATATACATGTTAATTGATTTGGCTTGGGTGTTTGAGAGAATGCATGCTATTCTCTCCATTCAAGATCAATTCTAGTAAGTGATATGTTGAGTTTTTAATGTGTATATTGTTTCATCATCCTTAGAATCCAATTTACCTTGGGTAGCATCCTTAGAATGACGGTAAGTGCCTAGTGGATTCCCCGCAATGAGTATTTCATGAAAACAATGTATTGATCTTAAATTTATTTCAATTTCAATTTGTGTTGTAGTTACGCTAATTTTGTTGAGTGCATATCTATTTGGATCAAATTGGTATTAAAACATCATTCTTTCTCATATATAATTGTCATGTGCATAATTTATGTTAAAGAGTATCTCTTAAATGAAGAAAGGCAAAGATAATCAATTGTAGAGATGCAATGAACTATTCAAAGAATGAATAGTCAATCATAATGGACAAAATTGGAGCATAAATGGACAAAAGACTAATATCAATAAGATGATATAGGCTTTTTCTTTTCCACAACAATGTAGGTTTGTCTCCTCTAGAGAACCCTTGAATACATTCAAACCTAAAATTGAGTAGTGGAGGTGGATGAGTTTCATTGTCAAATCTAAAATCTTCCCTCGAAGATGACACCAAAGTGAAGATAATCTACCAATTCATATTATGAAGTACAACAATATACAAATGAAGATAATCTAGGTTGCAAAGTTGCACATGTGCAAGTGTTAGGATATTATACATTAGGAAGTTGCTTAATACCAACTTGTCTAATGTACTAGTTGTCTGTGCTTTGTAATTGACTTAGTTAAAAATGAAATTTTTTATTTTTATTTTTGTTTATGCTTGACTAACATATAATATTACTATTATAATTTATTATAAGCATTATATGTTTTGTAAGTGTTACTCACATGTTAACATATTTATCATACCAATCTGTAAATATAAATGTAATGCCTTTGAATGCAATAACAAAGATACACAATTTCATAATAATTGACTTTATATTAATAATAATAAAAAGAAAATAGTTTACAAATAGAAAAAGATGACTTTTCATAGAGATTTCCGTAGAGTACATTTATATTTGGGGCTATCATTATTGTATCGTCTTATAAATTAATCAATATATTTACATATTTTGATCATACCCCATTCCCAAAAAAGGAGGGGGGTGAAGGATCTATTTTATGCCTAAGGTCTCTTAAGGTGAACTCTTCTCTTCCAAGTCAAACCATAGCATGAATCATTTTCCCCCTTCTTTAGATCCACTTTGGTCCTTTATAGTGTTTGTATCTTGTGTACAAAGTTAGGGTTATTTAAATTTAGATTCCATGGAATCTCTACTATATGGTGTCCAAACATCATTTCCTCCTCTTGTGAAGTATCAAACTTGGTCATTTTCTCTTTAGGGGGATAGGATTTTTATTCCTTACATTATTTTGAAGTATTCTAGTCTCAATATCATAAATTGATTCCTCAACAACATTTATTGGAAGGAAATATTCCATAGTTGGGTATAGAGAGTGAGGTCTAGTTCTAGCTCAATATCTTAATCCAATCCCTACTCTCCAATGGCCTCTTCATTAAGGTATTTTTATTAGAGCACATGTTGTACAAATCATCATATAGGTGGAAAATATTGCATTTGAAAGGAATTTTAACATAGTCCAATTATAATTATATATTTTAATTTCTTTTATTTTCTTTTCAAAATTATTTATATTCTACTCTGCAACTTTTTAACACCTTATATATTATACTAATAATCAAATAATCATCATCATTTACATAATCCATAAATAATTAACTAAACTTTTATCTTTTATCTTTCATATGGTAAAGAAAAAGTTGGAAATCGGAGAAATGAACATTATCAAAATAAAAAAACAATATTTCTAATATCTGGGATCCGAAATATCAAAAATCGGAGAAGCCAACAAATTATTTCAACAAAAACTTAAGTCTCCGGTTTTCTATATCCCAAATATCTAAAATCGAAATTGGTTATACCCCAAATTGATATTAATTCATGAAAAATAAAAGCCAAAAGAATTCTCTACCTGTGAAAAAGTTTCTCTACCTGTGGAAAAGGAATTCTCCAATGGTGTGAAAACCCTGTGTAAATGGCGTAAGTGGAAAAAAAAAGAAACAGATTTTATATATTAAAATAGTTAGGCTGGTGAAAATTTTGTATCTATGAGTTCTGAATTTGACAATTTTTTACTTTGCAAAAATAAAATAAAAATTGTATATGTGAGTTTTGAATTTGACATTTTTATTTTATTTTATAAAAACAAAAACTTACTTTGTTTTAATGGCAATAGTGATGATAGGAATAAATTCAGCAGCCGAAAGAATTCTCTACATGTGGAAAAGTTTCTCTACCCGTGGAAAAATAGTTCTCCAATGGCGTGAAAAAACAACCAAAATTTAAATTATATGTAAATATTATTTAATGATTATCCATTTCCTATTTCCTATGAAAAGATAAGATAATTTTCCTGACACATCAACTCCAATGGCGTGAAAACTTGAGTCTCCGGTTTCTGATATCCGAAATATCGAAAATCGGAAATTGGGTATAAGTAATATCTTAACCATTACGAAGAAAGTATGGGCAAAATATGATGGTAAAGGCAAAATACTTGATCCAATATATTCATACAAATAGTACCATTATATAGTACAAAGAAGAATGCCACCTCAATGAGAGATATTCTCTGGATCCTGACACCTAGCATGGTGACTAGGCTAGGCAATCTTATCCAAAATCCCTTAGTCATCATTTAGGATAAATCACTAATATCCTAAATAATAATTACAATAATGTGACATTTAACTTATGTGATTGCTAATGTAAGCCATAAGGCTAACATCCCCCCTCTGAATCACAAGTTTATGTATATGTGTCAACTAAGCAATAAACACTAATGCCAAAGTTGATATGGTGGATCTTTCAGAAGCCTTCATTTGTGCTTCAATGAAAAATATGCCTGTAAAACCGTCAATCTGAATGGTTCACCTAAAATGAACTGAAATCCTGGAGTGAACAACTGCCGCTGTCTAAACAATCCCTTTCTGCTTGACAATTTCATCATTTTCCAAGTGATTTAGCTAGAAGAGGCTGGCATCTTCTGCTAATTGGTGAAGATCACCATGCTACAAAAATGAGCATGAACATTGTTATGCATTGATTAACATCTCAATGCATCATGAGTCTACCACCCATAGACTATTGTTTTCATTAGTATGCCATCTACAGACTATTTTGAGTTTGTCATCTGCAAACTATAGTTCTTCATCTGCAATTTTGGAGTTTGCCACTTGCAAACTATTGTTTCCTTTTGACATTTGGAGTATGCCATCTACAGACTATTGTTATTTCCCATTTTGATATTTGGAGTCTGCCATCTACAGATTATTGTTGAGTCCCAACTTGAAGTCTGACAACCATCATCAGTATTCCCCCCTTTGTCAGCTAAAAGGTGAGAAGCTTTGGGTTTTCATGTGGTTTACCCTTAACCATTTCATCATTGTACCATATCTACTCCCCCTTTAAAAATAAAGAGTATTTTGTAAATGTACCCCCTCCCTTAAGATGCAAGAGAGTACCATTTATATTTCAACTCAAAGTGGGCATGTGAAAACATCACGTGTTATCTCATCTCGTGAGGGCCATGCTCAAAAGCTACGCCATAAGGGGACCACTGGAGTTATATTCTATCAGGTGCTACAAAGTGAGTCTTTGCTCAAGATTGTACTCTTCGGTAATACTGATGCAATTTCTTGGTTGTTGATGTCCATTCCCAAGTATTGATCCACCCATAGTGAATTTTTAACCTTGTGGGTTTGTTTCTCTTAGAACATTTTTTGATGAATGATTCTTCTTGCCACAATGTTGACAAGGATGGAGATCAAAACAATTTGTCTCCAAATGACCAAATCAATGACAATGTTGGCATTTAGGAATTTATTCGATGTGATTTTCATCAACTTATTGATTAGCTTCTTCATGGACTTTTTGATTGGATTCTTCATTTATGAATCCTGCACTCACAAACTGAATTGGTTTGGAGTAGTCTGAAATATGAAAAGTCACATCTTTTTCATATCCAAGTCCTTTTCTTTGTCTGTTGTATCTAATTTCTTCCCAAGGTCTGATGATGGGCTTGGAAAGATCATTTCAAAGCTGTTGCTTTGACATCATTTGAGGTTGTTTTTGTACATGTTGTTGAATCTTTGAAATGTTTTCTTCATTAAACTCAAAAGAAAACACATGAACTGTAGGTTCATGAATACCTTCATCTTCATATTCATTTTTCTCTGAAGTTGGATCACTGAATTGTGTCTGCACTGAATGTTGATCATAATCATCATTTTCATCATCAAATAGAGGGTTGTGATGAAGAAGGACTTGTTGAGATTGCTTCATTGATTCCTGATTTTTTAGATTGCATATTTCATCATTGAGTAGTTGTTATTATGCTTGAATAAGTTGAACTTTTGCTTGCGACACTTGCAAACAAGTTATCACTAATGGAAGAGTTGATTTGTTGAGTATGACTGTGTTATTTGCAATAGTGATTATTAGAGTGTTCAGTAACTCTAACAATACTAGACTTCACTCCATTTCAAAAACACTTGAACTTCACGCTTGCTTGGATTGATTTGTTTTCACGCTTGCTTGTACTTGACAGTTTCATGCTTGCATATATGTCACACTCTCTTGAAATTTTATGACATTTTTAGGGTGTTAGACACAACCGAAAATGCACCCCAAAATGTGTTTTTACAATGATCGATGGACAGAGAATGAAGGGTGTCGGGTTCAACTGAAAATGCACCCAAATACAAATTCAACTTTGACTTTATTTCAAAATACAAGTAAACTTAGAAAATGACTATTGCAAGTATACTGTTCAACTAATGTTTGATTTAAAAACTGATTTGATCTTCAAATTTGAATACTAGTTGCTCCTTAGATTGATGTGTCCATTTGATTGTGTACCATAATTCCCTTTGTGGATGAGCGTTGATGTTGTTGCAACTTGAATTATGTGGAGTGCGTGTTTGTCAAATTAAATGTGTCAAAGACTCGACACATATTACTATCTTCAAGCATCTTGTAACACAATCACCATCACACACAAACTCAAATTGTACCTAAGATCCCCTTATTCAAATTTCAGGTGGATCTAGGTTACAAACATTATCAAAACAAGATCTTTAAACCCTCTTATTCAAATGTCAAGACAGGTCCAAAATAAAGTTACTCTTAGTACTCAAGAGTTTCAAGTTTGTCTTTACAATAAATTTCACTTTTAAAAACTTACAAAGCTTTTATAATTATTTATTTTTTATACAAATGGATTTTTTTTTATAATATATATATATATGTCACATTTTTTTTAACACTTGCAAAACAATATTTACATATGCCAAAGATCACAAACAATTGTATAGACCAAAACAATTCAGAAAGTGGATTCCAAACCAGCGGTGGGTTTCATAACCTTTTAGCATCCTATTCTTCAACGTTATCCTGTGCACTACTTTGCTCAATGAAATGAATGAAGACCGTTGGATCTGGCCAAAGAAGATCACCGATGAACCTGAGTTAATTTAGGTTGGTTTAAGTTGGGTTTTCGGGTCCAAACCTTGGACTAACCCCGTGCTACTTCTCTGATGTGAAACCAAAGACAACTAAAAGAATTGTTGGAGGCCCATTGGATGGCTTCTCAGATGGACTTGTTAACGACTCCAATGTTTTTGAATGGTATGTGACAATTATCGGACCACCATATACATTTTAATGGAATGTGACAATTATCGAACCATCATGTACATTTTATGAAGGTTGATTTTATAATGCAATCATGACTTTTCCACCTAACTACCCAAATAGTTATGAGTTGGTAAGTGAACGATGGATGCCTATCCACACAGTAGAAACAATTCTCTTGAGTATCATATCAATGCTTTTTGGTTCAAATGATGAATCACCTGCTAACATTGATGCAACGAAGGAATGCTTATGTTGATTCTTCACGCAGCAGTAATGGCTCTCCCTCTAACAACGACATCAAAGGAGTCTTCGACCTCACAGAATATTGCAGTACAAATACAAATCTCAATTAGATAGGGGTGACCTTTGATCCTTCACATTTCGGAAGCTCCCACGTTCAAACTCCTGCACAATAGCCACACTTACAGATCTGGATCCTTCCATATACAGATTACATGGGTGTCTTGTCCTCACGACTTGCCTCATGGATCAAGCAACTTCAACTTCTACCTCTGCGTGATCTACAAACTCATGATTGGAGCTTCTTCACGAGCTCATCTTTCACAATCATGCCAGATCTATTTTTATTTACTTTTATCACAATCATGCCAGATCTATTTTTATTTTTTAGCCATCAACTTTCACAATATATGCAAAATCACTGTAACATCCCTTGCCACCTCGACCTAGAGCTCACAGTGTAAGTAAGCATCACTGTAAGTATCCACTATAAACCTCTGTCAAGTTATGGTTATAAAATCGATAGGGTTAACGACTGAAAGCTTCGAATGACTAAAACGACATTTGGCGACGAACCCACTAGGGGGAAAGGGCTTTCCGGAAAAAGGGAACCGAGAAACTCAATGAAATAAATAGCTGTGTGCTTGTAAATACTAAGACAATAAGGAGTAGTGTTTAATCACTAGCATGGCAGTCCTTGGTTCTTAAAGTGGAGTCGATTAAGAAAAACAATGTTTTAATTAATAAAACAAGGGAACCGTGCAACGGTTGAAGTATGGAGAGCTAACTCTTATATTAATTTACATAATGTCTTATGTATGGTTAAAAATCTTCTTTTTACACTACATTATATATGCCGAATTAATTTGAGGCTAATATGATAACTACTCTTTGACAGCTATATATATATATATGTGTGTGTGTGTGTGTATTAAAAGATAGCACAATGGGACTGTATTTGGCATTATTTTTAAATATGGGAATAATGTAGTCATGCGTAGCTTTCATGTATTATAAAAGGGGAATGTTCCAAAAAAATAATAATAATAAAAAAAAAAACCCCAAGCGCTATCAGAATTGGAAAGGATTAATAAAATTAAAAATCAAAATGGTAAGTACAGTTAAAAAGGAAAAAGCAGATGCTAAGAGGTATATTTAGAAACGTTAAAGAAAATACTAAAAAGGGATTTTGCTTGCCAAGAAAAGGGCAATATCGTTATCCCACATGCATGGGAAGAGAGGAATTAGAGAACTCCGTGACCTTTTAAAGAAGGGAAATGCAATTTGTTGAGGAGCATCTCAAAAGTTGGAGAAAATTTGAAAGGGATGATGGGCGAAGGCTTTGGAAAGGAGCCAAATCCAATTCTGTAGAAGGCGTGATCTGCTAGATATCGCTCTGTAAAAATGGTCAGTGGTTTTATTACCTTGTGTTTTTCTTTTCCAGAAGCGTAGTATGACCTGCAATTTCTTTTTGAATGCCTTCAATATTTTGGGGAAATAGAGGTTTTGTCTTGCTGTAGTTTATTGAGGTCCTTTGTGGTTGTTATTGAACAAGTTCTGCGAAATCTGTTTTAATTTTTTTTTGATGTTGTTTGTTTCAAACCAAAAGACCTTCGATCATGTACATTTAAAAATTAGATCCAATTTAAAGGCCGTGAAAATTCCTTGGGGTCTTACTGAAATTTTCCTGGCGATCTTGGTTTTGTTTCATTGCTGTTATAGATAAACTTGGATAACTAGCAGTGCCCTCATTCACTTATGTTTATAGATCCAGATCTAAAGCGACCTCGCTGCTAATGAGTTGGCTGGGATTCCACACATTTCTAAGAACCCGTAGGAAGCTTGGCTATCGACGTTCTGGGGTTTTATTAATGATTACTGTATGTTGTGAAATCGCTGGGTCTTGCTTAAAAGTTGATTAGGAAGGAACCAAATCCATTTTAGGATCCTCTATGCTGAAATGCGTTGACTGGTATAAAATCAGACCCATTCTGGTGCAATCCCTGAATATTGTTGTGAAATCACCAACCAAGATCCGTATTCATGTGATCCCCAGTGTAATGTTCTAGATCAAATATACGAAAGTGTCCTCTTTGCATGTTATCCATTGCATGCAATTTTTATTTGCTTAAGACGAAATCGCTAACCAGAATGCCCAACCTGCATGATATGTCTGCATATTCCTTTGTGTTGCTAATTATGAAATCGCTAGTCCAGAATTTGAACTTATGCGATCTCCTGTGTATTTCTTTGGAGCATTTATGGATCGAATAGATGAGAATATATGGGCTATATGTTATCCCCTGCGTGTGGCTTGGTATTCACTGAACATGAAATGGCTAAACCGATTCCATTTTGGTTGACCTTCAAAGGATTGATTTGGAATGGTCATAGTTCGAATGGATGAATCCACCATATATGTTACCCTCTGCACACTAATTATTGCTGAAAGTGAAATCGCTAAACCGAGTGTCCACCCTATTTGTTATGTATGTATACTCCTCTGTGCGTTGTGCGTAATCGCTAATCTAGATTTTGAACCTCTACGATCCCAATGTAGTGGGTGGAATCGTTGAAGATCAGATGAGTAAGTGCATCCTTTTTTTTATGACATTGACATGAATCATTTTCCTGAGTTTTGATTCCTTTTTGAAGTAAGTATTCGTACTGAAATGGTTGTGCTAAAAATATCAATCTTGTAAATTTATATTTGGATGATCTATTTGTTTACCTGCGTTTTGATAAAAGCTGAAACGTGGATTGATTTCCAGCATTATCCTTGCATATCTGATCTGCAATTTAATTTGAATATCCTTGCATATATGATCTGCGATTGATTTTTGTGCTTGGCCTTTTCTTTATATAAGATTTAGAGTATATATATTGCTGCCCTATGTTTTATAGTGTTTCCTTGCATTTTAATAAATTATGTTGGATCTGAATGCTCGGTATGAGGAAGAAGTATTGGATCGGAATGCTGCCATTTATTAATACGTCTTGATTTGATTATGTGGGAGCTGAATGTTCTTTTATTTCTATTAATGCGTTTTGGGTGGGGATCTAGATGGATATCTACGTTAATGTTTTGTTTATGCTTTCATTCTCAAAACATATGGGATATGGGTGGATACCTGCGCTGATCTTGGCTATTATGGATGCATTTGTTTAAATGTTAACCCGTATAGATATATATATAATATAACTCTGCACCTTCTGTCTTGTATTCTCTGATTGTGAAATCATCTGCACAACGGTATTTATAACGGTAATCTGTTAACTAAAAGTTTCTGGAAATTATTAAGATTCAGTTCTGAAAATGGAAAATACTGTGAGGTGAGCAAGTTTTATACTATGTACCGACCAGAGTAATGGCACCCGATTGGGTAGCAGGATAGCATGATGTTGATAAGCAGTGTGGTCGAAGCCATGAAACATGTTTAGAACACTTGGGGATGTTCCCTTGACCTTAGTGGGTTCGTCACCCAAGCTCGGGGGTGACTCTAGGTGGAAGAACGCACGCCAGATAGAGTCAGTTGGTTGGGTGGAAAGTTGAAGCGAAGGTTTCAGTCGGATCATTCTTTAACTTAGAAAATGAAGTTTTAATTACTAGTTGTTAGAGTTAGTCGTTAAAGTGGCTAGCTGCATTTATAAAATAAGTTTATATTTTCTCTTTGAACAGTTGAATATTTAATGCTAAGTTGCGAAGTGTAGGAAGATGCAGACGATTAAAGTATGGTAGGGCACTATACGGTATATATGCATTCAATTATTTTTATCCTATTTTGTAACTATCTAACCCTGTTGTATCTTGACAGCCGCCTTAGGGATTTTGTCTCTTCACCTGTTGCTTGCACTTGGATCGCTCGGTAAACACTATAAGTTTGGTGTTATGGTTTTTATTCATGCATATTTTAAAACTTGTTGTTATATTATTATGTGAGTAAGACATCATACCTGTCATGCCTTTGTTAACTGCAGTTATTGTGGGTGTATAGGAGTAATGATGTGCTTGTAGGACAAATAGTTGAGTCTTCCTGCAAGGAATGGACCCAAGGTAAACATAAATGGACTCAAGATGATTATAAATGGGCATAACTTTTATGCACTTGTTTATGTTCCTATATAGTCTGAGTATAGAGTAAGTGGCATGTGGATGTAATGATAATATCCTCCTGTTCTTTCCTGTAGTTTGTAGTATGACTTGTCCTTTACTCCTAAATTGGTTTAGGAGGATGGAAACATGGCATAAGGATCTCATGGGGAAAATAAAGAATATGTATGTTATCTTTTGGTATTCCTTAAAGATGTTTTAGGATTAAGCAACGAAAAATGAGTTTAATTTGGCATAACTAAATCGTCCTAATGTAGAATGAAACAGTTTTGCATTCCTTCTAATTATCAATTCCAGCTCATTTGGGATGTCACAATTTGAGTGTCCTTGACATTGTTATCTTAGGTGCTTTTGGTATATTACCTTTTTGCACTCATGATGAGGAAGACGTAGAAAGTCTTATTATGTATGAACTGAATCTAAGAACGACCGTTTAGGAAAGATTGCTTTTTAATGCTTAATTTTGTATAGGAAGGTAATACTGCAAAAAGACAATTGGAATAATGTTATTGTTATCTTACAAATTTATGGTATGCACAGTAAGCCATCTTCAGGGCATCAGGATGATGACATGTTGTGAATTACGTTAAAGATAATTCTCAAATGATTGTTTACAATGTGCATAAATCTTTCTTAACAAGGTTGCTGCTAACAGATTTGACTCCTCTGTAATAATAATGTAAACATAAAAACAAAATCTCTGCACACATTGGCACCTAGGTATAAGAGGGGCACTACAATGACAGCAATCCTGTAGCTGTCGAGTCCTACAGAGCATACCTCGATTGCTTCAGTGAGTCAGGGAGGTGGGTCTATAATTCAACTCCATGACATCTCCGAGTCAGTGCTATGGCCTCCATTCTGCTGTGCTGGGAAACGCTGTCGGTGAATATGCAGATATCTTGTCTTCCTCTTAATGGAAGATAGACTCATGGTATTCTTTATAGTGATATTCTCCGCGTCATCTTGATTCAGTCACACAACAACGACTTCTCCTCTTTTGGAAGAGCAATCTCCTCTTCACCACATGGGCTCCTTCACTACATGATCATCAACACATTACATCACGCAGACTTCATAATCACCACTCCTCACCAATAAATTACACAGCGGCTCTCCTTTCGACAGTGAATCACAAATGATACCAATCGCTGATCACTTGCAAAACAACAATCGTGTGCTCCTCATCACTTGCATGACACCAATTCGCTAATAGAAATCGTAGATCTGATACCAATCAGATGATACCAATTGCAGATACCAAATGATAAGCTACCAATCAGATGATACCAATCACAGATCACAGATCTAATACAAAACATTGATACAAATTTAGATCAGATCAGATTGAATTGATGTCAAATTCTCTGATACAAATTCGATGATATCAAATTGCTGATACAAATTCGGTGATGTCAAATCGCTGATGTCAAATTCAGATCATATCGAATTGGCAAATTACTGGTTGTAGATCGATGTAGGAGAATTGCACCATATCCTTGTTGGATCGCAAATGTAGATTGCATAGAATTGGAAGCTTGTTGAATGTGCAAATCATGGCTCATGCTGGATATGCCTCACGCTGGCCAGATTGCAAATCGCTGAAGATTGTCCATGCAGACTCTTCCATCGCACTTTATCTCTATAATTGAGAGAATGCGGGCCAATTCAAGCCAAACATCAACATCCAACGACATAGAAGAAGCCGAATACTTCCATAATCCACGCATCACCCATAGATGACTACCATGGAGAAATCGGGCCCTTAAGAACTAAAGGAGCTCTGATACCCAATGAAGAAAATATGGGCAAAATATGACAGTAAAGACAAAAGCCTTGATTCACTATATTCACATAAATAGTATCATTTTATAGTACAAAGAAGAATGCCACCTCAATGAGAGATATTCTCTAGATCCTAACACCTAGCATGGTGACTAGGCTAGGCAATCTTATCCAAAATCCCTTAGTCATCATCTAGGATAAATCACTAATATCCTAAATAATAATTACAATAATGTGACATTTAACTTATGTGATTGCTAATGTAAGACATAAAGCTAACACATTAAACATATGATTCCGAAATCCAAAATATCCACCTTATTAAAACTAAAATATTTAATGGTTAAGATAAGTATTATAGAAAGTCGAATATAATATTAAAATCGGAAATTGGGTATAAGTAATATCTTAACCATTAAAATCTCTAATTTTCTCTCGTGCCACAATTTTCAGAAATATTAGCTTTTCCAGCTTTAAGAGTAACATTTGTATATAACATTAAAGAAAAAAAATGCAAATATTTAAATAATATTTATATATAACATTAAAAAAACAAAAGAAAATGCAAATGTTTAAGTAATATTTGTATATAACATTAAAAAAACATTAACTTTTCGCTTGTGCCACAATCTCCGGATTTCCAAGTAACATTTGTATATAACATTAAAGAAGAAAAAAATGCAAATATTTAAATAATATTTGTATTTAACATTAAAAAAACAAAACAAAAATGCAAATGTTTAAATAATATTTGTATATACATTAAAAAAACAATAGAAAAATGCAAATATTTAAGTAATATTTATACCTAGTAATATTATAGTAATATCAGGAAGCGAGCAAATTATTTCCAATACTTGAAAATGGGAAATAGGAAATAGACATTCTTTACATAATATTTACATATAATTTATATGTTAACAAAAACTTGAGTCTTGAGTAACATTTGTATATAACATTAAAGAAAAAAAATGCAAATATTTAAATAATATTTGTATATAACATTAAAAAAACAAAAGAAAATACAAATGTTTAAGTAATAGTTGTATATAACACTAAAAAAACATTAACTTTTCTCTTGTGCCACAATCTCCGAAAATCTTAGCTTTTAATATGAAATAGGAAATGGATAATCTTTAAATAATATTTACATATAATTTAAATTTTAACAAAAACCTGAGTCTCCAGTTTTTGATATCTAAAATCAAAGTAATATCTTAACCATTAAACCTATGATTCCAAAATACAAAATATCCACCTTATTAAAACTAAAATATTTAATGGTTAAGATAAGTAATATCAAAAATCAGATATAATATTAAAATCAAAAATTGGGTATAAGTAATATCTTAACCATTAAAATCTCTAATTTTCTCTTGTGCCACAATCTCCAAAAATCTTAGCTTTTCTAGCTTCCTGATTTCCGAGTAACATTTGTACATAACATTAAATAAAAAAAATGCAAATATTTAAATAATATTTGTATATAACATTAAAAAAAAACAAAAGAAAATGCAAATATTTAAGTGATGTTTGTATATAACATTAAAAAAACAATAGAAAAATGAAAATATTTAAGTAATATTTATACCTAGTAATATTTAAGTAATATCGAGAATCGAAAATCGGGAAGCGATCAAATTATTTTTTTTCAGTTTCCAATACCTGAAAATGAGAAATACGAAATAGACAATATTTAAATAATATTTACATATAATTTAAATTTTAACAGAAACTTGAGTCTTTGGTTTTCGATATCCGAAATATCGAAAATCAGAAATCGGGTATACCCCAAATTGATATTAATTTGTATGCTACTAAAAACATGCTGGATAAAACATGATTTGAAAAATAAAAGCCAAAAGAAATCTCTACCTGCGGAAACGTTTTTCTACCTGTGGAAAAAGAATTCTCCGACGGCGTGAAAACCCTGTGTAAACGGCATGAAAAATGGGCGTGAAAAAAAGAAATAGATTTTATATCTTAAAATATTCATCTTGGTATATTTGAGTTTTGAATTTTCTCCAATGGCGTGAAAACCCTGTGTAAATGGCGTGAAAAAAAAAACTGTGAAAAAAACAACGAGTTTTGAATTTATTTTGCTTGCCATGAAAAAAATTGTATATGTGAGTTTGAATTTGGTACTTGTTGCAATAGCTTGCATTTTCTCTCCAGTTTTTTAATCTCCACCAAATGTAGAGACAGACCGATAAAAAAGAACGTAGAGCGAGTTTAAAATAAGGATGGACTTGGCTAAGGAAGAAGTTACACGGAAAGAATACGAACATACATAATAAAGCTTGACACAATAAAGCCTGAGCACTTTGAGAACATGTACTTAACCGATCAACTCCATGCCACCTTCTTCGGTCCCTGCTGGATCACGGGATATAATAACCAGAAAGTTTAATGATTAAACATGCCAATAATCAAGAGACACATGTCAAGATGTTAATGGCCAAAAAAACGAGAAATATTTTGGGATAACTTTTTTCATTGAGAAAACACCTACTACATAATTATTTTTTAATATTATTTTATTAATAAAAATATAAAATTATTTTTTATAACTTTTTATTAACATTATTTTAATATTATGTTACATAATTAGTAACTAAATATCTTAAACTGAACTCCTTGCAACTTTTGTTACATCATAATTAGTGACTAAATATCTTAAAGCGAACTCCTTGCAACTTTTGTTATAAATGTACTAATTTCACTTTTATGTATTTATTTGGATCAATGCTACTCCCCATTATATGACACAAACCTTAAATTTCATCATTTGTTGTCAATAATTAGGTAGGTTCTATGTGTAGGTGGTCTATATTATTGTTTAACTTTATAGTTCTTTTTCAACATAAAATAACACATTATTGCAATCACTTGCTTAACATTCATTTATTAATATTTATTGAATCACTTCCTTAACATTCATGTTTAATCACTTGCTTAACATTTATTTATTAATATTTATTGAATCACTTCCTTAACATTCATGTTTAATATTAATAGGAATTATGTTATATATTTTCAAGTTTGAAAAATAAATTATATTATTATATTAATTTTAAGTAAAAATAAATATTATATTATTTAATATTAATGTTATTTTTCAAATTACTGTATCTGGAATACAAATTACCAAAAAGTTCAAAAATATAACTCTTAATTTTTATTTTTAATATTGATTAACACATAATTATGATGTAAGATAATATGGTATGATATTAAAAAAAAGTTTTTCTTTAAAGGTTTTTTTTTAAATGTACATTAGATTGTCTTTTGTGTTTTTAGAGCATATAAAAAATATTTAAAAAAAAAATAATTTAGAATATTATTACATCAAATTTAAGTAGAATTGGAATATTGTATTATTAGCATATAATATTTTATATAAGATAATTGTTAAATTGTGTTTACTTTGAGTGGTTTGAGTAGATGAGTATTATTCTCCTTATCAAGCCTCGTGAATGATCAAATATCTTGAGATACAAACCCCTTTTAGAATCCATAGAATGAAATGGATCTATGTTGGTTGGTAGTGGTTGCCTCAAAACAATGTTGTTTAAAAAATAAAAATAAAAAAATTACCACATTGAAATTTTCTCATCCAAAAAAAAATACACCATCAAAATGGTGAATTGTAATAAAGTAATAATCATGTTCAATGTAGTGAAATACAAAATAAGAAAATAGACAAAAGTTGCATTAATTAATAAATTATGAAGTAAAGTACTTGCAATTTACTTAATTATTGGTTTATTTGCAATTATCGAAAAACTAATATCTAACTTATTGTTTTATTATTAACTTATTGGAATATATATATATATATATTTCATCACAATCATCCACCTGTCAACTATTCCAATTTGGAATCGTACAAATAGGCACAAATTGCATTCATTGATTGATTATGAAGTAAAATAGTTATTCTTAATCAATATTGATTTTGTTTTCAATATATCTTAAATCAAGGAAAGACTAACTAATACACATAGATTTATTTGTCTTATAACTACTTGTCAAAAGCTTTTTAAAACGTGAAGATGTATGAATGGAAATTCAATTGAAATTCGATGTAGATTTATATAATTGTATTTTACAATCTAGACAATTTAAATTTGAAGTCGACATGTGCTTAGTTTTATATATTTAGTTTTAGGAGCTGACATGTATCAATTTTGACAGATGTAACATGTCTCATCTACATCACTGCAAAAACAAAAAAACATAAACATCATTAACATTCATTTCTAAAATCCCAAATTCTTTAATGTTTATCTTTATGAAGTTAATCTTTGGAAGCAAATGTAACACTCCAAAATCATATTAATATTTTTAATTGAAGGTGTGATATCAAACCACATTATAATGTATAAACATAACAAAATCAAAGGTTCTCTCCTCCTAAAGAAGATCTTCTTAGCATCTCTTGCGAAGTGAAAAGCAATATGAAAAAATTATGTTTGACATAAAACTTTACAAAGTGATTGTTATACTTACACATCCTAAAATTATGTTTAAATGTTTCTCTTAAATAAAATGTTGATGCAAAAGTCCCAAAACAGATCCATTAAAAAACAAATCACCATAGTGGTCCAAGTTTTAAATACAAACAATTAATAATAGGATGAGGTGTATAGTTAATAAAACAATTAATAAAAAGAGTTAACATCGACGGTACTTAGGTTATGAAAAGAATCTGGGAAGAATAAGCCGATTATCGATATCACATCCAATGAAAACCCTAAAAAAATATTCAAGCTTCCTCAGTAAAATTTGTGGGTATCGAGTATCTCTAGTGCATATGGAATTTATATATATATATATATATATAATGTCAATGAGAAGTGATATGTGATAGATATATGGTATTTAGCTGCCCTTCATAAACTTTCAAATATGTATAATGGATATAAATTATAATAGATATAATTTGTGTAGGTTTATGTTGCATCGAAATTTACCAAGTGTTAAATTTACCACCAATTGTTAAAAGTAATCAACTATTAAAAGGATTTAATTCTTTGAGTTGTAATTATTTTATAATTTAAAATGGATTAGATTAGTTTTAATTTCACTTAATTCAATAGAATTCAAAATTTAAAATTCAAATTTATATTTATATTTAATTAATATATAATATTATTATTATTATTATAAGCAAATTTAAAATTCAAATTCAAATTTATATTTATATTTATATTTATATTTAATTAACATATAATATTACTATTATTATTATAAGCATCTATATGTTAACATATATTTCATCGTACCAATCTTTAAATTTAAATGTAATGCCTTTGAGTGCAATAACAAATAACAAAATACAATTTTTCATCATAATTATTAGTTTATATTAATAATAAATTAGTCTACTTGTAAAAAAACATGACTCTTCATAGAGATTTCCCATAGAGTACATTTATATTTGGGACTATCATTATTATATCGTATTATAAATTAACCAATATAGTACATATTTTGCGAAAATATGTATTTATTGTGTATCAACATTTTTGTGCTTATTACTTTAGTATCAAAGCATGTCTTTGGTCAATTTGTGGGAATCTCTGAATTCCACAAATATTATGTATATATTAAGCATCATGTATATTAAGTACTGTAGATTACACACCTTGTATTTGATCTTGAACAATTGAATTTGTATTATTTTTGTTAAAAAAATCCATGGAGAACTATTCTAGGAGCTCATGACTTTTGTGATTTTAGACTTTTATTCAAGCATGAAGTCTCGAGTATGTGTCTCTTTTGCATACCTATGATATTAATGAATGAGTCATTTAAAGTACTTTGAAGTTGAGCTTCTTTATTCTTCTAAATGTCTTGTGTGTTTTGCGTCAAATATTTCCTCCTACCTAATGTCTGGAATGCTTATGGTAGAATGAAAACATATCTTTCAAAATTTATTGTTTCAATTGTTATTTGATGTTATATTTTAACCACATTTTCCACTCTAAAGCATTGCGGATGTGAATGGTAATTAGTTTGTTATAAATACAATTTTCTATTTGAGTGAGGAATGAAGAGGAGTACAATCTCTATAAAAACGAAGAGGGTATTACAACTTCCCCATTTGTTATTATCTTTTGAAGTTGACTCTTACCTTTAGTAGGTTTGTATATCAACAGTCATGTGAATGGTAATTAGTTTGTTATAAATACAATTTTCTATTAATAGGTTTGTATATCAACAATTAGTAGGTTTATATATCAACAGTCATGTGAATGATAATTACTTTGTTATAGATACAATTTTCTATTTGAGTGAGGAATATAATCTGTATAAAAACGAAGACGATATTACACATTTATGATTATCTTGTGAAGTTGACTCTTGCTTTGGTTTGTAAATATCAAACCTTTAACAAATCATATATATATGAAGAAGAAAATGGAAAACTTGAAAAAATACTTTTAAATAAGAAAAATCAACAATAAAACTTAAATGATACCTACTTTAACATAATTTCAACTTCTCAAACATATAAAAGATAAATCAATTAATCAAACATTGTGTGGGCACAAGTGTGATGGGGATTCCAAGAAGCCTCACCAAGCACGATAGGCTTGAACCAATTTTGTGCTAAGATGGGAAAATTCATGGTGAAATGATAGTGGGGCCTTGTGACAGGCTTCCATTTAGTCGTTCTGTAGTATCTCCACGAGTTTTTTTATTGAAAGATAAATAATTAATATTACACATATTTTTTTTTAATAAGAGGGAGCACCTTGTGGAAGACTCTTAGTTTTATTTTTTTGCATGAGTTTTTAGGGAGCGCCTTGTGAAAGACTTTTATTTTTTTGCATAAGTTTTGAAGGTAAGAATAAATTATTATAATGAACGGTAGAATATCACGTGGAGATTTTTTAAGTAGTGAAGAATAAATTTATTATAGTGAAGGGTAGAATATCACATGGTTTTTCTCAGTAGTGTGCTCCTTTTATAAGACTCATATGCTATTCTCTCCATTCAAGATTAATTCTAGTAAGTGTTATTCTGAGTTTTTAATGTGTATATTGTTTCATCATCCATATAATCCAATTTACCTTGGGTAGCATCCTTAGAATGAGGGTAAGTTCTTAGTGGATTCCCCACGATGAGTATTTCATGAAAAAAATGTATTGATCTTAAATTTATTTCCATTTCAATTTGTGTTGTAGTTATGCTAATTTTGTTGAGTGCATATCTATTTGGATCAAATTGGTATTAAAACATCATTCTTTATCATATATAATTGTTAGACATGTGCATAATTTATGTTAAAGAGTCTCTCTTAAATGAAGAAAGACAAAGATAATCAATTTTATTTGTGTGAGCTATTTCTTCTTTCATGTGATTTCCCACATGTTGATTCCAACATGGTATTAGGGTGTGTATGAGGTTATCTCCTTTTTTATGAATATTGAGCATCTTACAACAGTTACAATTACATAGGCTTTTGAGAGTGCATATTGAATTCATTTGTTAATTGGAATGATAAACTCTTGTAGACATATTCGACATGGGAAGATCTTTAGAACCATTATTTCATCTCTTGAATTGGATATTTTAAGCTCCTCTTATTAGTTCTTGAAGATTCAATCTTGTTGTCATTATCTACATATATATATAACAAGAGGTTAGCTCAACCAGTCGTTGCCAATGTTATTGGGATTTTGACTAACATTGCACTAGAATATATAAATATATAAATATATATATATATATATATAACAATGGAATGAACTCTCATATGGGTGAAAAATATGTATTGCTTGATATTTCTTAATCCATCGACAACTAGCTTCAATCCCATTTCTATCCATACACCTCTTCCTCATGAAAGTGTATGGGTGTAGATGCGAGGTGGGGTGGGAGGGGTTGCATAAGGATTAATATCCAACAAGTGGAGGAGGATGAATGTGTCAATGCACTACTTGGAAATGAACCCTTGATTTTTTGAATAATCCCATTCCCCTTCGGAATATCTAGGATTTCAAATAGTAGAAGAAGCATTATGCAAACATTAAGAGAAGAGAGATGAAGTTGAGATCATTTGTTCCCTTCTACTCTCTAATTTGTCTACATTTAATAAAGGAAATATGTATTATATCCCTCCTTATATAGTTTATGAAGTTCATGAAGAGAATAGGGGTGATGATGGTAGGAAGAGAAAGGGAGTACCACCTAAGTCCCATAAACAAAAGGAGGAGGTTGGTCATTCGTAGAGGCTACCAGATAACTCTTGTTCCAAGATCAAAATGGGAAAGGTAGAGGTGGTTTCCTTTTAAAAATTCAAGCAAAGGCATTGGGTCTCAGAGACTACAAAGAACCAAATCTAACTTATGGAGGACATAATCATGCAAAAAATAGCCCAAACCCTTAATTTGGTAGTAGATGAGGAGGTGGAAAAAGTAATTCTAGATGTTGGGCATTCAAGGGGTAGATACTTAAAATATGCTAAGATAGTGCATCTTTATTAGCACGCCAAGAAAATTGTGGCCTACAACTTTGGAAGGAAAGAGATTAATCAATTTTTGGAGAAGCTAGACTAGATTGTAATGCCCCAATGGTAAGCCCCGTACATATGTGATTTGTGATTTGTTATTATGTGGAACTAGGTTCTTGGAATATGGACTGTGGACATTATTATTATTATTATTTTATATTATGATTTAATTAAATAAAATCTCAACATGGACAAATACTGTGGTTGGGGGTTCATGGATTCCACATGTGAGGGGGTTGGGGTTAGAATTTGTTGCTCTCCTTAACAGTACTCTATGTTTCTTATTTTTTATTTTATTAGACTATGGAGGTCCTAATACACCCTTTTGACTCATTGCATTCACCCATGCACCCCTACTTGAAAAAAATATTCCTGATTGGATTCCAATGGGACCCACTCTCCTAGCTCTCATGACTTATGAACCCTATTTGACTATTTGTGTCCACCATGCACCTAATTTGAGTTATCTTTAGTTAATTAGAGAAAATTTGGGACAATTAGAGTTGTCTTCAGCCAGTTAGAGTGATTTTAGGGGAATTTGAACCCTTCTTGGTGCATTCGAGTTGTCTTTAGTGCATGTGAGTGATTTTGGGGGAATTTTAGTCAATCTTACTAAATTCGAGTTGTCTTCAATGCATGGGAGTAATTTAAGGGGAATTGAGTTAGTATTAGTGAAATTCAAGTTTCCTCCGTTGCTTCGGAGTGTTTTTCCAGTGAATTAGGGTCATTCTAAGTGGATTTGACATTCTCTCTTGAGAACTAGAATGGTCATCCAATGAGTTGGGAAAATCCCACAGTGATTTAGAGTTTCTTTCTAGTGAATCGAAGCTAGCCCCTCCCAGTGAATTTGAATTTCTATGAAAGGATTCGAATTTTCTTTCATTCATCATTCTTGTGTTTGTAGGGTTTTTCTCTCATGAATTCGAATGCCAGTGGATGGATTCAAGTTTTCTTTTTGCACATAGTTGTCACACCCTTTTGTGGGTAGGGGAAAGTGAAAATCCTATGAGGGTGATTGTACATTGATCAACTCTAGTGTGGAGACTAGATAGATTTTCTATTGAACACATAAGTACCCCGAGAACCCTTATTTTTCTCTGATCTAGTTGCATGATTACTGATGGTGGATGGTGATGTCCTAAGGGACTGGATCGGTGAAGGGAATCCCATTGCAGCAGGAAGTGATGATGCAAAAAACATAAGCGATGAGGGAATGTGTTGTGTCTCTCAGGTTGTGACCTAAGTATTATATGTTACAGTTTTATTAGAGAGTTCCATAGCATGTGGATCCATGGACTCATCTCAAGGGTGACCTATTCAAGTATTTATCTTGACTATGTCTAAGGTTGGGTGGAACATTGTCTTGTTGAATCTAGTTGCACTATTCAGAGATAAATATTTTATTTGGCTATTATTCCTTGTGTATTTTTCTTCATATGTTCACATGGAGGCTGGGATTATCTATGGATATTTCATGTTGTATATTGGTTTATATTCTCATTTTATATGGATGAAATTATAGTGTTAACTTGGTAGCTCATCGAGTAGGTTTATTGTATGTATTATTACCACTATTAGATGTTGATTTATTTATGTTCGTTGGCAGCCATTAAACATGGTGTTTATGTTGATTATATGGATGTATATGACAAATTTGGATATGATATATTATGAGTTTAATGGTCTGTATTAGTGTTGTAAACTCTGATATATTTTAGTGTCGTAATTCTGCTTTTTTGGGATGTCATAATGTTGATTTGCTTACTAATTTAGTAATTGGTTAAATGGCGTCAAGAGGATTCCCACAGATGTTAAATGGTGATAGGAGCCTTCCCATAGATGTGATTATGATATTCAATTTATATCTGAAAAGGTTACCAGACCCAGTTGTATTCATGTTACTAACACATTGCATTGCATGTACATTGGGGAATAATTTGCATTGGAAGGGTCATCTTCCTTTTAACAGCTGGTCATTTTTAATTATTTGGCTTGTTGGCATGCTATCCTAGCCTTAGAAACGTTATTCTACTGTGCATTAATTAGAATCGTGGTGTATCCAACCCCGGTGGGGTGATTTGGGATTTGGTGCACTACAAAGTTGTATTACAGATAAGTATTGTGTGTGGAACTCATGTTACTATTAGGAATTTAATTGTGATAATAATGAATTCCAATATTACTAGATAGATAAATGTATCATTCTTAATACATGTATGTTTATTATTATGTCACAGGTGGATGGTTAATACACTTATTATGATCCCATGGTGGCATTTATAAGTTGGAAATCTCAAGAAGAAGGACACTGAAAGGACATAAGAACCCTAAAGTTGTACTCTTATTATGCAAGAAACCCTTGGTGAATGATGGACCTACCAAAGGATTGTTAACTCAAAGAAGGGGATGCTTGATCTTGGAGGGTGAGTGATCGAAAAGAAGAGGAAACTATAATGAATTTGATATGAGCAACTCATGAAATTTAGAGTCATAGCACAAATATTCTTGGTCATCTTATGATGGCTCACTGGAAGGGAATCAAGGTAACAAATTGGAGGTACTATTAACTTAGAGAAGGGATCCCGAGGGACAGTTAACTCAGAGAAGGGAGCCCCATTCCTTGTGTTGTGCAGGATGATGGGGGAGAAGTGCTATGGATTGGGAAAACTATATAGGGTGTGTCAAGAGGAGTAGTGAGATGAATTCTTTCTTGTGAAAACCTTGTGAAAGAGAAGAAATATGAAAGACGATAAGTATCTTTGTGATCTTTGTTAGAAAAGTATCTTTGTAATATTTTTTAATAAAAGTATCTTTGTAATCCTTGTTAGAAAAGTATCTTCATGATATTAATATCTTTGTGATATTTTTTGAAAAAGTTTCTATATTTCATGTACCTTGGTATATACTGATGTATCTATATTTTATGTTACGCATATCATGTAGCATATATCTTTATACTTGATGTTAATAATATGATTGATTGAAATATGATTTAGTTGGATGCATTTTGTTGAATATTGAAGGCCTTGTAATGAGGTTTGAAGACCATGTAATGGGGATTGAATATTGACCCTTGCTTCATTGAGTCCACTCTACAAGTCCAAGTTCTCATACAAGAAGCCATGATATGGAATGATGATATTCCAAGTTACTTCCAGGGTGAAGGGATGATGATATCCTAAGGGACTAGTGGGGTGAAGGGAATCACATCCCATAGGAAGTGGAGATGGACATGAAACTAGGTGGTAGTGGGAAGTATTGTGGTTTCTCGGAGAGGAGTTATGAGAGTTCCAATGATAAAGGAATATTTGAGAGATGGAATATGTTATGAGTAATGCATAACCTCATATTTGTTTTTGAATTTTGAATAAGTGTGCATCGAAGATAATGCATTGTTTTAAGGGGGGGGAGATGTAATTCCCCGATGGTAATCCCCAAAAACATGTGATTTTGTTATTTATTATTATGTGGCACTAGGTTCCTGGACTATGGACTATGGATATTATTATTATTATTATTATTATATTATTATTTATTTAATTAAATAAAATATCAACACGGAAAACTAACGTAGATCAGGGGTCATGGATTCCACATGTGAGGGGGTTGGGGTTAGGAGTTGTCTCTCTTCCTAACAATACTCTATGTTTCCTATTTTTTATTTTATTGGACTATGGAGGTCCTATTGTAGTCATTTGATGGTTTGCATGCACCCATACACCATACACCATACACCATACACCATGCACCCATGCACCCCTACTTGACGAGAATATTCCTGAATGGATTCCAATGGGACCCACTCTCCCATCTCTCTTATGCACCCTATTTGACTAGTTGTGTCCACCATGCACCTAATTCGATTTGTATTCAGTTAATAAGAGTAAATTTGGGACAATTTGAGTTGTCTTCAGTCAGTTAGAGTGGTTTTAGGGGAATTCAAGCCCTTTTTGGTGCATTCGAGTTGTCTTCAATGCATGAGAGTTTGGGGGTATTCAGGTCAGTCTTGGTAAATTCGAGTTTTCTTTAGTGCATAGGAGTGATTTAATGGAATTGAGTCAATATTAGTGAAATTAAAGTTGCCTCTAGTGGTTGAGAGTGTTTTTCCAGTGAATTAGATACAGTCTAAGTTGATTCGTTTTTCTCCCTTGAGAACTCAAATGGTCATCGAGTGAGTTGGGAAAAATCCCTCAGTGATTTAGAGTTGCTTGTCAATTAACCGAAGCTAGACTCTGCTAGTGAATTCGAATTCCTATGAAAGGATTCGAATTGGATTAATTCATCATTCTTGTGTTTGAAGGGTTTCTCTGTCATGAATTAGAATGCCTATGGATGGATTCAAGTTGTCTTTTTGCACATAGTTATCACACCCTTTTTTATGGGAAGGGGATAACAAAAATCCCACGAGGGTGATTATACACTGATCTACTCTAGTGTGGAGATTAAATAGACTTTCTATTGAACACGAAAGTACCTCAAGAACCCCTGTTTGTCTCTGATTTGGTCATGTGATTCTTGAGGGTGGATGGTGATGTACTGAGGGACTCGATTAGTGAATGCAATCCCATTGCATGGAGAAGTGTTGATGCAAAGAAGATAAGCTATGACAGAATCTGTTGTGTCTCTCAGGTTGTGGCCTAAGTATTATCTGTTGTCATTTGATTAGAGAGTTGCCTAGCATGTGGATCCATGGCCTCATCTCATGGGTGACTGATTCAAGTATTTGTCTTTATTTTGTTTAAGGTTGGGTGGAAATTTTTCCTATTGAAGATTGTTGCACTATTAAGAGATAAGTATTTTACTTGGCTTATATTCCTTGTGTATTTTGTTGCATATGTGCCCATGGAGGCTAGGATTATATTTATATTTCATTATGTATATTGGTTTATATTCTCATGTTATATGGCTGAAATTATAGTGTTAACTTGGTAGCTCATTGATCATGTTTATTGTATGTATTATTACCCCTATTAGATGTTGCTTTATTTATGTTTGTTGGCAGCCAATATATATGGTGTTTATTTTTATTATATAGTTGTAGATGACAACATTTGGGTCTAATATATTATGAGTTTAATGGTGTGGATTAATGCTGTAAAAACTGATATATTATAGTGTCATAATTCTACTTTATTGGAATGTCGTAATGTTGATTTGGTTACTGTCGTAAAGCTAAATTCTATTAACATGTATAGATATGAATTTATTGATTGGTCAAATGGGGATAGGAGACTGCCCATAGATGTGATGATAATATTCAATTTATATGTTAGAAGGATACTAGACTCAGATGTATTCATGTTACCATAACATTATATCGCATGTACATTGGGGAATATTTTGCATTGGAAGGGACGTCTTCCTTTTAATGGATGATTGTTTTTATTTATTTGGCTTGTTGGCATGTTGGCCTAGACTTAGAGAACCTTATTCCATTGTACATTAATTATAATAATCCATACATACTATTAGAATCCTGGTGTATCCGACCCCGGTGGTGTGATTTTGGGTTTGGTACATTATAAGATGGAGGCCAAGTATGATGCATTCGTGACTACCATCCCCACTTTTGGTGTAGACGAAAATGGAGAGGAAGATGATGTGAATGAATGAAGTCTTGATGACATCAATGAAGGAAAGGAAGTTAGATATCCTTTAAACACCAATACCCTAGACATTAATGCCAAAGGATAACCTATGCCACTACTTTATTTATATATTATCTATAATGAATATGATCTTAGTACTAGTTTCTTTGGCTTATAGCCCAGTTAGTTCCAATACCAATTATTTTGATACCTACATAAACTTTAAAACAATATGTGATATACAATTTAAGACAGTATGTGATATACATTGTATAGGTCGAGAAGGTTCAAATCATTAAAAGTATAAATCTCTGCATAATAAAAAAAATGTTCATACTTTCCAATGATAATTGATAAATCCGTAATTACAATAAATCTAAAACAATTTAACTCAATTTAAGCTATGAACCATTAGAACATATTCTACTTAACAAAATTTTATATAAAATTTAATCAACTTACTTGAAAATTATTAACATAAATAGAATAAATCTTAATTTTTTTTATTTATAAATATTCTAAAAAAAAGTTAACATCAAAATATAAGTTTAAATATTATTTATTAATCAACCTTCAAAATTGAATTATCAATGAAAAACATTGAAATGAAAGGCACTTACAAACATGCTATATTAACGTGGACATTAACATTCTTTTCCTAAGAATAAAATTAAGGAATTCATCATAAAATATTATCGTTACATTATTAAGCTAATTTTTTAAATATTTAATTTTAGTTATAAAATATGTTTAACTATTTTATATAAATATTAAATATAATATATAATTTAATAAACATAAACCTGGTGGATGGCTTGGCCCTTGGAACTTGGTTGCTAGGGTTTATTGATTAGCACCAACCATTTGAGAGTTCTATGAAGTGTTCCCTTGTAAGTGCCCCCCCACCCTCGAATATTGTTACTAATTAGCCTTCTAATGTTTTTACTATTGGTTTTACCCTCTTTAGTGTCTTGGAAGGAGAGGTCTATGTTTTTCTTTGCTTTCCTCTTGTGATAGTCTCGTTAGTATTGTCTTGGGAAGCAGAGACTCATTTATTGTTTATCTATGGATTTGAAAAGCGGTGGTGAACACCCAATTTTTTCTCCTCGAGGAACTACTAAGGGTCCTTATCACCATCTTTTTTATCTACCCGACCCATGTTCAAGGTTAAACCATTTTTACCAGTGATACTCTTTTCTCCCCTTAATGGCCTAAACTCTAATATTGTGAGATCTGACATTGATTCCCTCGAGTGGAGTTCTGGTAACACCAACTCACTGAATAGAATAAAGACTTCCTATGGTAAGAGGAGACCAAATATCAAATTGGAATATATTGAAGCTAGATTGGATTTGGGTGTTGATGTCTAGATGAGTGAGTTTCCTTTAATGGGTAATAATTCCTTGGTGGGAAGATTCATAGGTCGTCATATGAGTCTTTCTACATACAAGAGATGGATTAGGGCGATCTGGCTGAGTATCCTTGGCTACGAGCCTATATGTTACTCGTTAGCTCATGGATGGTTGGGGTTATTATTGAGAGCCATGAAGACACTCTCACTCTTCTAAATAGCTCATGGTTATGGGATTCTACTCCATTGAAGTTACTTAGATGGATTGCATTTTTTTATGCTAAAAGAACTAAGTTGTATACTTAGAGAATATGGGTCAAAATTACTCATTTTCCCCTAGATATTTGGTCACATGCCATATATTTTGAAGGATTGGAGACATGCTGGGGAATTATGTATCTGTTGATATGAATTTTCTGGACACAAGATATATGTTAGTGGCTCGTGGTTTAGCTGAGATTGACTTACGTGAATGCTTATTGGCAGAAATGAGCATTTTTGTTGGGACTCACTCTTTACCCAAGTGATTGGCTATTCGAGTAACCCATTCCGGTGCAACCGATGTCATTCTCTAGACCATTTGGTTAAGGCATGCCCAAAACCATTTTACAATAACTTCTGGGATAACAAAAGGAACAAGGAATAAAAATCTTCGAGTCGAAATGTTTTCATGAAGGAACCCTACCTGACATCTCCCGACCATTCAGTGATCGAGGAGCTAATGATTCCTCCTTCCCATTTTATCTCTTCAACAACTAAAAGGTATTCATATCATTTTTATTCTTTGAGGAATGGTGGATCCATTTACTCTCTGAGTAAGTTTTATATCGCTACAACTCTGTCTTTCTTATGTTTATTTCCTTTATTTTCTTTTTGAAATTAGGTATTTTTCCTAGGTTTTTCCCTTCTCTCAATATTTATAGAAATGATCCCTAAATCATCACATTCTTTCATAATTAAGGACCCAAGGGGATTATTCGACTTAGGGTTTAGACCTGAACCTACCCTGACTTCCTTCAAATTCCCCCGGAATGTATTTATTAGGAGGAATAATGAGTTTTTTAATCTCTGGGAGAACATCACATCTTACATGATTTTGAGACTATTTCCATAGAACTATTTGACCCTATCATCCCTCTTCATTTCCCTCAATTTCATGATGTGGATGACTGTGCCCTGTTAGACTCTTTGGGTTATTGGTTAACTTTACCTTCTCTTAGAGTTTGTGATGTTGCTCCTTCTCTATTTAAGAGTTTCAACCCTTCCCTATCTTCGACAAAGATCAACCTGTCTGAGAAGTCAAGGACTAAGTGTTTAATGGACAATCCATAAAGGGATGATAATGTTTATTTGATATTTAATAGTGACCCATACCTGGATTCCTTTTGTTCCATGTCATCCCCTCTTAATGCTCGAACTGGGGAGTTTCTAATCTCTATTGATGTTAGCTTAAAATATCCTCCTGGAAAAATCACTCAAGGGGGATATTGATATGATCCAATACCCAAGACAAAAAAATACTATAATATAATCTGAAGGAGGAGGGTAGGCATTTACTTAGAACCTCCTGTTATAGCTGATTTTACCACAACAAGTATATCACACATTTATGGCCTTCCCTGTCCCTCTGTAGAATCCTTAGACCCAATGGACTTGTATTATACTTTGATGTTCCAATATCATCCCTAAAAAACACCTATTTATTCCTGTACGCGACTTTTAAAGCTATACTGACGTGTACACGTGACTTTTGACCTCAAACGCGTGTACATGGGGATGTGTGCATAAGTCCAAATATTTTTGGAGTTTTCCTCATGAGTTCGAATAACTTGACTCTTTCCCTTCCATATTCCTTGAGAATGCTCGGATTAGACCCTCCATTACCTATTTTGAGTGCCATATAAGGAACCCCTTGGGATACATTGAAGGAGGAGAAATTGAAGAGAAAGGAAACTATAGTCCATTGTTGCCTCAACTTTGCTTATACTTGAGTCTGCATCCCTTTGTCCCTTGGAGCACATAGTGTTCTTCCCAAGCTTGCCTTTTCTTTGTGAGCTTACTATCGAGAGATGGAGGATTGAAGTGGTGGAGGCCCAGGAGGAGGAATTGGTTTCTCCGGTTCGCGGATGTGCCAACAGAGTTTGTCACTATTGTATCTCTGATTTATTAATCGAAATATATTTTCCTGCCCAATTCATGTGCGTTTTGAATATGAATATTGAATCCATGGATGTATTTAATTGCTTATACATGGTTGATTATATATGCTAGAATAGCTCTAACACATTTATATATATATGGTTGCTTGGTTTGATGTTGTTGAGAGCAAATTATAATTGCAACTCCATTGGAAAAGCTCAACGAGGATCTATTTCAACCATCCATAATAAGGTACGATTCAATATCCCTTAGTGTTAGATTTTCTTATTGTTCTTGCATATTGGGAAAGATTGATTTTCGGTGTCATACTCTCTGTTATGGTACCCCCAATCCATATGAAGTTTCTCTCCGTAACAGAACTGGGGAATCCGTTGGGGAGGTTCCTATTTATTTTTATTTGGGGATTGAGTATTCAATGGGTTTGAATTGCTATTTATTTCTCTGTTTCTATGTCGGGTCTGGAGGTATCTTTTCCTAGTAGTGTCCTACAGGAGTAATTTGGTCTTGGCTTATCTGTTTACCCTATTTTTCTTCCTTTTTCTTCGTGTACATGAGTATGTGTATTACAGTCGCCTATACACGCATTTTCCCCGGAATTCCTGCGTATGTACGTAGGTTTACTGAACACAGTCGCGTATGCTTTGATTTTGAGATTTATATGGAGGATTAAGTGTTGTTGGGTGAGTTTTGATGATTGTTGATTCTTCTTGGGTGTTGTTGGTGTCTGTATACAACCTCTATTTCTGACCAGAGACCCCTTTTGATTTATTTTTAATTAGGCTTTGTTCTTGTCATTCATTTTTTTATTTTTTTTGGGATTAGTGCATTAGGTCTCTTTTGCCTTAGTGCCTTTCTTGGCTATTGTTTATAGGTGGTTGAAGGGTCCAAGAATTGTAGAGTCTATTAGTGTTTTTTATATCTCATTTATCTTTAAAAAATACAATAATATTTTGCTTTTGCACCATTATGCATCCTTGCATTCTTGCATTCACATGGTACATGCATTAGGTTTTTCTTACTGGATTTTAGTCAGGTGTTCATTTAGGAATGATTGCACTCTCGTTTGAAGGAATAAATTTGCATCTCATGTAGTGGCATACCCTGTTTTTCATTCGACAAATATTTGCACTTGGCATGGTTTGTTAGGTGTGCACTTTTATTTCACTGCTGAGTCTTAATATCACTAGTTGCATGACTATTTCCTTGTGAGTAATTACAGCCATTAAAATCAATGCTTAACTAAAATGAACTACACTTTTTTCTTTTATAGGGTTCACAAACAAGATTAGGTTTTAGAGTCTTGGAATAGTTCATTGTGAGTCAATTATCCAAGACTACTAAATACAAACAATTAGGTGTCTATCCAGGAGAGAGTGAGAAATCCTTGGTATAATTAGTGTTTCTCAGGAATCTCTTCTTACACAAGATTCAAGCACGAGGCAGCGTGAGCAATTGTGATTAGGATATCCCTTGGTCACTTTTGTCAGTGTCGGAGATATTTCCAAGATTGTATTCATATATGGGGGCCTTTGAGGTATTGATTGGTGCACCCTTGCAGTACCAATTTTGCTTTCAGGCTTCGGGATTTGCTACCTTGCCCATATGGTCAATCCTGCCTACAACTGTCCTTCTGAGCATTGATTATATTGGGGTGACCTTAGTTGCCTTACCTAGGTATCGCAGGGGGTACTTACAGAGGTTATTCTATAGGTGTCCTGGCCAGGTAGGGGTCAGACAACATATTCTCTTTATTCTTGAAGCTGAGGGCCACTATAATAGGTTATGAACCTCCACTTGTAGTGTATGGGAGTCTCAAGCCTCTCCTAAGTGAGGGATACCTGTTGAGAATTTAGGAGCTCACATATCCTCCCCTTGGTTTACTTGTTTTTGGCTGTATATTTTTTAGGAGTCTGCTTTGTGTATGCTAGCTTTCTTAGGGTTGCGTAGTTAGATTGAGTCTTTTCTTTTTGTTGAGTCATTGTGGATCCAGGTGCAGTGCTCCACCATTCTCATCATTTAGCAGGACTTCTACCTTCTACGTCTCCTCTTCCCTTGGGAGAGAGAACCAGAAAGTACAGAATACTAACTCTCACTTTGATTCACACACCATGAGTGGTCATGAGCATGACATCCCAGAGATCCCTGATATTCCTCATCCTGTATGGGAGGAAAAACCTTCAAGCACATATGGTACTCCGTTGGATCCAACCATTCTATCGATGGGACATCTCCTGATGATCCTTCACAATTTCTAGGATACATGTATGCAAATCATCGATATTGGTAGTTTGAACCATGAGACTCACCATGCACCCACTAGCACTAGAACAATAAGGTATGGCATGCTAGACCTTCCCGATACCGGTCCAACACCCCATGTCAGATCGGGTGTTGAGTCTAGTGTTGTGCAAGGGAGCACTTCCATTCCTTTCCATGCGAAGGGGTTTGGTAGCACTAGTCATATTACACCTTCCATCCCTGTGGTGGAGGCTTCCTCACACATGCATCCTAGGCCTAGCACTTCCACTCCTGTTCGGGGCTCCGATCCTAGACATGTGAATATTGGCGGCACGAGTTACATCCCTTCCCATATTCCATCGTCTTCAAAACCAGTTCCTTCAAATGATTTTTTGATGACACATCCTCCTCCTATCTTTAATGGTCCTTCGGGCTAGAGTTCTACCGTTAGCCATGTCCATGTCGTGTCTAATCACACCGTAGTGTCACAAGGCTATGTGCCTCCTCATGTGTCAGCTGGGTATGGACCGTCTTATGAACAATATTATGGGCAGTCTTATGGAAAGTATTATAGGCCACCTTACGGACAGTCTTATGGACCATCCTATGGAACATCTTATGGACAAACTTATACACCTTATGGGTCCAGGTATCAACCCACGTATCAGTATCCTAACTATGGTTTCGTAGCACCTCAACCTCAAGGTACTCCAAACTACAATATGAAACCCTACATGGGTCAAATGGGAGGAGGATACTATCCCACTGGCCAAGGCCATGGTGTCTATAATAATCAACCGTATGTGAACCAACCTTAACAGGTATCTTGGAACCAAGCACCTAAACCTAGACTCCCTTTCCTTACAATGCTAAACCTACCTAACTTGTCGAGATTGACAGATGATCTGGTTTCTCATGACCTCGCATGGCCAGTCATTCCCACCAAGATTCCTTCGGACATTCCAAAGTTCGAGGGTAAGAATGGTGAAGACCCTAGTCAAGATGTCATGATGTTCCACCTTTGGTGCTCTTCTAATTCCTTAAATCACGATTCAGTTTGTTTGAGACTATTTCAGCGCACCCTTACAGGGCCTGCAGTGAAGTGGTACATAGAGCTTGCTTGGGGGACTTATAAATCATATAATGACCTAGCTATGACCTTCCTCAATCACTTTCAGCTACCCATGCGTTACGACACCGGTACCAAACTCTTGTCGACATTTCAGCAGGAAAAAGCCACGAATATATCTGATCACATTCAAGAGTGCCATAGATAGAGGAGATTGATTAAGGCCTTTATACCACCAGAGTTCCTTTTGGAATGGTTCCTCAAGTCTTTATTTCCTTACATAGCGAAGGATGTTTCCACATCCAGAGTGCAAAATGAGGAGCAAGCTATCTTTAGAGCTCAAGAATTGGATTTGATTTATTCTCATTCTGGTCTCTAGTATGAGATCATACCGAACGCACCTAGATCCAATTTCGACCCTAAGCTTAAACGTGGGCCACATGCTAATGAAATTATTGGCACCGTGAGTGATAAACCCATAAGCTTGGTTACAAACCAAATGAGTAATTTGTCTGTAAACTAGCCTGCATCGGGACAAGCTACAGCTTCGTCTCTTCCTACCCAAACGACGAAAGTACTTTTAGTGCAATCGTCGAACTAGAAAGGTGACCAGCAACCTGGACGAAATAAAAAGAAAGGTAAAAATAATCAAAAGGGTGGGAATAAGAATAAAAATGACAATAATGAAAAGAACAACAACAATAATGCTGGGGGGGACAAGAAACCTAAACGTAAGGTCAAATTTCCTTGTAATCTGTGTGGGGATGATCACCTCACTCACTTGTGCCCTCGAATGGAAGATGCATCGAAGTTCATCACACAGGGCCCAGCTGTGTTGACCAATCCTTTACCTTAAAATAAAAATATGAACTCGAGGACTATGGCTCCTGGTAGTACTTCTATTGGGACTCCAAACCCGATGGACACCACTAGTGTCCATGGTTTCTTTAACATGGTGAATGCTACGAATTTTGTGACGCATTCTAAAGATTATGGTACTTCACAATTTGACCTAGGAAAAGAACTCGCTCCACCTAAGATCCCTTTGCGTATTGAGAAACCTAGTGATAAGCCTGAAGCTCCGCCTTGCATTCCTAAGGGAGTATTGAAGTGTTTGGGGCACAATCCTAATGCTCGAGCTTCCCATAACTATTCTATCATTGAGGATTTGGGCCAGACTCCTTGTGCAATGTCTGCGTTAGATGGCTGATGGAAGCTCTCCTTCTGTGATTAAATTTGAAAATCATGGATTCCAGCTTTGCTTTCCTTACTATGTGTCTCTTTTGGTGCATGTAGAGTGTCTAAATAACACCATCAAGTGCACAGTGATTGATGAGGGCATTGTGGCTTCCGTGATGTCCTTCTCATGTTGGAAGGGGTTGGGTTCTCCTGCATTGTCTAAGTCAGGAAACATGTTAACTATGTTTGATGGAAGATCATTTCGGCCACATGACATTCTTGCTTCCCTTGAGGTCCAATTGGAAGGGAAGACTGTTGTGATCGAAGTCAAGGTGGTTGATGCACCCCTTGACTATAATATTTTACTGGGTAGGAATTGGATTTACAATATGCAAGTTGTCGCGTCGTCACGCATCCGGGTTGTTTTTTTTCCTTTGGATGGGAAGGTTGTGACGGTCGATAAAAGATCCTTTGATAATTCTAGTTCGAAAGCATCGTTGGGATCTTCGATCCCGGTTATCGATCATTCTTAGCCGACAACTAAGAATATTGGGGTAGGAATGCATCCTTCACTTATGGGAGCTTTTAGTTGTGCCGCACTGTCACATGCCCCAATTTGCAAAAAAAAATTATGTTTTAAGAAACATTATGTTACATTTTATGTTAAATTTTGTAATTAATGACCAAGTGGGGTCAAGGATAATTTAATGTAATTGTTGAACATTTTATTAATAAATAAATGAAAGATGAGACAACATCTTAGGGAAGCTGTTAAATGAGTGTTTTACTGGTCACTTGATGGAGAAGGCTGGGTTGAGAGCAGATTGACACTTGGAAGCATCCTCAAACTACTTCTAGTTGTTGCAGGAGGCAACTTCCCTATTTTTGTGGTCACGTTCCCCAAGAAGGTGGAACAAGAGCAAGTGGCTCATTAAGTGAAAACTGACCCAAAAGACCTAGGCATGCTAATAAAACATCCCATCGAAGACAGCTAAGGCTGATCATTCTGGATTTGTGAACATTCTGAGTGAATGAAGTGCACAAGAAAATTCAATGGAGGGGACTAGTTGAAGTATGTTTCGAGTGGAAGAGTGCTAAAGAGCTGAACTAGTGCAGCTATTCTAAGCTGAGTTCATAATGTTGCATGCATAATTGACTTACTGCTGAACACTCAGTAGGAGTTGCATAGGATTGCTAGACTACATCTCTCACTCAGTGCTTCTACCAGGTGGACCAGGAGACAAGCTCGGGGGTCCTGAGAATTTCAGTCCAACTTTTCTCCAGGAGTTTGGTTGGGAGGAACAGGTTCCTTAAGCTATTGTCACCTCATCTATATTTCTAGATTCTACTTGTTTTATTCAATTATCTAAGTATTTATTGTTATCTGGAAAGTTTAAGTTTAATAAATGATATGTTATGCTTATGTTCTTATTGCCGCTAGGTTTAATTGTTAAGATAATTGTTTAATTGTGTTTACTTTGAGTGGTTTGAGTAGATGAATATTATTCTCTTTATCAAGCCTAGAGAATGATCAAATATCTTGAGGTACAAACCCCTTTTAGAATCTATAAAATGAGATGGATCTATGTTGGTTAGTAGTGGTTGCCTCAAAACAATGATGTTCAAAAACACACAAAAAAAACAAAAATTACTACATTGAAATTTTCTCATCCAAAAAAATTTACACCATCAAAATGGTGAATTGTAATAAAGTAATAATCATGTTCAATGTAGTGAAATACAAAATAAGCAAATAGACAAAAGTTGCATTAATTAATAAATTATGAAGCAAAGTACTTGCAATTTACTTAATTATTGGTTTATTTGCAATTATCGGAAAACTAATATATAACTTATTGTTCTATTATTAACCTATATATATATATATATTCCATCACAATCATCCACCTGCCAACTATTCCAATTTGGAATAGTACAAATAGGCACAAATTGCATTCATTGATTGATTATGAAGTAAAATAGTTGTGCTTAATTAGTATTGATTTTGTTTTCAATATATATTAAATCAAGGAAAGACTAACTAATACACATAGATTTATTTGTCTTATAACTATTTGTCAAAAGCTTTTTAAAAACGTGAAGATGTATGAATGGAAATTGAAATTGAAATTCGATGTAGATTTATATAATTGTATTTTACAATCTAGACAATTTATATTTATATTTATATTTAATTAACATATAATATTACTATTATTATTATAAGCATCTATATGTTAACATATATTTCATCATACCAATCTTTAAATTTAAATGTAATGCCTTTGAGTGCAATAACAAATAATAAAATACAATTTTTCATCATAATTATGAGTTTATATTAATAATAAATTAGTCTACTCGTAAAAAAGCATGACTCTTCATAAAGATTTCCCATAGAGTACATTTATATTTAGGACTATCATTACTATATCGCATTATAAATTAACCAATATAGTACATATTTTGTGAAAATATGTATTTATTGTGTATCAACATTTCTGTGCTTATTACTTTAGTATCAAATCATGTCTTTGGTCAATTTGTGGGAATTCCACAAATATTATGTATATATTAAGCATCATGTATATTAAGTACTGTAGATTACACACCTTGTATTTGATCTTGAACAATTGAATTTGTATTATTTTTGTTAAAAAATCCATGGAGAACTATTCTAGGAGCTCATGACTTTTGTGATTTTAGACTTTTACTCAAGCATGAAGTCTCGAGTATGTGTCTCTTTTGCATACCTATGATATTAATGAATGAGTCATTTAAAGTACTTTGAAGTTGAGCTTCTTTATTCTTCTAAATGTCTTGTGTGTTTTGCATCAAATATTTCCTCCTACCTAATGTCTGGAATGCTTATGGTAGAATGAAAACATATCTTTAAATTTATTGTTTCAATTGTTATTTGATGTTATATTTTAACCACATTTTCCACTCTAAAGCATTGCAGATGTGAATGGTAATTAGTTTGTTATAAATACAATTTTCTATTAATAGGTTTGTATATCAACAATTAGTAGGTTTGTATATCAACAGTCATGTGAATGATAATTACTTTGTTATAAATACAATTTTCTATTTGAGTGAGGAATACAATCTCTATAAAAATGAAGAGGATATTACACATTTGTGATTATCTTGTGAAGTTGACTCTTGCCTTGGTTTGTACATCGTTACTCGCCTTTTTTAACACAAAGTTCCCTTTTTAAAACCATTTATATCGCCAAGAACCAAACACATCTATAAAACGTCATAAAAATCTTATGTTATGTTACATCATTTCAAGAGTTATATGCAAAACAAATAAGCCTATAAAGTATTATAGTGCAATATTATAATATCTCTAAAAGAAAACATTTAACTGATAGGCATAATAAAGTATAACACAAAAACCATTAAATTCAATCACCCATAAATCCTTTAATAATGCTTCTTATAACTCTGTAAAATATATGATAGAATCCCTTTCCTTTATTGCAGTTATTTATTCATTAAAAATAATGTTATAACTATGTAAAGGTGCAATATTATAATATCTCTAAAAGAAAACATTTAACTGATAGGCATAATAAAGTATAACACAAAAACCATTAAATTCAATCACCCATAAATCCTTTAATAATGCTTCTTATAACTCTGTAAAATATATGATAGAATCCCTTTCCTTTATTGCAGTTATTTATTCATTAAAAATAATGTTATAACTATGTAAAGGTATATAATAGAACCATTTTCCTTTATTGCAGTTATTTATTCATTGAAAATAATATTTGAATGATGAAGAAGCAATGACAATAGTTGAAATTTGAAACATTTTGCAAATGGTTACTATTGAGTTGAAAGACAAATCAAACCTTTAACAAATCATATATATATATTGAACAAGAAAATGGAAGGCTTGAATAGATACTTTTAAATAAGAAAATTCTAAAGATATCTCACACATTTTTTTAATTTAAAGATAAATAATTAATATCACACACTTTTTTTTTAATAAGAAGGAGCACCTTGTGGAAGACTTATTTTTATTTTTTTGCATGAGTTTTTAGGGAGCGCCTTGTGAAAGACTTTTATTTTTTTGCATAAGATTTTAAGGTAAGAATAAATTATTATAAGGAATGGTAGAATATCACGTGGAGATTTTTTTAGTAGTGAAAAATAAATTTATTATAGTGAAGGGTAGAATATCACATGGTTTTTCTCAGTAGTGGGCTCCTTTTATAAGACTTATATGCGGTATTTGGATTTTTTTTTCATGAGCTTTGTAGTTAAGAATAAAGTATCATAGTGAACGTAGAATATTACTTTTTTTTAAAGTAGAATATTTTTTTTTTTTAATTGGGTTTTGTTGGGTTGGTTGGTTGGAAATTAGACTTATATGCGGTATTTGGATTTTTTTTTCATGAGCTTTGTAGTTAAGAATAAAGTATCATAGTGAACGTAGAATATTACTTTTTTTTAAAGTAGAATATTTTTTTTTTTTAATTGGGTTTTGTTGGGTTGGTTGGTTGGAAAGTGAGTTATTTTGGAAGATTTTTATTTTGTTTTTTTGAGCTTTGCATTTAAGAGTAAAGTATTATAGTGGAGAGAACAATGTCGTATGGAATTTGTTTATTATCAATTTTAATGGTATATATGTGGTTCACAAATTGTAATTGGAACAATATTGATTTCATTAGTTAATATTGAGTGAATATTAGGTTCTTGGTTGAAGATCTTAAGACATGTTTCATATGAGAGCAATATCTTTATAAGTCATGCAATAGTGTAAGGGATGATTGGTTTTAGAAGAGAGAGAATTAATTATTTATTGTACATGTTTGTATAATTGATCTTCTATGTTATTTGATTTGGCTTAGGTGATTGAGAGAATGCATGCTATTCTCTCCATTCAAGATCAATTCTAGTAAGTGTTATGTTGAGTTTTTAATGCGTATATTGTTTCATCTTCCATAGAATCCAATTTGCCTTGGGTAGCATCGTTAGAATGAGGGTAAGTTCGTAGTGGATTCCCCACGATGAGTATTTTATGAAAAAAAATGTATTGATCTTAAATTTATTTCCATTTCAATTTGTGTTGTAGTTATGCTAATTTTGTTGAGTGCATATCTATTTGGATCAAATTGGTATTAAAACATCATTCTTTATCATATATAATTGTTAGACATGTGCATAATTTATGTTAAAGAGTCTCTCTTAAATGAAGAAAGGCAAAGATAATCAATTTTAGAGATGCAATGAACTATTCAAAGAATGAATTGTCAATCTTAATGGAAAAATTTGGAGCATAAATGGAAAAATGACTAACATCATTAAGATGATATAGAAATTTTCTTTTCCACAACAACACAGGTTTGTCTCCTCTAGAGAACCCTTGAATACATTCAAACCTAAAATCGAGTAATGGAGGTGGATGAGTTTTACTGTCAAATCTAGAATCTTCTCTCAAAGAGGACACCAAAGTGAAAAGTATTTTCTATAATGGTTAGATGGAGACTTTACAATGAGTTGAATTAAATCAATTCATATTATGAAATACAACAATATAAAAATGAAGATAATCTAATTTGCAAAGTTGCACATGTGCAAAGTGTTAGGATATTAGACATTAGGAAGTTGCTTAATACTAACTTGTCTAATGTACTAGTTGTGTGTGCTTTTGTAATTGGCTTATCTGTTATTGAACACCATTCCATATTATGCATAGGGGATTCAATGTTCCTCCCACGCTTGGTATTCACATCACTTGATCGATGAATTTTCACCTGGCATAGGTTCATGATCTCTATTTAAAGATCATGTAAGGTCATTTCCTACTAATGGTCAAACATCGGTGTGATGTTGCATGATGTGTAGTATACTATATGTTGACTTTATTTCTTGAGGATTAATACCGGTTTTTTTAATGTTTCCCTCTTTGAGTACTTTACCATGTAAAGTTAGTATCTTGATCTTTTATTTCTGTGAGCTATTTCTTCTTTCATGTGATTTCCCACATGTTGATTCCAACATGGTATTAGGGTGTGTATGAGGTTATCTCCTTTTTATGCATATTAAGCATCTTACAACAGTTACAATTACGTAGGCTTTTGAGATTGCATATTGAATTCATTTGTTAATTGGAATGATAAACTCTTGTAGACATATTCGACATGGGAAGAGATTTAGAACCATTATTTCATCTCTTGAATTGGATATTTTGAGCTCCTCTTATTAGTTCTTGAAGATTCAATATTGTATTCATTATCTACATATATATATAACAAGAGGTTAGCTCAACCAGTCGTTGCCAATGTTATTGGGATTTTGACTAACATTGCACTAGAATATATAAATATATAAATATATATATATATATATATAACAATGGAATGAACTCTCATATGGGTGAAAAATATGTATTGCTTGACATTTCTTAATCCCTTGACAACTAGCTTCAATCCCATTTCTATCCATACACCTCTTCCTCATGAAAGTGTATGGGTGTAGATGCGAGGTGGGGTGGGAGGGGTTGCAGAAGGATTAATATCCAACTAGTGGAGGAGGATGAATGTGTCAATGCACTACCTGGAAATGAACCCTTGATTTTTTGAATAATCCCATTCCCCTTTGGAATATCTAGGATTTCAAATAGTAGAAGAAGCATTATGCAAACATTAAGACAAGAGAGATGAAGTTGAGATCATTTGTTCCCTTCTACTCTCTAATTTGTCTACATTTAATAAAGAAAATATGTATTATATCCCTCCTTATATAGTTTATGAAGTTCATGAAGTTCATGAAGAGAATAGGGGTGATGATGGTAGGAAGAGAAAGGGAGTACCACCTAAGTCCCATAAACAAAAGGAGGAGGTTGGTCATTCGTAGAGGCTACCAGATAACTCTTGTTCCAAGATCAAAATGGGAAAGGTGGTGGTGGTTTCCTTTTAAAAATTCAAGCAAAGGCATTGGGTCTCAGAGACTACAAAGAACCAAATCTAACTTATGGAGGACATAATCATGCAAAAAATAGCCCAAACCCTTAACTTGGTAGTATATGAGGAGGTGGGAAAAGTAATTCTAGATGTTGGGCATTCAAGGGGTAGATACTCAAAATATGCTAAGATAGTGCATCTTTATTAGCACGCCAAGAAAATTGTGGCCTACAACTTTGGAAGGAAAGAGATTAATCAATTTTTGGAGAAGCTAGACTAGATTGTAATGCCCCAATGGTAAGCCTCGTACATATGTGATTTGTGATTTGTTATTATGTGGAAGTAGGTTCTTAGAATATGGACTGTGGACATTATTATTATTATTATTTTATATTATGATTTAATTAAATAAAATCTCAACATGGACAAATACTGTGGTTGGGGGTTCATGGATTCCACATGTGAGGGGGTTGGGGTTAGGATTTGTTGCTCTCCCTAACAGTACTCTATGTTTCTTATTTTTTATTTTATTAGATTATGGAGTTCCTAATACACCCTTTTGACTCATTGTATGCACCCATGCACCCCTACTTGAAAAAAATATTCCTGATTGGATTCCAATGGGACTCACTCTCCTAGCTCTCATGACTTATGAACCCTATTTTACTATTTGTGTCCACCATGCACCTAATTTGAGTTATCTTTAGTTAATTAGAGAAAATTTGGGACAATTCGAGTTGTCTTCAGCCAGTTAGAGTGATTTTAGGGGAATTTGAACCCTTCTTGGTGCATTCGAGTTGTCTTCAATGCATGGGAGTGATTTAAGGGGAATTGAGTTAGTATTAGTGAAATTCAAGTTTCCTCCATTGCTTCGGAGTGTTTTTCCAGTGAATTAGGGTCATTCTAAGTGGATTTGACATTCTCTCTTGAGAACTAGAATGGTCATCCAATGAGTTGGGAAAATCCCACAGTGATTTAGATTTTCTTTCTAGTGAATCGAAGCTAGCCCCTCCCAGTGAATTTGAATTGCTATGAAAGGATTCAAATTTTCTTTCATTCATCATTCTTGTGTTTGTAAGGTTTTTCTCTCATGCATTCGAATTCCAGTGGATGGATTCAAGTTTTCTTTTTGCACATAGTTGTCACACCCTTTTGTGGGCAGGGGAAAGTGAAAATCCTATGAGGGTGATTGTACATTGATAAACTCTAGTGTGGAGACTAGATAGATTTTCTATTGAACACATAAGTACCCCGAGAACCCTTATTTTTCTCTGATCTAGTTGCATGATCATTGATGGTGGATGGTGATGTCCTAAGGGACTGGATAGGTGAAGGGAATCCCATTGCAGCAGGAAGTGATAATGCAAAAAACATAAGCGATGAGGGAATGTGTTGTGTCTCTCAAGTTGTGACCTAAGTATTATATGTTACAGTTTTATTAGAGAGTTCCATAGCATGTGGATCCATGGACTCATCTCAAGGGTGACCTGTTCAAGTATTTATCTTGACTATGTCTAAGGTTGGGTGGAACATTGTCTTGTTGAATCTAGTTGCACTATTCAGAGATAAATATTGTATTTGGCTATTATTCCTTGTGTATTTTTCTTCATATGTTCACATGGAGGCTGGGATTATCTATGGATATTTCATGTTGTATATTGGTTTATATTCTCATTTTATATGAATGAAGTTATAGTGTTAACTTGGTAGCTCATCGAGCAGGTTTATTGTATGTATTATTACCACTATTAGATGTTGATTTATTTATGTTTGTTGGCAGCCAGTAAACCTGGTGTTTATGTTGATTATATGGATGTATATGACAAATTTGGATATGATATATTATGAGTTTAATGGTGTGTATTAGTGTTGTAAACTCTGATATATTTTAGTGTCGTAATTCTGCTTTTTTGGGATGTCATAATGTTGATTTGCTTACTAATTTAGTAATTGGTTAAATGGCGTAAGAGGATTCCCATAGATGTTAAATGGCGACAGGAGCCTTCCCATAGATGTGATTATGATATTCAATTTATATCTGAAAAGGTTACTAGACCGGTTGTATTCATGTTACTATCACATTGCATCGCATGTACATTGGGGAATAATTTGCATTGGAAGGGTCATCTTCGTTTTAACGGCTGGTCATTTTTAATTATTTGGCTTATTGGCATGCTATCGTAGCCTTAGAAACCTTAGTCTACTGTGCATTAATTAGAATCGTGGTGTATCCAACCCCGTTGGGGTGATTTGGGATTTGGTGCACTACAAAGTTGTATTAGAGATAAGTATTGTGTGTGGAACTCATGTTACTATTAGGAATTTAATTGTGATAATAATGAATTCCAATATTGCTTGATAGATAAATGTATCATTCTTAATACATGTATGTTTATGATTATGTCATAGGTGGATGGTTAATACACTTATTATGATCCCATGGTGGCATTTATAAGTTGGAAATCTCAAGAATAAGGACACTGAAAGGACACAAGAACCATAAAGTTGTACTCTTATTATGCAAGCAACCCTTGGTGAATGATGGACCTACCAAAGGATTGTTAACTCAAATAAGGGGATGCTTGATCTTGGAGGGTGAGTGATTGAAAATAAGAGGAAACTATAATGAATTTGATATGAGCGACTCATGAAATTTAGAGTCATAGCACAAATATTCTTGGTCATCTTATGATGGATCACTGGAAGGGAATCAAGGTAACAAATTCGAGGTACTATTAACTTAGAGAAGGGATCCCAAGGGATAGTTAACTCAGATAAGGGAGCCCCATTCCTTGTATTGTGCAGGATGATGGGGGAGAAGTGCTATGGATTGGGAAAACTATATAGCGTGTGTCAAGAGGAGTAGTGAGATGAATTCTTTCCTATGAAAACCTTGTGAAAGAGAAGAAATATGAAAGAAGATAAGTATCTTTGTGATCTTTGTTAGAAAAGTATCTTTGTGATATTTTTTAATAAAAGTATCTTTGTAATCCTTGTTATAAAAGTATCTTCATGATATTAATATCTTTGTGATATTTTTTGAAGAAGTTTCTATATTTCATGTACCTTGGTATATACTGATGTATCTATATTTTATGTTATGCATATCATGTAGCATATATATTTATACTTGATGTTAATAATATGATTGATTGAAATATGATTTAAGTGGATGCATTTTGTTGAATATTGAAGGCCCTGTAATGAGGTTTGAAGACCCTGTAATGGGGATTGAATATTGACCCTTGCTTCATTGAGTCCACTCTACAAGTCCAAGTTCCCATACAGGAAGCCATGATATGGAATGATGATATTCCAAGTTACTTCCAGGGTGAAGGGATGATGATATCCTAAGGAACTAGTGGGGTGAATGGAATCACATCCCATAGGAAGTGGAGATGGACATGAAACTAGGTGGTGGTGGGAAGTATTGTCGTTTCTTGGAGAGGAGTTATGAGAGTTCCAATGATAAAGGAATATTTGAGAGATGGAATATGTTATGAGTAATGCATAACCTCATATTTCTTTTTGAATTTTGAATAAGTGTGCATCGAAGATAATGCATTGTTTTAAGGGGGAGGGGATGTAATTCCCCGATGGTAATCCCCAAAAACATGTGATTTTGTTATTTATTATTATGTGGCACTAGGTTCCTGGACTATGGACTATGGATATTGTTATTATTATTATTATATTATTATTGCTTTAATTAAATAAAATATCAACACGGAAAACTAACGTAGATGAGGGGTCATGGATTCCACATGTGAGGGGGTTAGGGTTAGGAGTTGTCTCTCTTCATAACAATACTCTATGTTTCCTATTTTTTATTTTATTGGACTATGGAGGTCCTATTGCAGTCATTTGATGCTTTGCATGCACCCATGCACCATACACCATGGACCATGCACCCATGCACCCCTACTTGAAGAGAATATTCCTGAATGGATTCCAATGGGACCCACTCTCCCATCTCTCTTTTGCACCCTATTTGACTAGTTGTGTCCACCATGCACCTACTTCGATTTGTATTCAATTAATAAGAGAAAATTTGGGACAATTTGAGTTGTCTTCAGTCATTTAGAGTGGTTTTAGGGGAATTCAAGCCCTTTTTGGTGCATTCGAGTTGTCTTCAATGCATGAGAGTTTGGGGGTATTCGGGTCAGTCTTGGTAAATTCGAGTTTTCTTTAGTGCATAGGAGTGATTTAAAGGAATTGTGTCAATATTAGTGAAATTAAAGTTGCCTCTAGTGGCTGAGAGTGTTTTTCCAGTGAATTAGATACAGTCTAAGTTGATTTGTTTTTCTCCCTTGAGAACTTAAATGGTCATCGAGTGAGTTGGGAAAAATCCCTCAGTGATTTAGAGTTGCTTGTCAATTAACCGAAGCTAGACTCTGCTAGTGAATTCAAATTCCTATGAAAGGATTCGAATTGGACTAATTCATCATTCTTGTGTTTGAAGGGTTTCTTTGTCATGAATTAGAATGCCTGTGGATGGATTCAAGTTGTCTTTTTGCACATAGTTATCACACCCTTTTTTATGGGAAGGGGATAACAAAAATCCCATAAGGGTGATTATACACTGATCTACTCTAGTGTGGAGATTAAATAGACTTTCTATTGAACATGAAAGTACCTCAAGAACCCCTATTTGTCTCTAATCTGGTCATGTGATTCCTGAGGGTGGATGGTGATGTACTGAGGGACTTGATTAGTGAATGCAATCCCATTGCATGGAGAAGTGTTGACGCAAAGAAGATAAGCTATGACAGAATCTGTTGTGTCTCTCAGGTTGTGGCCTAAGTATTATTTGTTGTCATCTGATTAGAGAGTTGCCTAGCATGTGGATCCATGGCCTCATCTCATGGGTGACCGATTCAAGTATTTGTCTTTATTTTGTTTAAGGTTGGGTGGAAATTTCTCCTATTGAAGATAGTTGCACTATTAAGAGATAAGTATTTTACTTGGATTTTATTCCTTGTGTATTTTGTTGCATATGTGCCCATGGAGGCTAGGATTATATTTATATTTCATTATGTATATTGGTTTATATTCTCATGTTATATGGTTGAAATTATAGTGTTAACTTGGTAGCTCATTGATCATGTTTATTGTATGTATTATTACCCCTATTAGATGTTGCTTTATTTATGTTTGTTGTCAGCCAATATATATGGTGTTTATTTTTATTATATAGTTGTAGATGACAACATTTGGGTCTAATATATTATGATTTTAATGGTGTGGATTAATGCTGTAAAATCTGATATATTATAGTGTCATAATTCTACTTTATTGGAATGTCGTAATGTTGATTTGGTTACTGTCGTAAAGCTAAATACTATTAACATGTATAGATATGAATTTATTGATTGGTCAAATGGCGACAGGAGACTTCCCATAGATGTGATGATGATATTCAATTTATATGTTAGAAGGATTCTAGACTCAGATGTATTCATGTTACCATAACATTGTATCTCATGTACATTGGGGAATATTTTGCATTGGAAGGGACGTCTTCCTTTTAATGGATGATTGTTTTTATTTATTTGGATTGTTGGCATGTTGGCCTAGACTTAGAGAACCTTATTCCATTGTACATTAATTATAATAATCCATACATACTGTTAGAATACTGGTGTATCCGACCCCGGTGGTGTGATTTTGGGTTTGGTACATTAAAAGATGGAGGCCAAGTATGATGCATTCGTGACTACCATCCCCACTTTTGGTGTAGAGGAAAATGGAGAGGAAGATGATGTGAATGAATGAAGTCTTGATGACATCAATGAAGGAAAAGAAGTTAGATATCCTTTAAACACCAATACCCTAGACATTAATGCCAAAGGATAACCTATGCCACTACTTTATTTATATATTATCTATAATGAATATGATCTTAGTACTAGTTTCTTTGGCTTATATCCAAGTTAGTTCCAATACCAATTATTTTGATACCTACATAAACTTTAAAACAATATGTGATATACAATTTAAGACAGTATGTGATATACATTGTATAGGTCGAGAAGGTTCAAATCATTAAAAGTATAAATCTCTGCATAGTAAAAAAATGTTCATACTTTCCAATGATAATTGATAAATCCGTAATTACAATAAATCTAAAACAATTTAACTCAATTTAAGCTATGAACCATTAGAACATAATCTACTTAACAAAATTTTATATAAAATTTAATCAACTTACTTGAAAATTATTAACATAAATAGAATAAATCTTAAATTATTTTTTTATAAATATTCTAAAAAAAAGTTAACATCAAAATATAAGTTTAAATATTATTTATTAATCAACCTTTAAAATTGAATTATCAATGAAAAACATTGAAATGAAAGGCACTTACAAACATGCTATATTAACTTGGACATTAACATTCTTTTCCTAAGAATAAAATTAAGGAATTCATCATAAAATATTATCGTTACATTATTAAGCTAATTTTTTTAATATTTAATTTTAGTTATAAAATATGTTTAACTATTTTATATAAATATTAAATATAATATATAATTTAATAAACATAAACCTGGTGGATGGCTTGGCCCCTGGAACTTGGTTGCTAGGGTTTATTGATTAGCACCGACCATTTGAGAGTTCTATGGAGTGTTCCCTTGTAAGTGCCCCCCCACCCTCGAATATTGTTACTAATTAGCCTTCTAATGTTTTTACTATTGGTTTTACCCTCTTTAGTGTCTTGGAAGGAGAGGTCTATGTTTTTCTTTGCTTTCCTCTTGTGATAGTCTTGTTAGTATTGTCTTGGGAAGCAGAGACTCATTTATTGTTTATCTATGGATTTGAAAAGCGGTGGTGAACACCCAATTTTTTCTCCTCGAGGAACTACGAAGGGTCCATATCACCATCTTTTTTATCTACCCGACCCATGTTCAAGGTTAAACCATTTTTACCAGTGATACTCTTTTCTCCCCTTAATGGCCTAAACTCTAATATTGTGAGATCTGACATTGATTCCCTCGAGTGGAGTTCTGGTAATACCAACTCACTGAATAGAATAAAGACTTCCTATGGTAAGAGCAGACCAAATATCAAATTGGAATATATTGAAGCAAGGATTGGATTTGGGTGTTGATGTCTAGATGAGTGAGTTTCCTTTAATGGGTAATAATTCCTTGGTGGGAAGATTCATAGGTCGTCGTATGAGTCTTTCTACATACAAGAGATGAATTCAGGCGATCTAGCTGAGTATCCTTGGCTACGAGCCTAGATTTTACTCATTAGCTCATGGATGGTTGGGGTTATTATTGAGAGCCATGAAGACACTCTCACTCATCTAAATAGCTCATGGTTATGGGATTCTACTCCATTGAAGTTACTTAGATGGACTGCATTTTTTTATGCTAAAAGAACTAAGTCGTATACTTAGCGAATATGGGTCAAAATTCCTCGTTTTCCCCTAGATCTTTGGTCACATGGCATATATTTTGAAGGATTGGAGACCTACTAGGGAATTATGTATCTGTTGATATGATTTTTCTGGACACAAGATATATGTTAGTGGCTCATGGTTTAGCTGAGATTGACTTACGTGAATGCTTATTGGCAGAAATGAGCATTTTTGTTGGGACTCACTCTTTACCCAAGTGATTGGCTATTCAGGTAACCCATTCCGATGCAACCGATGTCATTCCCTAGACCATTTGGTTAAGGCATGCCCAAATCCCTTTTACAATAACTACTGGGATAACAAAAGGAACACGGAATAAAAAGCTTTGAGTCAGAATGTTTTCATGAAGGAACCCTACCTGACATCTCCCGACCATTCGGTGATCGAGGAGCTGATGATTCCTCCTTCCAATTTTATCTCTTTAACAACTGAAAGGTATTCATATGATTTTTATTCTTTGAGGAATGGTGGATCCATTTACTCTCTGAGTAAGGTTTATATCGCTACAACTCTGTCTTTCTTATGTTTATTTCCTTTATTTTCTTTTTGAAATTAGGTATTTTTCCTAGGTTTTTCCCTTCTCTCAATATTTATAGAAATGATCCCTAAATCGTCACATTCTTTCACAATTAAGGACCCAAGGGGATTATTAGACTTAGGGTTTAGACCTGAACCTACCCCGACTTCCTTCAAATTCCCCCGGGATGTATTTATTAGGAGGAATAATGAGTTTTTTAATCTATGGGAGAACATCACATCTTACATGATTTTGGGACTATTTCCGTAGAACTATTTGACCCTATCATCCCTCTTCATTTCCCTCAATTTCATGATGTGGATGACTGTGCCCTGTTAGACTCTTTGGGTTATTGGTTAACTTTACCTTCTCTTAGAGTTTATGATGTTGCTCCTTCTCTATTTAAGAGTTTCAACCCCTCCCTATCTTCGACAAAGATCAACATGTCTGAGAAATCAAGAACTAAGTGTTTAATGGACAATCCATAAAGGGATGATAATTTTTATTTGATATTTAATAGTGACTCATACCTGGATTCCTTTTGTTCCATGTCATCCCCTCTTAATGCTCGAACTGGGGAGTTTCTAATCTCTATTGATGTTAGCTTAAAATATTCGCCTGGAACAATCACTCAAGGGGGATATTGATATGATCCAATACCCAAGACAAAAAAATACTATAATATAATCTGAAGGAGGAGGGTAGGCATTTACTTAGAACCTCCTGTTATAGCTTATTTTACCACAACGGGTAGATCACACATTTATTCCCTTCCCTGTCCCTCTGTAGAATCCTTAGACCCAATGGACTTGTATTATACTTTGATGTTCCAATATCATCCCTTAAAAACACCTATTTATTCTTGTACGCGACTTTTAAAGCTATACTCACGTGTACACGTGACTTTTGACCTCAAACCCGTGTACATGGGGATGTGTGCATAAGTCCAAATATTTTTGGAGTTTTCCTCATGAGTCCAAATAACTTGACTCTTTCCCTTCCATATTCCTTGAGAACGCTCGGATTAGACCCTCCATTACCTATTTTGAGTGCCATATAAGGAACCCCTTGGGATACATTGAAGGAGGAGAAATTGAAGAGAAAGGAAACTATAGTCCATTGTTGCCTCAACTTTGCTTACACTTGAGTCTGCATCCCTTTGTCCCTTGGAGCACATAGTGTTCTTCCCAAGCTTGCCTTTTGTTTGTGAGCTTACTATTGAGAGATGGAGGATTGAAGTGGTGGAGGCCCAGGAGGAGGAATTGGTTTCTCTGGTTCGCAGATGTGCCAACAGAGTTTGTCACTATTGTATCTTTGATTTATTAATCGAAATATCTTTTCCTGCCAAATTCATGTGCGTTTTGAATATGAATATTGAATCCATGGATGTATTTAATTGCTTATACATGGTTGATTATATATGCTAGAATAGCTCTAACACATTTATATATATATATATATATATATATATGGTTGCTTGGTTTGATGTTGTTGAGAGCAAATTATAATTGCAACTCCATTGGAAAAGATCAACGAGGATCTATTTCAACCATCCATAATAAGGTAAGATTCAATATCCCTTAGTGTTATATTTTCTTATTGTTCTTGCATAATGGGAAATATTGATTTTCGGTGTCATACTGTCTGTTATGGTACCCCCAATCCATAGGAAGTTTCTATCCGTGACAGAACTGGTGACTCCGTTGGGGAGGTTCCTATTTGTTTTTATTTGGGGATTGGGTATTCAATGGGTTTGGATTGCTATTTATTTCTCTGTTTCTGTGTCGGGTCTGGAGGTATCTTTTCCTAGTAGTGTCCTACAGGAGTAATTTGGTCTTGGATTATCTGTTTGCCCTATTTTTCTTCCTTTTTCTTCATGTACATGAGTATTTGTATTATAGTCACCTATACACGCATTTTCCCTGGAATTCCCGCGTATGTACGCAGGTTTACTGCACACAGTCGCGTATGCTTTGATTTTGATATTTATATGGAGGATTAAGTGTTGTTGGGTGAGTTTTGATGATTGTTGAGTCTTCTTGGGTGCTATTGGTGTCTGTATACAACCTCTATTTCTAACCAGAGACCCCTTTTGATTTATTTTTAATTAGGATTTGTTCTTGCCATTCATTTTTTTATTTTTTTTGGGATTAGTGCATTAGGTCTCTTTTGTCTTAGTGCCTTGCTTGGCTGTTGTTTATAGGTGGTTGAAGGGTCCAAGAATTGTAGAGTCTATTAGTGCTTTTTATATCTCATTTATCTTTAAAAAATACAAAAATATTTTTCTTTTGCATCATTATGCATCCTTGCATTCTTGCATTCACATGGTACATGCATTAGGTTTTTCTTACTGAATTATAGTCAGGTGTTCATTTAGGAATGATTGCACTCTCGTTTGAAGGAAGAAATTTGCATCTCATGTAGTGGCATACCATGTTTTTCATTCGACAAATATTTGCACTTGGCATGGTTGGTTAGGTGTGCACTTTTAATTCACTGCTGAGTCTTAATATCACTAGTTGCATGACTATTTCCTTATTACAGCCATTAAAATCAATGCTTAACTAAAATGAAATACACTTTTTTCTTTTATAGGGTTCACAAACAAGATTAGGTTTTAGAGTCTTGGAATAGTTAATTGTGAGTCAATTATCCAAGACTACTAAACACAAACAATTAGGTGTATGTCCAGGAGAGAGTGAGAAATCCTTGGTATAATTAGTGTTTCTTAGGAAGCTCTTCATACACAGGAGTCAAGCACGAGACAGCATGAGCAATTGTGATTAGGATAGCCCTCGGTCACTTTTGTCAGCGGTGGAGATATTTCCAAGATTGTATTCATATATGGGGGCCTTTGAGGTATTCATTGGTGCACCCTTGCGGTACCAATTTTGCTTTCAGGCTTCAGGCTTTGCTACCTTTCCCATATGGTCAATCCCACCTACGACTGTCCTTCTGAGCATTGATTATATTGGGGTGACCTTAGTTGCCTTACCTAGGTATCACAGGGGGTACTTGCAGAGGTTATTCTGTAGGTGTCCTGGCCAGGTAGGGGTCAGACAACATATTCTCTTTATGCTTGAAGCTGAGGGCCACTATAATTGGTTATGAACCTCCACTTGTAGTGTATGGGAGTCTCAAGCCTCTCCTAAGTGAGGCATACCTGCTGAATTCAGGAGCTCACATATCCTCCCCTTGGTTTGCTTGTTTTTGGCTGTAGATTTTTTAGGAGTCTGCTCTGTGTACGCTAGCTTTCTTAGGTTTGTGTAGTTACATTGAGTCTTTTATTTTTTTGAGTCATTGTGGATCCGGGTGCAGTGCTCCACCATTCTCATCATTTAGCAGGACTTCTACCTTCTATGTCTCCTCCTCCCTTGGGAGAGAGAACCAGAAAGTCCAAGAATACTAACTCTCACTTTGATTCACACACCATGAGTGGTCATGAGCCTGAGATCCCAAAGATCCCTGATATTCCTTGTCCTGTATGGGAGGACAAACCTTCAAGCACATATGGGACTCCATTGGGATCCAACCATTCTATAGCTGGGACATCTCCTGATGATCCTTCACAATTTCTGGGATACATGTATGCACATCATCGATATTGGTCGCGTAGTTTGAACCATGAGACTCACCATGCACCCACTGGAACTAGAACAATAAGGTATGGCATGCCAGACCTTCCCGAGACTCGTCCAACACCCCATGTCATATCGGGTGTTGAGTCTAGTGTTGTGCATGGGAGCACTTCCATTCCTTTCCATGCGAAGAGGTTTGGTAGCACGAGTCATATTACACCTTCCATCCCTGTGGTGGAGGCTTCCTCACACATGCATCCTAGGCCTAGCACTTCCACTCCCGTTCAGGGGTCCGATCCTAGACATGTCAATATTGGGGGCACAAGTTACATCCCTTCCCATATTCCATCGTCTTCAAAACCAGTTCCTTCAAATGATTTTTTAATGACACATCCTCCTCCTATCTCTAATGGTCCTTCGGGCCAAAGTTCTACCGTTAGCCATGTTTATGTCGTGTCTAGTCACACCGTAGTGTCACAAGGATATGTGCCTCCTCATGTGTCAGTTGGGTATGGACTGTCTTATGAACAATCTTATGGGCAGTCTTATGGAAAGTATTATAGGACACCTTACGGACAGTCTTATGGACCATCTTATGGAACATCTTATGGACAAACTTATACACCTTATGGGTCCAGGTATCAACCCGCGTATCAGTATCCTAACTATGGCTTCGTAGCACCTCAACCTCAAGGTACTCCAAACTACAATATGAAACCCTACATGGGTCAAATGGGGGGAGGATACTATCCCACTAGCCAAGGCCATGGTGTCTATAATAATCAATCGTATGTGAACCAACCTTAACAGGTATCTTGGAACCAAGCACCTAAACCTAGACTCCCTTTACTTACAATGCTAAACCTACCTGACTTGTCGAGATTGACAGATGATCTGGTTGCTCATGACCTGGCATGGCCAGTCGTTCCTGCCAAGATTCCTTCGGACATTCCAAAGTTTGAAGGTAAAAATGGTGAAGACCCTAGTCAAGATGTCACGATGTTCCACCTTTGGTGCTCTTCTAATTCCTTAAATCATGATTCAGTTTGTTTGAGACTATTTCAGCGCACCCTTAAAGGGCCTGCGGTGAAGTGGTACATAGAGCTTGCTTGGGGGACTTATAAATCATATAATGACCTAGCTATGACCTTCCTCAATCACTTTCAGCTACCCATGCGTTACGACACCGGTACCAAACTCTTGTCGACATTTCGGCAGGAAAAAGCCACGAATATATTTGATCACATTCAAGAGTGGCATAGATAGAGGAGATTCATTAAGGCCTTTATAACACCAGAGTTCCTTTTGGAATGGTTCCTCAAGTCTTTATTTCCTTACATAGCGAAGGATGTTTCCACATCCAAAGTGCAAAATGAGGAGCAAGCTATCTTTAGAGCTCAAGAATTGGATTTGATTTATTCTCAATCTGGTCTCTAGTATGAGATCATACCGAACACACCTAGATCTAATTTTGACCCTAAGCTTAAATGTGGGCCACATGCTGATGAAATTGTTGGATCTGTGAGTGCTAAACCCATAAGTTTGGTTACAAACCAAATGAGTAATTTGTTTGTAAACTAGCCTACGTCGGGACAAGCTACGGCTTTGTCTCTTCCTACCCAAACGACGAAAGTACTTTCAGTGCAATCGTCGAACTAGAAAGGTGACCAGCAACCTGGACGAAATAAAAACAAAGGTAAAAATAATCGAAAGGGTGGGAATAAGAATGAAAATGACAATAATGACAAGAACAACAACAATAATGCTAGGGGGGACAAGAAACCTAAGCGTAAGGTCAAATTTCCTTGTAATCTGTGTGGGGATGATCACCTCACTCACTTGTGCCCTTGAATGGAAGATGCATCAAAGTTCATCACACAGGGCCCAGCTGTGTTGACCAATCCTTTACCTTAAAATAAAAATATGAACTCGAGGACTATGGCTCCTGGTAGTACTTCTAATGGGACTCCAAACCCGATGGACCCCACCAGTGGCCATGGTTTCTTTAACATGGTGAATGCTACGAATTTTGTGACTCGTTCTAAAGATTATGGTACATCACAATTTGACCTAGGAAAAGAACTCACTCCACCTGAGATCCCTTTGCGTATTGATAAACCTAGTGATAAGCCTGAAGCTCCGCCTCGCATTCCTAAGGGAGTATTGAAGTGTTCGGGGCACAATCCTAATGCTCGAGCTTCCCATAACTATTCTATCGTTGAGGATTTGGGCCAGACTCCTTGTGCGATGTCTACATTAGAAGTTCTTCGGACTTGTCCTCCACAAAGGAAATTGTTGTTGTCTGCTCTTGGGGTGGCTGATGGAAGCTCTCCTTCTGTGATTAAATTTGAAAATCATGGATTCCAGCCTTGCTTTCTTTACTATGTGTCTCTTTTGGTGCATGTAGAGTGTCTAAATAACACCATCAAGCACACAGTGATTGATGAGGGCGTTGTGGCTTCCATGATGTCTTTGTCATGTTGGAAGGGGTTGGGTTCTCCTGCATTGTCTAAGTCAGGAAACATGTTAACTGCGTTTGATGGAAGATCATTTCGGCCACACGACATTCTTGCTTCCCTTGAGGTCCAATTGGGAGGGAAGACTGTTGTGATCGAGGTCGAGGTGGTTGATGCACCCCTTGACTATAATCTTTTACTGGGTAGGAACTGGATTTACAATATGCAAGTTGTCGCGTCGTCACTCATTTGGGTTATTTGTTTTCCTTTGGATGGGAAGGTTGTGACGGTCGATCAAAGATCCTTTGATAATTCTAGTTCGAAAGCATCGTTGGGATCTTCAATCCCGGTTATCTATCATTCTTAGCCGACAACTAAGAATATTGGGGTAGGAATGCATCCTTTACTTATGGGAACTTTTAGTTGTGCCGCACTGTCACATGCCCCAATTTGCAAAAACAAATTATGTTTTAAGAAACATTATGTTACATTTTATGTTAAATTTTGTAATTAATGACCAAGTGGGGTCAAGGATAATTTAATGTAATTGTTGAACATTTTATTAATAAATAAATGAAAGATGAGACAACAACTTAGGGAAGCTGTTAAATGAGTGTTTTACTGGTCACTTGATGGAGAAGGCTGGGTTGAGAGTAGATTGACACTTGGCAGCATCCTCAAACTACTTCTAGCTGTTGCAGGAGGCAACTTCCCTATTTTTGTGGTCATGTTCCTTAAGAAGTTGGAACAAGAGTAAGTGGCTCATTAAGTGAGAACTGACCCAAAAGACCTAGGCATGCTAATAAAACATCCCATCGAAGACATCCGAGGCTGCTCATTTTGGATTTGTGAACATTCTGAGTGAATGAAGTGCACATGAAAATTCGATGGAGGGGACTAGTTGAAGTATGTTTCGAGTGGAAGAGTGCTAAAGAGATGAACTAGTGCAGCTATTCTAAGCTGAGTTCATAATGTTGCATGCATAATTGACTTATTGTTGAACACTCAGTAGGAGTTGCATAGGATTGCTAGACTACATCTCTCACCCAGTGCTTCTACCAGGTGGACCAGGAGACAAGCTCGAGGGTCCTGAGAATTGCAGTTCAGCTTTTCTCCAGGAGTTTGGTTGGGACGAACAGGTTCCTTAAGCTATTGTCACCTCATCTATATTTCTAGATTCTACTTGTTTTATTCAATTATCTAAGTATTTATTGTTATCTGGAAAGCTAAGTTTAATAAATGATATGTTATGCTTCTGTTCTTATTGCTGCTAGGTTTAATTGTTAAGATAATTGTTTAATTGTGTTTACTTTGAGTGGTTTGAGTAGATGAATATTATTCTCTTTATCAAGCCTAGAGAATGATCAAATATCTTGAGGTACAAACCCCTTTTAGAATCTATAAAATGAGATGGATCTATGTTGGTTAGTAGTGGTTGCCTCAAAACAATGCTGTTCAAAAACACACACAAAAAACAAAAATTACTACATTGAAATTTTCTCATCCAAAAAAAATTACACCATCAAAATGGTGAATTGTAATAAAGTAATAATCATGTTCAATGTAGTGAAATACAAAATAAGCAAATAGACAAAAGTTGCCTTAATTAATAAATTATGAAGTAAAATACTTGCAATTTACTTAATTATTGGTTTATTTGCAATTATCAGAAAACTAATATCTAACTTATTGTTCTATTATTAACACACACACACACACACACACACACACACACACACACACATATATATATATATATATATATATTCCATCACAATCATCCACCTGCCAACTATTCCAATTTGGAATAGTACAAATAGGCACAAATTGCATTCATTGATTAATTATGAAGTAAAATAGTTGTGCTTTATTAGTATTGATTTTGTTTTCAATATATATTAAATCAAGGAAAGACTAACTAATACACATAGATTTATTTGTCAAAAGCTTTTTAAAAACGTGAAGATGTATGAATGGAAATTGAAATTGAAATTCGATGTAGATTTATATAATTGTATTTTACAATATAGACAATTTAAATTTGAAGTCGACATGTGCTTAGTTTTATATATTTAGTTTTTGGAGCCGACATGTATCACTTTTGACAGATGTAACATGTCTCATCTACACCGCTGCAAAAACAAAAAACAAAACATAAACATCATTAACATTCATTTCTAAATTCCCAAATTCTTAATGTTTATCTTTATAAAGTTAATCTTTTGAAGCAAATGTGACACTCCAAAATCATATTAATATTTTTAATTGAATAAGGTGTGATATCAAATCACAAAATCATATTAATATTTTTAATTGAATAAGGTGTGATATCAAACCATTTTATAATGGATAAACATAACAAAATCAAAGGTTCTCTCCTCCTAAAAAAAATCTTCCTAACATCTCTTGCGAAGTGAATGGCAATATGAAAAAATTATGTTTGACATAAAACTTTACAAAGTAATTGTTATACTCACACATCCCATATATAACTATTAAATGTTTCTCTTAAATAAAATGTTGATGCAAAAGTCCCAAAACAGATCCATTAAAAAACAAATCACCACCATTGTCCAAGTTTTAAATACAAACAATTAATAATAGGATGAGGTGTATAATTAATATAACAAATAATAAAAAGAGTTGACATCGACGGTACTTAAGTTATGAAAAGAATGTGAAAAGAATAATGTTAACATAAAATAAGCATTATATGTTTGGTAAGTATTACCTATATGTTAACATATATTTGATTATACCAATTTTTAAATCTAAATGCAATGCCTTTGAGTACAATAACAAATAACAAAGATACAATTTTTCATAATTATATTAATAATAAATTAGTCTACTCGTAGAAAAACATGACTCTACTTTGCATGAGTTTTTAGGGAGCGCCTTGTGAAAGACTTTTATTTTTTTGCATAAGTTTTGAAGGTAAGAATAAATTATTATAATGAACGGTAGAATATCACGTGGAGATTTTTTAAGTAGTGAAGAATAAATTTATTATAGTGAAGGGTAGAATATCACATGGTTTTTCTCAGTAGTGTGCTCCTTTTATAAGACTCATATGCTATTCTCTCCATTCAAGATCAATTCTAGTAAGTGTTATTTTGAGTTTTTAATGTGTATATTGTTTCATCATCCATATAATCCAATTTACCTTGGGTAGCATCCTTAGAATGAGGGTAAGTTCTTAGTGGATTCCCCACGATGAGTATTTCATGAAAAAAATGTATTGATCTTAAATTTATTTCCATTTCAATTTGTGTTGTAGTTATGCTAATTTTGTTGAGTGCATATCTATTTGGATCAAATTGGTATTAAAACATCATTCTTTATCATATATAATTGTTAGACATGTGCATAATTTATGTTAAAGAGCCTCTCTTAAATGAAGAAAGGCAAAGATAATCAATTTTAGAGATGCAATGAACTATTCAAAGAATGAATTGTCAATCTTAATAGAAAAATTTGGAGCATAAATGGAAAAACGACTAATATCATTAAGATGATATAGAATTTTTCTTTTCCACAACAACACAGGTTTGTCTCCTCTAGAGAACCCTTGAATACATTCAAACCTAAAATCGACTAATGGAGGTGGATGAGTTTTACTGTCAAATCTAGAATCTTTTCTCAAAGAGGACACCAAAGTGAAAAGTATTTTCTATAATGGTTAGATGGAGACTTTATGATGAGTTGAATTAAATCAATTCATATTATGAAATACAACAATATAAAAATGAAGATAATCTAATTTGCAAAGTTGCACATGTGCAAAGTGTTAGGATATTAGACATTAGGAAGTTGCTTAATACTAACTTGTCTAATGTACTAGTTGTGTGTGCTTTTGTAATTGGCTTATCCATTATTGAACACCATTCCATATTATGCATAGGGGATTCAATGTTCCTCCCATGCTTGGTATTCACATCACTTGATCGATGAATTTTCACCTGGCATAGGTTCACGATCTCCATTTAAAGATCATGTAAGGTCATTTCCTACTAATGGTCAAACATCGATGTGATGTCACATGATGCGTAGTATACAATATGTTGACTTTATTTCTTAAGGATTAATATCAGTTTTTTTAAAGTTTCCCTCTTTGAGTACTTTACCATGTAAACTGAGTGTCTTGATCTTTGATTTGTGTGAGCTATTTCTTCATGATGTTTGTTCATGTGATTTCCCACATGTTGATTTCAACATGGTATTAGGGTGTGTATGAGTTTATCTTCTTTTTTATGAATATTGAGCATCTTACAATAGTTACAATTACGTAGGCTTTTGAGAGAGCATATTGAATTCATTTGTTAATTGGAATGATAAACTCTTGTAGACATATTCAACATGGGAAGAGCTTTAGAACCATTATTTCATCTCTTGAATTGGATATTTTGAGCTCCTCTTATTAGTTCTTGAAGATTCAATCTTGGTGTCATTATCTACATATATATAAAACAAGAGGTTAGCTCAACCAGTCGTTGCCAATGTTATTGGGATACATTGCACTAGAATATATATATATATATATAACAATGGAATGAACTCTCATATGGGTGAAAAATATGTACTGGTTGATATTTCTTAATACATTGACAACTAGCTTCAATCCCATTTCTATCCATACACCTCTTCCTCATGAAAGTGTATGGGTGTAGATGCGAGGGGGGGTGGGAGGGGTTGCAGAAGGATTAATATCCAACTAGTGGAGGAGGATGAATGTGTCAATGCACTACCTAGAAATGAACCTTGATTTTTTGAATAATCCCATTCCCCTTTGGAATATCTAGGATTTCAAATGGTAGAAGAAGCATTATGCAAACATTAAGAGAAGAGAGATGAAGTTGAGATCATTTGTTCCCTTCTACTCTCTAATTTGTCTACATTTAATAAAGGAAATATGTATTATAACCCTCCTTATATAGTTTATGAAGTTCATGAAGAGAATAGGGGTGATGATGGTAGGAAGAGAAAGGGGGTACCACCTAAGTCCCATAAACAAAAGGAGGAGGTTGGTCATTTGTAGAGGCTACTAGATAACTCCTGTTCCAAGATCAAAATGGGAAAGGTGGAGGTGGTTTCCATTTAAAAATTCAACCAGAGGCACTGGGTCTCAGAGACTACAAAGAACCAAATCTAACTTATGGAGGACATAATCATGCAAAAAATAGCCCAAACCCTTAATTTGGCAGTAGATGAGGAGGTGGGAAAAGTAATTCTAGATGTTGGGCATTCAAGGGGTAGATACTCAAAATATGCTAAGATAGTGCATCTTTATTAGCATGCCAAGAAAATTGTGGCCTACAACTTTGGAAGGAAAGAGATTAATCTATTTTTGGAGAAGCTAGACTAGATTGTAATGCCCCAATGGTAAGCCCCGTACATATGTGATTTGTGATTTGTTATTATGTGGCACTAGGTTCTTGGAATATGGACTATGGACATTATTATTATTATTATTTTATATTATGATTTAATTAAATAAAATCTCAACATAGACAAATAATGTGGTTGGGGGTTCATGGATTCCACATGTGAGGGGGTTGGGGTTAGGATTTGTTGCTCTCCCTAACAGTACTCTATGTTTCTTATTTTTTATATTATTAGACTGTGGAGGTTCTAATACACCCTTTTGACTCATTGCATGCACCCATGCACCCCTACTTGAAAATAAAATTCCCTTGATTGGATTCCAATGGGACCCACTCTCCTAGCTCTCATGACTTATGAACCCTATTTGACTATTTGTGTCCACCATGCACCTAATTTGAGTTATCTTTAGTTAATTAGAGAAAATTTGGGACAATTCGAGTTGTCTTCAGCCAGTTAGAGTGATTTTAGGGGAATTTGAACCCTTCTTGGTGCATTCGAGTTGTCTTTAGTGCATGGGAGTGATTTTGGGGGAATTTTAGTAAGTCTTACTAAATTCGAGTTGTCTTCAGTGCATGGGAGTGATTTAAGGGGAATTGAGTTAGTATTAGTGAAATCCGAGTTTCCTCCATTGCTTCGGAGTGTTTTTCCAGTGAATTAGGGTCATTCTAAGTGGATTTCACATTCTCTCTTGAGAACTAGAATGGTCATCCAATGAGTTGGGAAAATACCACAGTGATTTAGAGTTTCTTTCCAGTGAATTGAAGCTAGCCCCTACCAGTGAATTTGAATTGCTATGAAAGGATTCAAATTTTCTTTCACTCATCATTCTTGTGTTTGTAGGGTTTTTCTCTCATGAATTCGAATGCCAGTGGATGGATTCAAGTTTTCTTTTTGCACATAGTTGTCACACCCTTTTGTGGGCAAGGGAAAGTGAAAATCCTATGAGGGTGATTGTACATTGATCAACTCTAGTGTGGAGACTAGATAGATTTTCTATTGAACACATAAGTACCTCGAGAACCCTTATTTTTCTCTGATCTAGTCGCATGATTACTGATGGTGGATGGTGATGTCCTAAGGGATTGGATCGGTGAAGGGAATCCCATTGCAGCAGGAAGTGATGATGCAGAAAACATAAGCGATGAGGGAATGCGTTGTGTCTCTCAGGTTGTGACCTAAGTATTATATGTTACAATTTTATTAGAGAGTTCCATAGCATGTGGATCCATGGATTCATCTTAAGGGTGACCTGTTCAAGTATTTATCTTGACTATGTCTAAGGTTGGGTGGAACGTTGTCTTGTTGAATCTAGTTGCACTATTCAGAGATAAATATTTTATTTGGCTATTATACCTTGTGTATTTTTCTTCATATGTTCACATGGAGGCTCGGATTATCTATGGATATTTCATGTTGTATATTGGTTTATATTCTCATTTTATATGGATGAAATTATAGTGTTAACTTGGTAGCTCATTGAGCAGGTTTATTGTATGTATTATTACCACTATTAGATGTTGATTTATTTATGTTTGTTGGAAGCCAGTAAACGTGGTGTTTATGTTGATTATATGGATGTATATGACAAATTTGGATATGATATATTAGGAGTTTAATGGTGTGGATTAGTGTTGTAAACTTTGATATATTTTAGTGTTGTGATTCTATTTTTTTGGGATGTCATAAAGTTGATTTGCTTACTAATTTAGTAATTAGTTAAATGGTGTCAAGAGGATTCCCATAGATGTTAAATGGTGACAGGAGCCTTCCCATAGATGTGATTATGATATTCAATTTATATCTGAAAAGGTTACTAGACCCGGTTGTATTCATGTTACTATCACATTGCATCGCATGTACATTGGGGAATAATTTGCATTGGAAGGGTCATCTTCCTTTTAATGGCTGGTCATTTTTAATTCTTTGGCTTGTTGGCATGTTATCCTAGCCTTAGAAACCTTATTCTACCATGCATTAATTAGAATCATGGTGTATCCAACAACGGTGGGGTGATTTGGGATTTGGTGCACTACAAAGTTGTATTAGAGATAAGCATTGTGTGTGGAACTCATGTTACTATTAGGAATTTAATTGTGATAATAATGAATTCCAATATTGCTTGATAGATAAATGTATCATTCTTAATACATGTATGTTTATGATTATGGCACAGGTGGATGGTTAATACACTTATTATGATCCCATGGTGGCATTTATAAGTTGGAAATCTCAAGAAGAAGGACACTGAAAGGACACAAGAACCATAAAGTTGTACTCTTATTATGCAAGAAACCCTTGGTGAATGATGGACCTACCAAAGGATTGTTAACTCAAAGAAGGGGATGCTTGATCTTCGAGGGCGAGTGATCGAAAAGAAGAGGAAATTATAATGAATTTGATATGAGTGACTCATGAAATTTAGAGTCATAGCACAAAGATTCTTGGTCATCTTATGATGGATCATTGGAAGGGAATCAAGGTAACAAATCGAGGTACTATTAACTTAGAGAAGGGATCCCGAGGGACAGTTAACTCAGAGAAGGGAGCCCCATTCCTTATGTTGTGCAAGATGATGGGGGAGAAGTGCTATGGATTGGGAAAACTATATAGGGTGTGTCAAAAGGAGTAGCGAGATGAATTCTTTCCTATGAAAACCTTGTGAAAGAGAAGAAATATGAAAGAAGATAAGTATCTTTGTGATCTTTGTTAGAAAAGTATCTTTGTGATATTTTTTAATAAAAGTATCTTTGTAATCCTCGTTAGAAAAGTATCTTCATGATATTAATATCTTTGTGATATTTTTTGAAGAAGTATCTATATTTCATGTACCTTGGTATATACTGATGTATCTATATTTTATGTTACGCATATCATGTAGCATATATCTTTATACTTGATGTTAATAATATGATTGATTGAAATATAATTTAAGTGGATGCATTTTGTTGAATAATGAAGGCCTTGTAATGAGGTTTGAAGACCTTGTAATGGGGATTGAATATTGACCCTTGCTCCATTGAGTCCACTCTACAAGTCCAAGTTCTCATACAGGAAGCCATGAAATGGGATGATGATATTCCAAGTTACTTCCAAGGTGAAGGGATGATGATATCCTAAGGGACTAGCGGGGTGAAGGGAATCACATCCCATAGGAAGTGGAGATGGACATGAAACTAGGCGGTAGTGGGAAGTATTGTGGTTTCTCGGAGAGGAGTTATGAGAGTTCCAATAATAAAGGAATATTTGAGAGCTGGAATATGTTATGAGTAATGCATAACCTCATATTTCTTTTTGAATTTTGAATAAGTGTGCATCGAAGATAATGCATTGTTTTAAGGGGTAGGGGATGTAATTCGCCGATGGTAATCCCCAAAAACATGTGATTTTGTTATTTATTATTATGTGGCACTAGATTCCTAGACTATGGACTATGGATATTATTATTATTATTATTTTATTATTATTGCTTTAATTAAATAAAATATCACCACGGAAAACTAACGTAGATGAGGGGTCATGGATTCCACATGTGAGGGGGTTGGGGTTAGGAGTTGTCTCTCTTCCTAACAATATTCTATGTTTCCTATTTTTTATTTTATTGGACTATGGAGGTCCTATTGCACTCATTTTATGCTTTGCATGCACCCATGCACCATACACCATACACCATGCACCCATGCACCCCTACTTGACGAGAATATTCCTGAATGGATTCCAATGGGACCCACTCTCCCATCTCTCATGACTTATGCGCCCTATTTGACTAGTTGTGTCCACCATGCACCTAATTCGAGTTGTATTCAGTTAATAAGAGTAAATTTGGGACAATTTGAGTTGTATTCAGTCAGTTAGAGTGGTTTTAGGGGAATTCAAGTCCTTTTTGGTGCATTCGAGTTGTCTTCAATGCATGAGAGTGATTTTGGGGGTATTCGAGTCAGTCTTGGTAAATTCGAGTTTTCTTTAGTGCATAGGAGTGATTTAAGGGAATTGAGTCAATATTAGTGAAATTAAAGTTACCTCTAGTGGTTGAGAGTGTTTTTCCAGTGAATTAGATAGAGTCTAAGTTGATTTGTTTTTCTCCCTTGAGAACTCAAATGGTCATCAAGTGAGTTGGGAAAAATCCCTCAGTGATTTAGAGTTGGTTGTCAATGAACCGAAGCTAGACTCTACTAGTGAATTCAAATTCCTATGAAAGGATTCGAATTGGATTCATTCATCATTCTTGTGTTTGTAGGGTTTCTTTGTCATGAATTAGAATGCCTGTGGATGGATTCAAGTTGTCTCTTTGCACATAGTTATCACACCCTATTTTATGGGAAGGGGATAACAAAAATCCCACGAGGGTGATTATACACTGATCTACTCCAGTGTGGAGATTAAATAGAGTTTCTATTGAACACGAAAGTACCTCAAGAACCCCTATTTGTCTCTGATCTAGTCATGTGATTCCTGAGGGTGGATGGTGATGTACTGAGGGACTCGACTAGTGAATGCAATCCCATTGCATGGAGAAGTGTTGATGCAAAGAAGATAAGCTATGACAGAATCTGTTGTGTCTCTGAGGTTGTGGCCTAAGTATTATCTATTGTCATCTGATGAGAGAGTTGCCTAGCATGTGGATCCATGACCTCACCTCATGGGTGACTTATTCAAGTATTTGTCTTTATTTTGTTTAAGGTTGGGTGGAAATTTGTCCTATTGAAGATAGTTGCACTATTAAGAGATAAGTATTTTACTTGGCTTTTATTCCTTGTGTATTTTGTTGCATATGTGCCCATGGAGGCTAGGATTATATTTTATATTTCATTATGTATATTGGTTTATATTCTCATGTTATATGGCTGAAATTATAGTGTTAACTTGGTAGCTCATTGATCATGTTTATTGTATGTATTATTACCCCTATTAGATGTTGCTTTATTTATGTTTGTTGGCAGCCAATATATATGGTGTTTATTTTTATTATATAGTTGTGGATGACAACATTTGGGTCTAATATATTATGAGTTTAATGGTGTGGATTAATATTGTAAAATCTGATATATTATAGTGTCATAATTCTACTTTATTGGAATGTCGTAATGTTGATTTGGTTACTGTCGTAAAGCTAAATTCTATTAACATGTATAGATATGAATTTATTGATTGGTCAAATGGCGACAGCAGACTGCCCATAGATGTGATGATGATATTCAATTTATATGTTAGAAGGATACTACACTCAGATGTATTCATGTTACCATAACATTGCATCGCATGTACATTGGGGAATATTTTGCATTGGAAGGGATGTCTTCCTTTTAATGGATGATTGTTTTTATTTATTTGGCTTGTTGGCATGTTGGCCTAGACTTAGAGAACCTTATTCCATTGTACATTAATTATAATAATCCATACATACTGTTAGAATCCTGGTGTATCCGACCCCGGTGGTGTGATTTTGGGTTTGGTACATTATAAGATGGAGGCCAAGTATGATGCATTCATGATTACCATCCCCACTTTTGGTGTAGAGGAAAATGGAGAGGAAGATGATGTGAATGAATGAAGTCTTGATGACATCGATGAAGGAAAGGAAGTTAAATCTCCTTTAAACACCAATACCCTAGAAATTAATGCCAAAGGATAACCTCTGTAGCTACTTTATTTATATATTATCTATAATGAATATGATCTTAGTACTAGTTTCTTTGGATTATAGCCAAGTTAGTTCCAATACCAATTATTTTGATACCTACATAAACTTTAAAACAATATGTGATATACAATTTAAGACAGTATATGATATACATTGTATAGGTCGAGAAGGTTCAAATCATTAAAAGTATAAATCTCTGCATAATAAAAAAATGTTCATACTTTTCAATGATAATTGATAAATCCGTAATTACAATAAATCTAAAACAATTTAACTCAATTTAAACTATGAACCATCGGAATATAATCTACTTAACAAAATTTTATATAAAATCTAATCAACTTACTTGAAAATTATTAACATAAATAGAATAAATCTTAATTTTTTTTTATAAATATTCTAAAAAAAAGTTAACATCAAAATATAAGTTTAAATATTATTTATTAATCAACCTTTAAAATTGAATTATCAATGAAAACCATTGAAATGAAAGGCACTTACAAACATGCTATATTAACTTGGACATTAACATTCTTTTCCTAAGAATAAAATTAAGGAATTCATCATAAAATATTATCGTTACATTATTAAGCTAATTTTTTTAATATTTAATTTTAGTTATAAAACATGTTTAACTATTTTATATAAATATTAAATATAATATATAACTTAATAAACATAAACCTGGTGGATGGCTTGGCCCCTGGAACTTGGTTGCCATGGTTTATTGATTAGCACCAACCATTTGAGAGTTCTATGGAGTGTTCCCTTGTAAGTGCCCCCCCACCCTCGAATATTGTTACTAATTAGCCTTCTAATGTTTTTACTATTGGGTTTACCCTCTTTAGTGTCTTGGAAGGAGAGGTCTATGTTTTTCTTTGTTTTCCTCTTGTGATAGTCTTGTAAGTATTGTCTTGGGAAGCAGAGACTCATTTATTGTTTATCTATGGATTTGAAAAGCAGTGGTGAACACCCAATTTTTTCTCCTCGAGGAACTACTAAGGGTCCTTATCACCATCTCTTTTATCTACCAAACCCATGTTCAAGGTTAAACCATTTTTACCAGTGATACTCTTTTCTCCCCTTAACGGCCTAAACTCTAATATTGTGAGATCTAACATTGATTCTCTCGAGTGGAGTTCTGGTAACACCAACTCACTGAATAGAATAAAGACTTCCTATGGTAAGAGCAGACCAAATATCAAATTGGAATATATTGAAGCTAGAATGGCTTTGGGTGTTGATGTCTAGATGAGTGAGTTTCCTTTAATGGGTAATAATTCCTTCGTGGAAAGATTCATAGGTCATCGTATGAGTCTTTCTACATATAAGAGATGGATTTGGGCAATCTAGTTGAGTATCCTTGGCTACGAACCTAGATGTTACTCGTTAGCTCGTGGATGGTTGGGGTTATTATTGAGAGACATGAAGACACTCTCACTCTTCTAAATAGCTCATGGTTACGGGATTCTACTCCATTGAAGTTACTTATATGGACTGCATTTTTTTATTATAAAAGAACTAAGTCGTATACTTAGCGAATATGGGTCAAAATTCCTCGTTTTCCCCCAGATATTTGGTCACATGCCATATATTTTGAAGGATTGGAGACCTGCTGGGGAATTATGTATCTGTTGATATGATTTTTCTGGACACAAGATATATGTTAGTGGCTCGTGGTTTAGCTGAGATTGACTTGCATGAACGCTTATTGGCAGAAATAAGCATTTTTGTTGGGACTCACTCTTTACCCAAGTGATTGGCTATTCGGGTAACCCATTCCGATGCAACCGATGTCATTCTCTAGACCATTTGGTTAAGGCATGCCCAAATCCATTTTACAATAAATACTGGGATAACAAAAGGAACAGGGAATAAAAAGCTCTGAGTCAGAATGTTTTCATGAAGGAACCCTACCTGACATCTCCCGACCATTCAGTGATCGAGAAGCTGATGATTCCTCCTTCCCATTTTATCTCTTCAACAACTGAAAGGTATTCATATGATTTTTATTCTTTAAGGAATGGTGGATCCATTTACTCTCTGAGTAAGGTTTATATCGCTACAACTCTGTCTTTCTTATGTTCTATTCCTTTATTTTCTTTTTGAAGTTAGGTATTTTTCCTAGGTTTTTCCCTTCTCTCAATATCTTAGAAATGATCCCTAAATCATCACATTCTTTCATAATTAAGTACCCAAGGGGATTATTAGACTTAGGTTTTAGACCTGAACCTACCCCGACTTCCTTCAAATTCCCCCGGGATGTATTTATTAGGAGGAATAAGGAGTTTTTTAGCTATGGGAGAACATCACATCTTACATGATTTTGAGACTATTTTTGTAGAACTATTTGACCCTATCATCCTACTTCATTTCCCTCAATTTCATGATGTGGATTATTGTACCCTATTAGACTCTTTGGGTTATTGGTTAACTTTACCTTCTCTTAGAGTTTGTGATGTTGCTCCTTCTCTATTTAAGAGTTTCAACCCCTCCCTATCTTCGACAAAGATCAACCTGTCTGAGAAGTCAAGGACTAAGTGTTTAATGGACAATCCATAAAGGGATGATAATGTTAATTTGGTATTTAATAATGACCCATACCTGGATTCCTTTTGTTCCATGCCATCCCCTCTTAATGCTCGAACTGGGGAGTTTGTAATCTCTATTGATGTTAGCTTAAAATCTCCTCCTGGAAAATTCACTCAAGGGGGATATCGATATGATCCAATATCCAAGACAAAAAATACTATAATATAATTTGAAGGAGGAGGGAAGGAATTTACTTAGAACCTCCTGTTATAGCTGATTTTACCACAACAGGTAGATCACACATTTATGGCCTTCCCTGTCCCTCTGCAGAATCCTTAGACCCCATGGACTTGTATTATACTTTGATGTTCCAATATCATCCCTAAAAAACACCTATTTATTCTTTTACACGAATTTTAAAGCTATACTCGCGACTTTTGACCTCAAACCTGCATACATGGGGATGTGTGCATAAGTCCAAATATTTTTGGAGTTTTCCTCATATGAGTCCGAATAACTTAAATCTTGGCCTTCCATATTCCTTGAGAACGCTCAGATTCAACCCTCCATTACCTCTTTGGAGTGCTCTATAAGGAACCCCTTGGATACATTGAAGGAGGAGAAATTGAAGAGAAACGAAACTATAGTCCATTCTTCTCTCAGCTTTGCTTATACTTGAGTCTCCATCCCTTTGTCCCTTGGAGCACATAGTGTTGTTCCCAAGCTTGTCTTTGCTTTGTGATATTGCTACCGAGAGATGGAGGATTGAAGTGGCGGAGGCCCAGGTGGAGGACTCGGTTTCTCCAGTTCGCATATGTGCCAACAGAGTTTGTCTCTATTGTATCTCTGATTTATTAATAGAAATATCTTTTCCTGCCCAATTCATGTGCGTTTTGAATATGAATATTGAATCCATGGATGCATTTAATTAATTATACATGGTTGATTATATATGCTAGAATATCTCTAACACACACACACACACACACACATATATATATATATGGTTGCTTGGTTTGATGTTGTTGAGAGCAAATTGTAAATGCAACTGCATTGGAAAAGCTCAACGAGGATCTACTTCAATCGTCCAGAATAAGGTACGATTCGATATCCCTTAGTGTTAGATTTTCTTACTGTTATTTCATATTGGGAAAGATTGATTTCCGGTGTCATACTGTCTATTGTGGTACCCCCATTCCATACGAAGTTTCTCTCTGTAACAGAATTGGCGACTCTGCTGGGGAGGTTCCTAGTTGTTTTTATTTGGGGATTGGGTATTCAATGGGTTTGAATTGCTATTTATTTCTCTGTTTCTGTGTCGAGTCTAGAGGTATCTTTTCCCAGTAGTGTCCTAAAAGATTAATTTGGTCTTGGATTATTTGTTTTCCCTATTTTTCTTCTTTTTTCTTCATGTACGTGAGTATTTGTATTACAGTCGCCTATGCACGCGTTTTCCCTGGAATTCTCGCGTATGTACGTAGGTTTACTGCATACAGTCATGTATGCTTTGATTTTGAGCTTTTTATGGAGGATTGAGTGTTGTTGGGTGAGTTTTGATGATTGTTGAGTCTTCTTGGGTGTTGTTGGTGTCTGTATACAACCTCTATTTCTGACCAGAGACCCCTTTTGATTTCTTTTTTATTAGGTTTTGTTCTTGTCATTCATTTTTTTTTTTTTTTTTTGGGATTAGTGCATTAGGTCTCTTTTTTCTTAATGCCTTGCTTGGCTGTTGTTTGTGAGTGGTTGCAGGGTCTGATAATTGTAGAGTCTGTTAGTGCTTTTTATATCTCATTTATTTTTAAAAAATACAAAAATATTTTGCTTTTGCATCATTATGCATCCTTGCATTCTTGCATTCGCATGGTACTTGCATTATGTTTTTCTTACTTAATTATAGTCAAGTGTTCATTTAGGAATGATTGCACTTTCGTTTGAAGGAAGAAATTTGCATCTCATGTAGTGGCATACCCTGTTTTTCATTTGACAAAGATTTGCACTTGGCATGGTTGGTTAGGTGTGCACTTTTATTTCACTGCTGAGTCTTCATATCATTAGTTGCACGACTATTTCCTTGTGAGTAATTACAGCCATTAAAATCAATGCTTAACTAAAATGAACTACACATTTTTCTTTTATAGGGTTCACAAACAAGATTAGGTTTTAGAGTCTTGGAATAGTTCATTGTGAGTCAATTCTCCAAGACTACTAAACACAAATAATTAGGTGTCTGTCCAGGAGAGAGTGAGAAATCCTTGGTATGATTAGTGTTTCTCAGGAAGATCTTCTTACACAGGAGTCAAGCACGAGGCAGCGTGATCAATTGTGATTGGGATAGCCCTTGGTCACTTTTGTGAGCGTCGAATATATTTCTAGGATTGTATTTGTATATGGGGGCGTTTGAGGTATTGATTGGTGCACCCTTGGGGTACCAGTTTTTCTTTCAGGATTTGGGCTTTTCTACCCTGCCCATACAGTCGATCCCATCTGCAACTATCCTCCTGAGCATTGATTATATTGGAGTGGCCTTAGTTTCCTTACATAGGTATCGCAGGGGGTACTTGCAGAGGTTATTCTATAGGTGTCATGGCCAGGTAAGGGTCAGATAGCACAGTCACTTTATGCATTGAAGCTGAGGGCCACTATAATTGGTTACGAAACTCTACTTGTAGTGTATGGGAGTCTCAAGCCTCTCCAAGGTGAGGCATACCTGTTGAATTCGGGAGCTCACATATCCTCCCCTTGGTTTGCTTGTTTTTGGATGTATATTTTTTAGGAGTGTCCTCTGTGTACGCTAGCTTGCTTAGGGTTGCATAGTTATATTGAGTCTTTTCTTTTTGTTGAGTCATTGTGGATCCAGGTGTGACGCTCCACCATTCTCGTCATTTAGTAGGAATTCTACCTTCTACGTCTCCTCCTCCATTGGGAGAGAGAACTAAATAGTCCAGGAAGACTAACTCTCACGTTGATTCACACACCATGAGTGGTCATGATCCTGAGAGCATGGAGATCCCTGATCTTCCTTGTCCCATATAGGATAATGAACATTCAAGCACATATGGGACTCCATTGGGATCCAACCATTCTATAGCTGGGACATCTCCTGATGATCCTTCACAATTCCTCGGCTACATGTATGCACGTCATAGATATTGGTTGCGTAGTCCAAACCATGAGACTCACCATGCACCCACTAGCACTAGCACAATAAGGTATGGCATGCCAGACCTTCCTAAGACCGGTCTGAAACCCCATGTTGGATCGGGTGTTGACCCTAGTGTTGTTCCTAGGAGCACTTCCATTCCCTTCCATGCGGAGAGGTTTGGTAGCACTAGTCATATTACACCTTCAATCCCTGCAGTGGAGGCTTCCTCACACATGCATCCTAGGCCTAGCATTGCCATTCCCGTTCAACGGTCAGATCCTAGACATGTAAATATTAGGGGCATGAGTTACATCCCTTCCCATATTCCATTGTCTTCAACACTAGTTCCTTCAAATGATTTTTTACTGACACATCCTCCTCCTAAATCTAGTGGTCCTTCGGTCCAGAGTTCTATTGTTAGCCATGTTCATCCTGTGTTTAGTCACACCATAGTGTCACAAGGCTATGTGCCTCCTCATGTGTCAGCTGGGTATGGGCCGTCTTATGAACACTCTTATGAGCAGTCTTATGGAAAGTCTTATAGGCCACCTTACAGACAGTCTTATGGACCATCCTATGGAACATCTTATGGACAAACTTATACGCCTTATGGGTTCGGGTATCAACCCGCGTATTAGTCTCCTAACTATGGCTTCGTAGCACCTCAACCTCAAGGTACTCCAAACTACAATATGAAACCCTACATGGGTCAAATGGGAGGAGGATACTATCCCACTATCCAAGGCCATGGTGTCTATAATAATCAACCCTATGTGAACCAACCTTATCAGGTATCTTGGAACCAATCACCTAAAACGAAACTCCCTTTCCTTGCAATGATAAACCTACCTATTTTGTCGAGATTGCATTAGAGGAAATTTGGGGTCTAAAATGGGCCTTATAAGAAAACGTGCCAAAATAAGTTTTTGTGAGTTGGAATTCAAGAACCAATAGAATTTCAATAAAATAAGTCAACCATAATGGTTGAATTGACATATTTGTCTTAAAAAAAAACTACTTTTTTTGTTCATATTTTCGACATATCTCATTGTGTTTTTACGCAAATTTCAATTGGGAGAGCTCGTTGGATGCGGAATTTGAAATTAATTAATATTATTTTATTATTTTATTATTATTTTATTATTTTAACTATTATTTTATTATTTTCCTTAGGAGGCCCATTTTAGACCCCAAAATTCCTCTAATGACAAATGATTTGGTTTCTCATGACCCGGCATGATCAGTCGTTCCTGCCAATCTTTCTTCGGACATTCCAAAGTTCGAGGGTAAGAGTGGTGAAGAACCTAGTCAACATGTCACGACGTTCCACCTTTGGTGCTCTTCTAATTCCTTGAATCATGGTTTAGTTTGTTTGAGACTATTTCAACGCACCCTTATAGGGCCTGCGGTGAAGTGGTACATAGAGCTTCCTAGGGGGACTTATAAATCGTATGATGACCTAGCTATGACCTTCCTTAATCACTTTCAGCTACTCGTGCATTACGACATCGATACCGAACTCTTGTCGACATTTTGGCAGGAAAAATCCATGCATATATATGATCATATTCAAGAGTGGCATAGATGGAAGAGATTGATTAAGGTCTTTGTACCACCATAGTTCCTTTTGGAATGGTTCCTCAAGTCTTTATTGCCTTACATAGTGAAGGATGTTTCCACATCCGGAGTGCAAAATGAGGAGCAAACTATCTTTAGAGCTCAAGAATTGGATTTGATTTATTCTCAATCTGGTTTCTTGTATGAGATCATACCGAATGCACCTAGATCCAATTTTGACCCTAAGCTTAAACGTGGGCCACATGCTGATTGAATTTTTGGATCCGCGAGTGCTAAACCCGTAAGCTTGGTTACAAACCAAATGAGTAATTTATCTGTTAACCATCCTACATCGGGACAAGCTGCGGCTTCGTCTCTTCCTACCCAAATGACAAAAGTACTTTCAGTGCAATCGTCGAACTAGAAAGGTAACCAGCAACCTGGACGAAATAAAAATAATTGAAAGGGTCGGAATAAGAATGAAAATGACAATAATGACAAGAACAACAAAAATAATGCTGGGGGGACAAGAAACCTAAGCGTAAGGTCAAATTTCCTTGTAAGCTATGTCGGGATGATCACCTCACTCACTTGTGCCCTCGAATGGAAGATGCCCTGAAGTTCATCACACAGGGCCCAGCTGTGTTGACCAATCCTTTACCTTAAAATAAAAATATGAACTCGAGGACCGTGGATCTTGGTGGTACTTCTAGTGGGACTCCAAACCCAATGGACACCGCTAGTTTTCATGGTTGCATTAACATGGTGAATGCTACGAATTTTGTGACTCGTTCTAAAGATTATGGTATGTCACAATCCGACCTAGGAAAAGAACCCGCTCCACCTAAGATCCCTTTGTGTATTGAGAAACCTAGTGATAAGCCTGAAGCTCCGCCTCACATTCCTAAGGGAGTATTGAAGTGTTTGGGGCACAATCCTAATGCCCGAGCCACCCAAAACTATTCTATAGTTGAGGATTTGGGCCAAACTCCTTGTGCGATGTCTGCATTAGAAGTTCTTCAGACTTGTCCTTCGCAAAGAAAATCCTTGTTGTCTGCTCTTGGGGTAGCTGATGGAAAATCTCCTTCTATGATCAAATTTGAAAATCATGGATTCGAGCCTCACTTTCCTTACTATGTGTCTCTTTTGGTGCATGTAGAGTGTCTAGAAAATTCCATCAAGCGCATAGTGATTGATGAGGCCGTTGCGGATTCTGTGATGCCTTTGTCATGTTGGAAGGGGTTGGTTTCTCCTGCGTTGTCTAAGTCAAGAAACATGTTAACTGCTTTTGATGGAAGATCGTTTTGGCCACACAGAATTATTCGTTCCCTTGAGGTCCAATTGGGAGGGAAGATCGTTGCAATCGAGGTCAAGGTGGTTTATGCACCCCTTAAATATAATCTTTTACTGGGTAGGAACTAGATTTACAATATGCAAGTGGTCACGTCATCACTCTTTTGGGTTGTTTGTTTTCCTTTGGATGGGAAGGTTGTGATGGTCGATCAAAGATCCTTTGATAATTCTAGTTCGAAAGCATCGTCGGGAGCTTCGATCCTAGTTATCGATCATTCTCAGCCGACAACCGAAAATATTGGGGTAGGCATGTATCCTTCGCTTAGGGGAACTTTTAGTTGTGCTACACCCATCCTTATGATTGGTTCTAGTCTTGGTAAGGTTTCAATGTCATTGAGTTCAATTCCTTTCCACACTTCCCATATGGAGGATCCTTGGACTTTCCCTTCTTTGAGTACTTCAAGGGAAGTTTCTTTACCTACTGAGACGAACATGTCGTTGCCTACAACCATGGTGGATTATCAAGCTAATATTGATTCGGTTGTAGAGTCTAGTCCTTCCTCTTTGCAGACGGAAGAGGAGGACCCTTATGGATTGTCTACTTGGGACATTAGAGGAAATTTCAACTCAAAATGGGCCTTTTAACTTTTATTCAAATTCCATGTCATCATGTGTTAGCCAATGAAATTGCTTTAAATTTTAAATACTGTATAGGTCTTAAACACCTTTTTAATATAAATTTGGGGATAGGTATCATAAAAAAAACTACTTTTATGTTTGTATTTTTGACATATCTCCCCGTGTTTTTACTCAAATTTTAATTGGGAGAGCTCGTTGGATGTGGAATTAAATTCCACATCCAACGAGTACCCACTTGGCATACTTTTGACAGACCCCGCTACCCCAAAAACAAGAAATACCTGAAAAAACAGAATGATGACATCATCATTCCATTTTTTTCAGGTATTTCTTATTTTTGGGGTAGCGGGGTCTGTCAAAAGTATGCCGAGTGGGTACTCGTTGGATGCGAAATTTAATTCCACATCCAACGAGCTCTCCCGATCGAAATTTGAGTAAAAACACGGGGAGATATGTCAAAAATACAAACAAAAAAGTAGTTTTTTTCTTTTCTTCCTCCAAAATTAATAAATATTATTTTATTATTTTAACTATTATTTTATTAATTCATTTTAGGAGGCCCATTTTGAGTTGAAATTTCCTCTAATGAGTGTCGTCATCTCACTCACATGACTGCCTTGATGACATCTTTCCATTGGACGAGGCTATTCTCGAGCCTATGTCTCGATTAGAACAACCTTGGGGAGAATTGCATCATAGATATTATTTCCTTCCTAAGCTTGATTATATTGAGCATGATGACTTTAAGGCAATCTTTAGTGAGAAAATTGGTAGGCCCGTGGTTCCATTAGGCTCTCCTAGCAAGTATGCTGAAGGGAACATGGCGAAATTGTCACCAACCATACCTATCAATATTTCTTGCATTCCTGGCAAGATTGAAAATGTGTACATTGGGGCAGATTGTTCCCCCAGTGAGATTAAAGAGTACACCGAGATGTTTAAAGAATTTCAACATGTGTTTGCTTGGGCATATGATGGATTGCTGAGAATTGTCCCTCGTACGACTGAATTTGACATTAGGACTTATCCAAATGTTAGACCTGTTCTACTAGCTGATCATGGGGTTACAGCCTTGGCAGAGCCCAGAAATGGGCCCTATCTTAAAAAATGCTATGCATGATTTTCAGCCGAGGCTAACTTGTTGTATATTATTGTACATTTGCATAACGTAGTTTTGGTCTACTTGTGTTGATCGAGTTTGTTGACTAGATTCTGTTTGTTGTGGCATATGTCAACAGAGTCTTCGGTTTATGTAGGATTCGCTGATGGTGCTTGTTGCCACACTCAAAACTCAGCTTCGGCTGCTTGGGTGATTTATACTCCTACACGTCAGGTGTTGTCTTTAGGAGGGGTTTGTTTACGGCCTTCATCGAACAATGTTGCAGAGTATAGTGTTTTTATCGAGTTATTGTGTGATTCCATTTCACATGGTGTTCACTCTCTTGAGGTGCGTCTTGATTCACGGTTAGTGGTTTCATAGCTTAATGGCTTGTATCATGTTAGGGATCCGGCTTTTTTGTGAAGGTTCTTGCGTGTCAGGTTGCTTGAACGGAAATTTGAGAACATAACATACATTCATATTACAAGAAATTTTAATCAAATTGTTGATTCATATGCTAACTATGTACTAGATTGGCATTTGTTTCACAGATCATAAACATTCACAAACATTTACACATGTAACTAAGATAATAATCGATAGTCATAGGTATTTTTCATTAAAATATATGTCCAAAAATGTGGTGTCATAATACATAGGTGTCATATAAAAAAATGGGGCTTCCGAGCCACCAAAATATACTACACGGTCATACAAAAAATATACACCCCAAGCTTCTAAGCCTATGGAGGAGGAGGGTACTAATCATGGTAGCACACTATGGATCTAGTTAGCCAGAAAAATAAATGAACCCATGCCTGTGGTACTCCACCCACCTGGTGTTGCATGGCCTCAAAGAAGTCCTCAACTCGCACCATGGGAACCCTATGTGTCAAACAAACGAAGTTCATGTGGATGCTTTGGAGCGTACACTCCGCATCCGCACCTATGATCTTATCTCCTCTTCCCCTTCGTCGATGACAAGGGAAACCATCTGGTCATCATGGTCCCACATCTGCATGTACATGACAAAGTATCACTATATGTCACCGCACCAAAAACATGTCTTTTTTATTCCATATATCAAAAAATACAAAAAAATAATAATAATAATTCAAAAAAGACAAATTTTGATTCGAGATTCATTACCTGTCTCTCCATATGCAGAGCCTGGTGGTATGGGAATGTCTGGGTCTCCACGAAATTCAATCCTTGCATAGGGATAGTCATCTATGGCGACTATCTATCTACGCCACCAGAGAAAGAAGTCTATTGGGTAGGGGTTGGCCACTCGCCCCCCTCCCAGTCTCCACATGACATTTACCCAGTGTAGCTGAGCCAGATCTTGAACTCCATGTGGGGGAATCTCAACTCTAGGGCTTAGCCCCGGCACACACTCGAAAAAGAAAGCACTCAATATGCTTCTGTAACTGAAGTTCCTCACCCGCACCATCTTGTAATCAGTAAATTGTTGTTTCATGTTGCTCAGCAGCGAGGTACTCCAGTCATATATAGTAGGACGAATGTACTCCATCACATAGAACATCAGAGGCCTTAAAGCCTGGTGGATAGATGCCAATCATGCTATCCTTCCCAATTCCAACAGTATGGCTTTCATCTCAAGATTTTGGATCACATTTGTTGGGATTTGACACCCAACCTTCTCTGTATCTGGGACACAGTACATAACAATATACTCATCTATAGTGAGCCTGCCTCCTGGCCCACGAGATTGTAGGTTTACCACCTACCATATGTGGGACAATCCTGTCATAAAGTATATGTCCTCAACTTCATTGTGAGATGCATGCCATCTAATTGAAAGGTTTCTGAGTAGGATCCCAGTAATCCACTAGCAGCTGGAGTCGCCTTGGCTTTTCCCTTAAGCTTCCAAGGTGCCAAAACTTGTATAGTCCATATGCCCTTAACGTTTGATGAGCCATGAGATCAGCTTGCACAGCCTCTTCAACATCACCATGTTCACACTCCCTCCACTCTAGCACCATCTTGCACAAATATTTCCAAGTTTCATGAGAGTTTTACTTGCATTTATCATTTATGACCATGTATGTGTACACGGGTATTATGGTCTTTTCTGCGTATACCCAGCCCTATACGTGGAAAAATACCCAGTTTCTACGTGGGACAAAGTGCACTATTTGGTGTGGCCCACAATAAAAAATTGAACACCAAATTCAAAAATAAAAGCATGTAAATGAAGGAGTAGTGAATGATAAGTTACTTGGACCACACAGGGAGTGACTTCACCGGAGGATGCTCCCGGAATCAGCTTCTGAAGTTCTAAGTACAAAAGCACTATGATGGGTAAAATTTTCAAATGGTATGAAAATTTTTATTTTTTCACTATTTAATACAAAAAAAATTGAAATTTTTACCCACTTTCTATAGTTTTGACCTATTTTTGACCGTTTTGGACCGTTTGGACTAATATGGTGTTGTAGGGGGCCGTTTTGAGCGCATTTTTACCGAGTCTTTGATCCGTTTGTGCTTATTACAGGTATAATGTCTGAACTGGCATTTATGTTAGGATTTCACATCCGCCTGCATTTTGCATGACCTTATGACTATTTCATTTTAACCTTAGGTACGAATCCATTCCATGATATCAAGGAATCTTCATGTTGCTGTTAGAAGTGGTATTGTCCGAATGGTAGAGCTTTACTATACATGGGCACCCTAGTTAGATCCTATTTTGCATTTAGTTCCCATGCTGAGATACCTCCTTTAGGTTGTGGGAGTCCCTTTTTAGTCCCTCCATGTCGTTGAGCAAGAGCTTCATACTCCTCTTGAACTTTATGCTGGATTTTCCCCATAGGGAATCCCTTGTATATATCAATTTTTAATTGCATTTCATGTGTTTCTCTTGCCTTCTTGAGCTTTACGCTGGGTCCTTGACTTTGAGTTATCAGCCTTATAGCCTGAGCTTGTCTCATGTCTATCCAAGCAGAGCCTTTTTTATATCCTTTTGCAGCTTGATCACCCATTTACCAGGAGAAGACCTTCCCCCGAGTGTCGTTATCCTACACATGTTTCCTTGCATTGAGCATAGGTATGTTCCACTGCTTGGATTTAGCTTTCCTATCCCTAACACTCATCTCCTCCTAGTTATGTACTATAAAGCACTTTTATTCTTTTTCAAGCTTTTCAAAATATCTAAAAAAGTCTAAAAAAATATAAAAATATAAAAATTCGGACAGAAAAATATGTTATCTTTGGCAACAGTTGAGTCGTGTCACCTTTGAACAGAGCATTGTATATCACATCCGTTGGTTGGGTTATTAGTTTAAATTTAGGATTTGTACTCATTACTCTGAGTTTATCTCCACCGACTAGTTATGCTTCCAGTCACCATGGAGCCTCTGTTGATGCCTCCTGTGTCACAGAGATGTCCTAGTTTGCATATCGAGTCCATGATTCCTACCTTCAATCACCATTTTCATTATGCTCTTGTTCGAAGGAAGTTGAAGCCTGAGTTGGCCATTCCTCAGTTATCTTGACTTTTCATGTCGACCATTCCCAATACTGTTATTGGTTCGTGCACATCTTGTTTGTTGAGTTCTTCCATATTATACAGTGTTGCTAAGTACCTCGTGTTGGTTGATGGGGGGCGCCTTAATTCCCTCCTTCCATCGGATTCCATTTGATCAACATCAGATCACTTAGTATTGAATAGGAGTCTAGAGTCAGTTGAGTGACTTGAGACTTGTAGTCATCAGTGGTAGGTTCTCTCACCATTGACAGTTTTGGGAATACATCAATGTCCCCTGATCGATGGATTCTATCAAGTCTTAGACCTCAACACATCTATTCACTCTTGTTAGATTGCACTCCATACCTTGATTACCATTTTCATTATCGGTGGGTTACCTCGCGTCTGTTCACGGTATACATCAATGACCGGTAATCAGAGGATGGACTACTATGTTCGACCTCGACACATCTATTAGCATAGTAGGACATGTACTCGTAGCAGTTTGCATAGAATACCTTCTAGATTGGTGGCATTCCATACATGCTACCTCCTTGATCGTGCTAGTATTCATGATATTTCAGCTCTCGTGATCATGATTCTAGTCTTTCTAGTGTATTTCAGATATCTTTATCCATTATGGAGATCTTGATCCATTGTATATTGTACGTGGTGATGACCACGCATGACACTTTGTATATCATGACTATTCATGGCCATTGTACTCCTATGTATCTGGGACTTCTACATGTATTTGCAGTCACATGCAGAGATTTATCATTGTATCATACTGATGAGTGGCTGGCTCTTCCACCTAGATCTTCATTACTCCACTTCTGGGATGGATTTTATAATGTATTTCGAGCATCATGTTACCCCTTTGACATCACACATTAGGGGGCATCTGTTATAGCTGATTTTACCACACTAGGTAGGTCACACATTTATGGCCTTCCCTGTCCCTCTACAGACTCCTTAAACCCCATGGACCTGTATTATACTTTGATGTTCCAAGATCATCCCTAAAAAACACCTGTTTATTCTTGTACACAACTTTTAAAGCTATACTCGCGTGTACACACGAATTTTGACCTCAAACCCATGTACATCGGGATGTGTGCATAAGTCCAAATATTTTTGGAGCTTTCCTCATGTGAGTACAAATAACTTGACTCTTGGCCTTCCATATGCTTTGAGAATTCTCGGCTTCGACCCTCCATTACCTCTTTGGAGTGCTATATAAGGAACCCCTTGGATACATTGAAGGAGGAGAAATTGAAGCGCAAGGAAACTATAGTCCATTGTTGCCTCAGTTTTGCTTATACTTGAGTTTGCATCCCTTTGTCCCTTGGAGCACATAGTGTTCTTCCCAAGCTTGCCTTTGCTTTGTGAGATTTCTATCGAGAGATGGAGGATTGAAGTGGTGGAGTCCCAAGTGGAGGACTCGGTTTCTCCGGTTTGCAGATGTGCCGACAAAGTTTGTCACTATTGTATCTTTGATTTATTAATAGAAATATATTTTCCTGTCCAATTCATGTGCATTTTGAATATGAATATTGAATCCATGGATGTATTTAATTGGTTATACATGGTTGCTTATATATGCTAGAATATCTCTAACACATTTATATATATATATGCTTGCTTGGTTTGCTGTTTTTGAGAGAAAATTGTAATTGCAACTGCATTGGGAAAGCTTAACGGGGATCTACTTCAACCGTCGGGAATAAGGTACGATTCGATATCCCTTAGTGTTATATTTTCTTACTGTTCTTGCAAATTGGGAAATATTGATTTTTGGTGTCATACTATCTGTTGTGGTACCCCCAAGCCATAGGAGGTTTCTCTCTGTAACACCTCCTGACTCACCAAGAAGACTAAGGGGTACAATATCACTATTGGCAACCACAAGAGAAAAGATTATCTGAGATGTTAGAGCATGTAGACAACTAACTATTGAAGGGACTCTTAGGGCGAGTCACCCCTTTGTTGTGGTTACCTAATTATCTTGTTGTCCTTCAATTCTGAAGGGTTGGGGATCCCCTCTAAAAATATTGCTTTGAAGTGACTTGTTATCTCTCAAAATATTTCAGTCATCTTGATACAGGAATCTATGGCATGTGGTGATGAGATTAGTTTGGATCTAAATATTGTTCTTCCAGGTTGGAATTTTGTTAGTGTGGATGCTTGTGGTTGATCTGGAAGGATCATAACTGGTTGGAAAACCAATGAAATGCTATGTCTCAATAGATGGGAGATATCATGACGACTTAGTTCTGTTATGTTCTCTCGTGAAACTAGACTTGCCTATCTTGTTGTCAACGTATTCGTACCATATAATCATAGGGTCAATTTTTGGGAATTGTTTTTTGGATATGATCTTGTGAATGAGGAAAGAGTCATCCTAGCTGAAGACTTAAACTTTTCCCTAGGTGAGGGAGAGATATGGAGGCCCGAAGAAAAAAAAGACTAACTAACATGTTATTTCCTCTACAGGATAGATGAAAACTCTTTGTTTGTTATTCTTCCATCTACTCTCAGACCTACTTGGAGGAGCAAGAGGATTGGCTTTGATAAAATTGAAAAAAGGATAGATAGATTCTTAATCAATGAGGGATTTCTTCAGTCTAGTGTGCTTATCAGGAAGTGGGTGGGATAAGGTGGTAACTTGCTCCACTTCCCCATATATATGGAGATTAAGATACTAGCTCAAAATCCTCCCAACTATTTCAAATTTAAGGCTTATTGGCTAGAAGATGAGGAGTATAAGACTTTGGTGCAAAATAATTGGATTAAATACAATCGTCTACACATGCATTGGTTGGCATTCATTTTCTCCAAAATCTACAAAGGATCAAAAGTAAAACTATTACTTGGCTGGATGAAAGAAAATATAGAATGGATCAGGAGATGAGAAGAATTGAAGATTTTTTGGGTGATTTTCATGAACAATATAAAGATTTCTATATCTCAGTCGAACAAAGAAAACAAATTGTAGATTTGGAGCTTAATTGAACTAAAATTCTTGATGAGAAAGAGGCTACCTGGAGCTTGAAAAGTAGAGCCACATAGATTTAGAGAGGGGGTGATAAAACTAAATTCTTCCGTAATTATGTTAAACACATGCAACATATCAATTCCATTTGGAAAATTGAAGATGAATATGGATATGAAGTACAAGGTTTTCAAGATATGGCTAGAGATGGGGTCATACATTTTAAAAACCAATACCAAGAATATGAGAGGAAATTTGTGGAGAAAATGATTCAGCTTATGAATGTTAATCCTACTATTGTCAATGAGAAACAAAATCATGGATTAATGGATCAGATGATCTTAGAAGAATTAAAAGTAGCGGTCAATGATATGCATAAGGACAAGAGTGTAGCACCAAATGGATGGCCAATTGAATTTTTATGTGGCTTTATGGACCTATTTTAAAAAGATCTTTTAGCAGTCATGGAGGATTCCAGAATTGAAGAGAAAATCCTTGTAGCTTTTAATTCTACCTTTATAGAATTAATCCCAAATATAGACAACACAAATAAGTGGGACCACTATCGACCTATTTCTTTATGTAATTGTGTTTATAAATTGATAGCTAGGATTATAGCTAGCTGCATCAAGCCCATACTCTCATCATCTATTTCACAAGAGCAATTTTCCTTCTTAAAAGGAAGACATATACATGATTATATTTGAACAACTCAAGAGGCGCTTCATTATGCAAAAGTCAAAATATTACCTGCAACTATTCTCAAGGTGGATTTAACGAAGGTCTACTACAAGGTTAACTAGTTATTTCTTAGATTGCTCCTTCTACAAGTTCGTTTTGATCTCATGTTTGTCAATTGGATATTTTCTTATATACAATATGTATCCTTTGCTATCTAAATCAATGGTTATGCTTCATATTTCTTTTTGACCTCGTCGTGGCCTCCGACAAGGGTTCCCTTTGGCTCCTTGTTATTTATTCTGGTTATGGATGGATTAAGCATATATATTTCTCACACCCTAGAAAATGGTTTTATTCACAATATCAAAGTGGTTGTGCTCATATATATCTCTCATCTAGTATTTGTAGATGACATCCTCTTATTTTTTCATGGATCCAGGAGGGATCTATAGAGGCTTAAATCCATTTTGGATCATCTTTTTGAATATTCAAATATGTAGGTAAATGATAGAAAACTATTTACGTTGTGATGAACTTGCATGCTGATAAATTTGATATGATCCATACTATCTTTAATTTTTATGAAGTAAACATTCAAGAAGGGATCAATTACTTGGGATTTGTCCTAAAACCAAATGATTACTCTAGACGGGGCTAGTCTTGGCTGATTGGGAAAATATAGAACATGCTTCATTTGTGGTGTAATAAGTGGTTGTCTCGTGGGGGAAAATTCGTTCTTATGAAATTCATTTTGGAGGCTCTATGGGTATATTGGTCATATTTGGCATTTGTCCCATCCAGTACTAGTGAACAAATTCAAAATATGAGCTATCATTTTATTTGGAAAAGGAACTCTGAAGATAAATATTTTGCTTGGGTTGCATGGGATAAATTAGCCTTACCCAAAGACATGGGTGGATGGGGCCTGGAGAATCAACATTGTTTTGCAAAATATTTGATTGGTAAAGGAATATGATATGTTATCAAAAGGGAGGGTATTTAGGCTAAAGAGGTGACCTATAAATACATACATCCTCTTATGATTGAGTAATGGATTAGGAAACATGGTAAGAGATCATATGCAGACTCTACTATATGGAGTGCTCATTGAAAAGTATTTAATTTTATGGGACCTGGACTCCAATGGAAGCTGGGTAATGGAAAACATGTTCGAATCGGATGACATCCTTGGGTGGGATGCTCTGAGAGACATATCCTACCTGAACACATCTAGACATATTTACAGAACATGAACACCCTTCATCTTGGCCATGTTGGAATGGGTTTGGACCCAATAAATTACAGACATGATTGGTTGAATACTATGTAATTGGACCCGAGGATTGAGTACTTGCATACCTAGGAATATTTCTTAAAAGATTTAAAAGTCTCTCACATTCTACTTTCAAATTATGAAGATCAATTATTTTGGACCAAAAATGTTGACAGAGGGTTTTATACACCAAAATAGGGATACCATTCTATCTGGGAAGAGGAAGAACACCTTGGACCTTTGTGGTGGAACAACATCATCTGGAGTATGCAGTGCCCACTTAAAATGAAGCTCTTTCTATGGCTGGCTTTACACAGTGTTGTCCTAGTATGGGAGATTATAACCCTTCGATATTGGATTGGACCAAGTTGGTGTCCATTATGTGGATCCAACTGTGAATCAATTGACCACATATTTATTCGCTTCCCATATATGCACAACATCTAGAGTCATCTATCTATAATTAAAGGATTGAAATTAATTTGGCAAGGTATATAGCTACAGGATGCCTTCTCGTATTGGCTTAACAATGAAGCTTACTAATATTTTCGGGCTCTCCTAATGATTTTCATTTGGCACGTATGGTATGCATGGAAAATGGTTATTTTTTAGGATATTCATATACCCCCATAAATATATGGGAACAATGCATTAGCCATCCTCGGTCTCTTCCCTCAAAATAGGGATCCAATCAAATAAAGAAGCATCATGGAGGTGAACATAGAACAATCCAAAAGTTGGGCCTTTTTTTTATGAAGCCTCTCATTGTCATTTGACTAAAGGTGGAGCTGGGGGTATAATTCATATCAATTATGCTCATGTTCACAAATTTGCAGCAAGATTAGGTCACACCACCAACAATCAGGCAGACTTGATAGCATCAAGGTATACCTTACTACTTGCTCTGAGTCATGGAATACAAGAGATACAGATCTTCGATGACTCCCTACTAGTCATAGAATGGATGAAAAAGAGAAAAAAACAAACAATATTCATCTAACAATTATATTTTAGGACCTAATCAAGATCACAGTGAGATTTCAGTTTATAATTTATTAGCATATGTACCTAGAAAAAAAAATGAAGAGGCTGACTAGTTATCCAAAATAGAGCTAAGGAAGGTAGAATACACGTGGCTGCGATGGGAGATCAACAATGACAATATCATTGACTACAACCCATGACCTAATCCTTATTGATTTTATATGGGGATTATTCCCATTGAATATGTTTTTCATTTTCAACAACATAGTGCGCCATTATATACAGTTGGCTATTATCTAAGAGAGCTACATAAATTTTTTATACTTTTGTATATCCCAATGGGATGGAACCTTTTTTTTCTTTTGAACTGGTTAAAAATGTGTAGATGATCTATAGGATTATGGAACCAGTCATGTGAAGACTATATCTTCAGAGTCATGTGCAACAAATAGAATCTGACTTGTTGGAAAACATTTTTGTCACTAAGATGATAAAGAGTAGATATGACTGGAAACTAGTATCTGTACACCATGTTTGGTAAATATATAATGAAAAGCGGATTTTTTCCAAGGGAAAAAAAGAACATAAACTTAATCTAATCATTGTATTATCGTTACATTATTAAGTTAATTATTTTAATATTTTATTTTAATTATAAACCATATGTTTAATTATTTTATATAAATATAAATATAATAAATAATTTAATGAAATATATCCATATATCTATCTTTAATTTATATTGATTATTTTATTCATAGAACATAAGCCTCATCATTGCTTTTGAAATTTATTGGAAAAATGAGAAAAATGCTAGAGATATGAGAATGGGTCCATATTGGAAGACTTGGATTAAGTCTTTCCTAACTTTTGCATGTGGTTTTACTTTTTTTTGAAAGTCTTGCATGCGGTTTTACATTTTTTTCAAAGTCTTGCATGAGGTTTTACTTATGAGTCCCTTCTTTCAGGTTAGTAGGGACTCTTGTAATCGGCTTGTCGCCATTTTAAATAGTCTTCCCATGAACCAAAACATATTTCAAACATATATCCTAAGTTTTCTATTAAGTACGAATCAAATTTTATATTTAGCCAATCAATGTACATATACTCTTTTCTCCATTAATCGACCAATTCAGACTCTTATTTGGCCTCATATCGAGGCAGACTATCCATTATCCTAGGCTAAGTGTAAGATTGTTGAATCATTTTTTATGAAACATAGTAATGCTAGGAATTAGTATAGCATTCGCTTGACATTAAAGGTTAGGATACAAATGATACTTCTTCTATGTATTGGTGTAGCACCCCAATAGTTTGGTCTCTCACCGCCCCGCCGTCGAGGTCTCTCAGTCTCTTGTTAAGACACCTAAGAAGCCACTGTTTTTGATCTAGAAACTCTAGAAGAAGCCACTTGGACTCTGATCCTACACTTGCCATGATGCGTGTGTCACCACATTCTCTACATTTTCGACAGCCAAGATGAACTTTATTTTCTTTCCCCAAGTTATTTAGCGTGCCAACTTTTTCCTCTGCTCTCAAATCTGTACCAATGGATGTGGACTCTAGGATATGGAAATTTCTGAAGGAGCACGTGGACTTTGACTTCCAGAATTCAACTGGCTATTTGTTTTGCTTCTTCATGTGTTGTTGGATCTACACAACAAAGCAAGAAGATTTCAATTTTATATTTCAATTCGCTTTTTTTCCATTTTGTCATGCAAATTGAAACAAATAAATAGTATATTGAGAATCATTGGGTTGGAATTGCATACTTATAGAAGGATGCAATCCTTATCTTATTTGTACAGTAGTAGAAATTTTCTTCGACCTTTGCAATTTGTACATCTACATCACAAAGCCTCTCCCTAATGGCACAACTGGAGAAACTGGCCCACATCAATAGCAGAAGGTATGAGTGCTTCTTGTGTCTCGGAGCACTTGGTGGCTAGTGGGAAACCTTTGGCCTTTTCACCTCATGCATGGCAGACAATGGGACCAAACTCCATGCAGGGAAGGCCATAGTTCTTTCATCTTGCTTGAAGTTGAGAGCATAGGAGCTCCATTCTACTCTAGATATTCATATAGAAGCAAGAAATTTCTATAGGGATGGTAAAGAACCCTTGGTTATCTATTCGAAATTTAAGCCTATTTGAAATCGTTTTTCAAAATTCTAGAAGATTGTGGTGAATAGAAGGCCATACTTGGGCATCGACAAGTCTGAAGTAGTGGAGACTATTAATTGAACATTCAAAAGCTTGGAATTGGAATTGCAAATACAACTACAACATCTTTCCTATGAAGCCCAGCTTGCATCCTTCAAGGAGAGAGCCACTAGGTGTGGAGGAGATTATAACTTGATCGATCCTGGATGCAAGATCACCTAACACGAACATGCCGAAGTTGAGACCCATTATTTGTTCCATCAATTACCACGACAACAAATGATTGAGGACTATAAAAATATAACTATGTTCACAACAATATGTGATACTGTTCACAATTTCTTTTTCATTTAAACACACAAAAACAACAATATGTGATACTATTCACAATTTCTTTTTCATTTAACCACACAAAAAAATTGAATACTCAAATCACATCGGTCTACTCAAGTTTCTTTTATATACTTAAGAGTAGCCCATATACCTTGGATCTACAGGGACCACACACTTTGAAGCTACACAATCTAAATCATTCTAGGAAATGTAACTTTAAAAACAAACTTACATAGGTTTGAAGAAATTTTCACACAAAAGAAATTTTTATGTTGACTATAGAATAGTGACTGCACTCATAAAGACTCATTAAGTCATTGATAAACCAAACCCATCAAAACCATGTTACTATCACTTTTGTTATTTTAAATTTTAAATTTAAAAATCGTGATACTATAACAAATTATTTTAAAACAATTAATTGTGATCTATATTTATATAATATTGAGTTATAGGTTTTCATAACATGGCGATTTTAAATTTTGAAAACAGTGACACTCTAACAAATTATTTTAAAAGAATTAATTGTCATATATACTTATACAATATTGAGTTATTGAGTTTTCGTAACATGGAGAAGTGTGGATATTTGATATTTTAACAAATTTATTTTAAAAAGTTAATTATGATCCAAACTTTATAATATTGAGTTATAGGTTTTGTTAACATCTAATTGTGATACATACTTTATAATATTGAGTTTAGGTTTTGTTAACATATAGAATTGTGGGTATTCAATTTAAATAAGATATATATATTTTTAACTTAGATTATTTAAGAATTGTTTAGAATATTAAAAAAATAAAATAAATTTACAATATAATAATTAAAAAGATAAAAAATAAATTTACAATATCTAATGATTCATACAATATCTTTATCTTAACTTTTACATAAAGCTATTATAAAACATGTCCCAACACTCTAACCTCATGTAAATGTCAAAAAATTACTCCATATCACATTTAGGAAGCAAATAGCCTTTTGACATGAAAGCTTGGAAGGTGAGATTTTCAAAAATCGATGAACAAAAAATTATATTGTGATAATTGATAATAATATATTATCATAAATAATATTTTTTATAATAATTTATAGTGATTTGTTTTTATTTTTAAAATATAAATATAATTTTTTAAAAATATAAATGATTTTTTACACTAAAATGAATTGTGTTTTTAATTGTAAATATTACAATATAACATTCTTTCTTTTCACTTTTATTCACTGCAAAATCAAATTAATAAATTAAAAAGTTAATGACTCAAATACTTCATCATCTGAATAGTTCCAAAATCCAAACATTGCACATTTTTTGGTGAGCAATCTCTCTTCTCTTCTCTTTTACCTTTAAATCTACTCAAGACATTATCAATCTACCATTATACAATTTTTTGTTTAAAAAAAATTCCTAACCCAAAGTATATAACAATAAACATATTTATCAATGTTTTGTTTGCATTTTTTTAAGATGTTAATTATTTTACTTATACTGGGTTGCTATTCTTTTTTAGCGTACTTATTGCTCAACAACCTTTCTTGTTATGTCCTTAGACACATAAATTTAAGATGTTAATTATTTTACTTATACTGGGTTGCTATTCTTTTTTAGCGTACTTATTGCTCAACAACCTTTCTTGTTATGTCCTTAGACACATAAACAAAAAATTCCTAACCCAAAGTATATAACAATAAACATATTTATCAATGTTTTGTTTGCATTTTTTTTAAGATGTTAATTATTTTACTTATACTGGGTTGCTATTCTTTTTTAGCGTACTTATTGCTCAACAACCTTTCTTGTTATGTCCTTAGACACATAGTATTTGGTTTGATCTATTAATTGAATTGTATTGAAAATAGTATTTTCACTATTTAATGTTGTTATATAGTTAATTTTTTGTTTATAGAATCATTATTATTGTTTCTATTGGTTGACATGTGTGATGTCATTGTTGAAATTTGTTGCCCACCCCCTGACGGTTGGATAATGTAAGGTTATGTTATTTTTAATTAATTGCTCTGAACTTTCACAGCCTAGGCGGGTCTTCCCACAACCCCAAGTTTCGATCCAAGTGTCGATCCAGTGAATACCGCTACTCATTAAAGGTTTCAATCAATTGACGCCAGGAATCAATGTTGTTACTCATGTGATGGATACAATAGTAGTTGATGCTGTCGAGGGAGGGATTCTCGGGTCAGTTTGCAAACCGATGTGGATCTTGTAATTGCTTTCATGTTCAATTTATGTCTTCCTTCTGTTAAACCTATGTCTTCTTGTTTGTCTGTTAACTGATAGCCCATTACCCATCAGTCTATGCGGGTCTGCCAATACTCTACCAGTCATAGGAGGTGCCAATTTATTTCGATAGTCGCACATTGCCGATACCTGAGAAAATATCATTACCTACCAGAATAGAGAATGTTTATATTGATGCTTACTCGCTCGAATATATTCTAGTTTCTCTTATTTATTGATCACTAGATCGGTCATACAAACTAGCCTATTCATCCACATTGAACCAACACACACGAAAAATAAAGGTAGGTACAACAGGTGAAGGAGTACACCCTGAATCCTTGGTTGAAGACATAGACTTGCTTTCCGCCAATATACAGAGCAGAGTTGCTAAAGCAATTCTCCATTCAAGGAATTTCCGTCAAAGAGGTAATTTTCTCTATCAAGAAAACATGCATTTTTCCCTACATAATTCAGCACTGGGGTTAATTCGAGGCTCATGACGGACAACAACTTAGTAATTCACAACATAGATGGGGTAAATGCGGTTAACCGGATTCTGGTGACCTTCATCTCAACCCATAAAAAATTCAGTGGGATTTTATTTTTGTTTTCCTTTTTTCTCTATAGATTTATGTCGGTTGATGTTGATTCCACTGACATCACAGATTTTTCTTAATTGTAAATTTTATGAAAAAATTAAAGCTTCCAATATCACAGACCGAATTTGGCTCAGTATAGCCCCACATATTTATGCAAGTCATGGGTATTGTACTTGTGACCACCCACAGGTCGAAACGTTGGGCCAAACCCTTGTTGTGCTTTGTGTAGTTGAAATAAGTTGTTTGCTTAATAAAGATCAAGGTTCCAAAATTGGCTACTTGGGCCTCCTGTATGTTCATGCCTTTCCAGCTGACTTTCCCACTAGGGATTCCACATGTTTATCGAATAGAAAGAAGACTTCGATTTGCCTTTTTGGTGTGGGTTTATATTTACAGTTTCGTGAATTCCTTGGTTTAATTCAATAATTATATTTGTTGCATTTTAATTAAGTACTTGTATCCATGTTGACACTAATTTTCCTTCTATGAATAGCAACAACCTTGTTGTGCAAGAGATCCCTGTGGTTCCACATGTTAAAGTATTGTAACTTCGGAATATATTCCAAATGTATTGATTGTATTCCTCCATTAGGAAATGAGTTTGGTCATGTAAGAGTCGTTGAAAGAAACAATGTAAACCTCTGGATGTAAGTCTAGTCAATAGTACCCAAGTGTCATTATAATAAATCTTATTTTTGGTGTCTTTCTAGACAAGTCGGACCTATTAGGTCCTAGGTAAGGTCAAGTAAAGAATATAATAAGGAGGTGCTCCCCTTCATTTGTACACACTCACTCAAGAAAGTTTGGAAGAGAGAGAATAACAAGTAAGCCAGAAAGAAGAGAGAAGTAGTTGTCTGGGTTTTACACTGCTCTGGTTGAGTTTTATACTGAGGAAGTTTTGTAGGGTTTTCTACCTTGTGGTTTCCCTGAGGAAAAATCTTTTTGTTCTTGTGTTTCTATGATGTTTGTTCTTTCAGTGATCCTACTAGTGAAAAATTGTTTTAAGATATCCTCTAAGCAATTGAGAAAACTTAACATGGTATCAGAGCTACCCTGAAAGGAAACGATGCAAAACTAGGGTTTTCTATTCTAAACAAATCCCTCAACAAATCAACCAGAAAAGAGGGCTCACTCAACTCGCCCCTGAAGGGCACATCTTTATGTGGAAACAGAGCTGAATTCCAAGGAGTGTCAGTTTTGGACCAAGCACTCCTGCCGAGAAAAACTAGGGCTTCACTTTCTTGAGACTCCAAGATCAATCTTAGAAAAAGAAAGATATAGTCTAGCTCTCCTTGGGAAGGAACATATTTTCCATCACTCAGCCCTACCAGTGATCCCAACTGAAAAATTAGGGTTTCTGCATCAAACCCTAGGTCATCCAGAAGAAGGTCAACCAGAAGTTGTATTCATCAAGTAAGTACTACTCCTTATTCCATTTGAAGTTCTCATTCTGTTAAGATGAAAAAGAATACTAATCTATATGATAAGATTTAAGGGGATAAAAAAATTATAGCATGGAAGTATCATATCATGGTCATTCTAGAGGAAAATGATCTAGAAGGATTTATGAAGGAGGAAGTTGTAGAACCAGATGAAGCTGAAGCTAAGTCCAAATATAAGAAGAATATGATCAAGGCTAAAAGGATCATAACTGACTCCATCAAAGATAACTTGATCCCTTAAGTATCCGCAAGGGAGACACCAAAATAAATGTTTGATGCTCTTTTCGGCCTATTTGAGGAAAGAAACATCAATAGAAAGATGACCTTGAGGAATCACCGCAAAATTGTAAGGGCTCAAAAGTTAGAGACCATGCAACCTTATTTTACAAAAGTAGCTCAAATCAAGGAACAATTGGAAGCTATCGGTGACATGGTTGAAGAAGCAAAAGTTGTAATTACCACCTTGAATGGTCTTCCAAGTTGGAAATCCTTTATCCAAGGAATTTGTTCAAGAAGGAAACTAACCAAGTTCCCACAGTTATGGGAAGAATGTGTTCAAGGAGAAGAAAGAATAACAACCATAGAAGAAAAGATAAATGAAAATGAGGATCAAGCCTTGACAGTCCATACCAAAGGCAAGAACAAGAGAAAGAGTTATGACGATCCTCCTAAAAAGACTCAAGGGTTTAAGAATTCCAAGAAATACTTCTCAAATTTTGAATGCTTCAATTTTCATAAGATGGGACACATTGCTATAAACTGTCCCACGAAAGCAGAAAAAATTAAAAAAATTAAAAGATTTCAGGCCCATGTTGTTGAAGACAGTGATCAAGAAAATGAAGAGAAATCTAAGGAGAATGAAGACTCCGGTGAAGAATATGTCTTGATATTTGCACTCATAGGTTCAGTATCACCAGGAAATGACACCTGGATAGTGGATAGTGGTGCTTCCAAGCACATGACATGTTGCAAGGACTCACTCTCATGTCTTGTACAAAAAGAATCCCCACACAAAGTAATGCTTGGAGATGATTCCCAATACCCCATAAAAGGAATGGGAGAAGCATCCTATAAGTTGGACTCTGGGAAGTCCATGAAGATGAAGGATGTCCTGTATGTCCCGGGACTAAAGAAGAACCTTCATTCTATCTCAGCCTTAGATAAGAAAGGCTTTAGAGTTGTTTTTGTTTATGGAGAAGTTCTCATGTGGAAAAAGGAAAAACCATAGATGACACAATAGTAATTGGATTTGAAGAAGGAGGACTCTACATATTAAAGGGACTTGTAGATTCAACATTAATGACTAGTACCATAAGCCCATTTGATCTATGGCACAAAAGGATTTCTCATATACACTACAAAGCATTGTCAATTGTTAGAAAGGTTGTGTCTGGTTTACCAAAGATTCAGATAGATCACGAAGGAGTGTGAAAAGGATGTGCACAAGGAAAGAATACTAAGAACCCTTATCAAAACAATGACAACACAACAAAATGGATCTTAGATATTATCCACTAAGATATATGTAGGCCAATGCAAACCACTTCATTAAGAGGGTGTGTTTACTATGCTTCCTTTATTGATGATTATTCCCACAAGACTTAGATATACTTCTTGAAAAAGAAGGATGAAGTGTAAGGTTTAAAGAGTTTAAGGCCCTAGTAGAAAACCTATCTGAAAAAGAAGATAAAAATATTGAGGTCATATAATGGAGGAGAGTTCACATCAAGTGAATTCAATGATTATTGTAAAGAAGATGGGATTAAGAGGGAGCTCACCATTCTCTATAATCCACAACAAAATGGTATGGCAGAAAGAAAGAATATATCTATCATGGAAGCTGTGAAAGATATGATACATGATCAAGATCAACCAATGTACTTATCGGAAGAAGCAACCAGAACAACAATATATGTACATAATAGAATCTCTCATAGTGCCCTTGGGAACAAGACTCCAGAAGAGATGTTTACCAAAGAAAATCCTGAAGTAGGTCACCTAAATATATTTGGTTGTCCAGTATACATACACATTCCCAAGGAGAAAAGATCAAAGTTAGATCCTTCAGGAAAGAAGGGATTGTTTGTAGGGTATAGTGAGCAATCAAAAACTTACTGTATCTATATCCCAGGATATCATAAAATTGAATTAAGCAAAGATGTTACCTTTGATGAAGATAAAACCTTCACTAAATCAAAGAAATATATGGAATATGAAGAGGAGCAAGAAAATCCCAAAGTTGCAGAAAGTCCTAAACCAATTAGGAACGAAGAAGAAGATCAGATGCCTGAGGATCATGACTTGATAGAACCTTAGAGACCTGAAGCATTTCCAAGTGAAATGATCTCACAAAAGAGAAAACCTTCCTGGGATCGTGAAGTAATCGGAGAAGCAAACAGACATGGTGCTCCAGAAGGAACCATCAAAGAAAGGAAGAAACCAAATCCATACCCTAGTTATGTGGTTTGATGTGTGATCTCATTGATAAAGAACCAAAATGTTTTGAAGAAGCAATACAACAAAAGGATTGGGTTGATTCAATGGTCTAGGAATACCAATCCATTATAAAGAATGATGTATGGGAAAGAGTACCAAGACCAAAAGACAAGTCAGTGGTATCCCCAAAATGGATCTTCAAAACTAAGCACTCAACAGATGGTAGTATATAGAAGTACAAGGCAAGATTTATAGCTCACAGATTCTCCCAAAAGGAAGGAATTGACTATGAGGATACCTTTGCACCAGTAGGTAGGTACACCTCAATTAGAACCATCCTTGCCTTGGCATCTCGTATGAAGTAGAAGTTACATCAAATGGATGTAAAGACAACCTTTCTAAATGGATTAATAGAAGAAGAAGTATATATCGAAAAACCGCAAGGTTTCGAGACTAATGATCAAAAAAATCATGTATGTAGACTCAAGAAGGAATTTTATGGGTTAAAGCAAGCACCAAGAGCATGGTATGGAAGAATCGATGGATTCCTAATGAGATTAGGATTTACCAAAAGTAAAGAAGAACCCAACCTCTACTATAAAGTTAAGGGTGATGGACTTATGATATTACTACTATATGTAGACGATCTATTATTGTCAGGTGAAGATAAGCCCATCAAGGAATGTAAGAAGAAGCTTGCCGCAAAATTTGAAATGAAATACCTTGGAATGATGCATTATTTTCTAGGTCTTGAAGTATGGAAGTATCCAGACAAGATTTTCGTAAACCAAGGAAAATATGCAGTACAAATCCTAAAGAGATTTGGAATGACAGATTGCAAGGCTATGACTACTCTAATGACAACAAATTTGAAGTTATTGAATGATGATACTTTGGAAGCAGTTGATGCCACCTTATACAAACAGATTATTGGTTCCCTAATGTACTTAACCAATACAAGACCATATATATGTTTTGTTGTAAACGCTCTAACTCAATATATGGTGAATCCTAAAGATATTCACCTAGTTGGAGAAAACATGTGATGAGGTATCTAAACAAGACTTTAGATTATGGTCTCATATATGCATCAAATGCCGAGATCAGATTGCATGGATTTAAGGATTCATATTGGGTAGGAAGTGCCAAAGATAGAAAGAGCACTTCAGGATGTTGCTTTAGTTTGGGATCATGCATGATCTCATGGTTCATTAGAAAGCATACCAATATTGCACTTAACACGACATAAGTTGAATACATTGCAACATGCTTAGCTTGTAGCGAAGCAGTATGGCTTCGCAAGATGTTGGCAGGATTATTTGATGCAGAGATAGATGTTACTAATATCCTTAGTGATAATAAGAGTTGTATCAAGATGACAGAAAACCCAGTGTTTCATGACAAGATGAAGCATATCGAAGTTAGATATCATTACATCCACGATATGGTTAAGAAGGGAGATGTAAAGCTCAAGTATGTTCCTACAGAGGAACAAGTGGCATATGTGTTGACTAAGCCTCTGTCTTATGTAAATTCTGAATACTTTCGAGACAAACTTGGTGTAGTCTGAAAGGACCTTTGTCGAAAGAGGGAGTGACAGTAGAAGGAAGAAGGATGCGGTGGTGGTAGATCAGTCTAGAGTAGGGTAAGTTTGGGTAGGCTTGTTGGCCCAAAAGGGTTAGTAATTTAGACGAGGCATGATGGTCCTAGGGGGATTAGTATGCATGGCTAGGATTGCTTGGCCCCAAAGGGTTAGTAAGCCATACAAGGCTTGTTTGGTCCTAGTAAGATCCATTGGTCTTATTAGGATTATTGGCTCAAAAGTATTAGTAAGTTAGGAAAAATGCTTGGATTGATCTACCAGAGAACTCACCGTGATAACTACTTTGAGATAGTTAGTGGGAAAGATGTGATTTCGGTATTGTTATACCGGTGATTGTTGAGATGATTGCTGAGATAGTTTCAGTATTCCTATATTGATATAGTAGGTTCAGTATTCTCATACTGATTATTGTTGTGATGATTGTTGATGAGTTTGTTTCAGTATTTCTATACTTATGAAGATGATTGTTTCAACATGTTTATGTTGTTTATGATGATGATGATCCAACATCTCTATGTTGGTAATGCATATGATGATATAACATTTATTGATGATTTTTTTTAGCACTAACATGCTAATGATGGTGTTATTGATGTTTCAGTATTTACATATTGATGTTGCAGATGATGTTTCAATATTTACATACTTATGTTGCAGATGATGTTTCATTATTTACATACTAATGTTGCAAATAATGTTTTAGTATTCACATACTGATGTTGGAAGAAGATGATTCAGTATTCACATACTGATGTTGCAGAAGATGATCCAGTATACTCAGAAGATGATTCAGTATCCATACACTGATGTTGTAGACGATGATTCAGTATCCACATATTGATGTGACAGAAGGTGATTCCGTACACATAGAACATGACTCAATATTTACATACTGAGATTGTAGAAGATGATCCAGTTGAGATTGATGATGAATATGTATGATGATGTTCCAAAACTTCCTATGACATAAAGAGACTCGCCAGTTAGATGTACATTTGTGGTAGTAGTTGCTTGAATACATTCCTAGTTAAGAGGGAGTGTTAAAGTAATGTAACTTCAGAAGATATTCCAAATGTATTGATTGTATTCCTCCATCAGGAGACGAGTTTGGTCATGTAAGAGTCATTGAAAGAATCAATGTAAGCCTCCGGATGTAAGTTGGGTCAATAGTACCCAAGTGTCATTATAATAAATGCTATTTTTGGTGTCTTTCTAGACTAGTCGGCCATGTTAGGTCCTAGGTCAATTCAAGTAAAGAATATAAATAGAGAGGCGCTCCCCTTCATTTTTACACTCGCTCAAGCAAGTTTGCAAGAGAGAGAAGAACAAGTGCACCAGAAATAAGAGAGAAGCAGTTTTCTAGGTTTTACACTGCTCTGGTTGAGTTCTATACTAAGGAAGTTTTGTGGGGTTTTCTCCCTTGTGGTTTCCCTGAGGAAAAACCTTGGTGTTCTTGTGTTTCTATTCTTGTTTTTCTTTCAGTAATCCTACTAGTGAAAAATTGTTTTAAGATATCATCTAAGCAATTAATAAAACTAAACACCACACCCATTTAGGGATCTTCATGTGATCAATTGGGGGATTTTTGGTTCATTACAGTATTGAATCTCGAGGGCTATTCGTATTCACTGCAATCTTTGGATATCGCCAGGCTCACGCTAAAACTGTACGTATAAGACATGTGCACACCTACAATTCCTGTAACCATTTAGTCAATTTATACCGATGGAAATTCATTGTCAATAAACTAAATATGATTGAAGGTCGGCTCGCCATAGTAAATTCATTATCATGATGATGGCTGGGGAATCAAGATACATTTTTCAGTATCTCTGAATAATCTGGATGTGAAATATAGAATCTCGTGGCAATCTATAAAAATGGCTATAATTGCCATTCACTCATATTGCACTGTCACATAAACATCCAATTAATCCCCATGTTGCAAACAACACTTATTTCAACTGAGTTGAGATTTTAATAGAGGGTTGGTTCTGGAAAGCATCTCGGGCCTTCCTAAGTGATTGAGTACTGGAAGCGTAATGGGTATTGAGTATTGTTTCCAGAAAGCATACTTATTGTTGTTGTATGATTGGTTCCTGAAAGATGGCAATGATGGGTTGTTGATGAGTGCAACTTCCTCCACCCACCACCTCATAGTTTCGAGGTCCGAAAGGGTTGTGTTTCCCATGCATGTAACCATGGGTTTTGCTAAAACAATTAGCTATCTCAACCTGCCTTCCAACCAACCAGTCCTTTGCTTTTTTTTCCCTTCCCACCCCAAAGTAGAAGTAAGGAGGATATATAGTGTTTTTTGAAATGGTTGAATAAGAAATAACAAGTGATTATGCTATCCTTAGTGTAGGCACCACTGGCTATAGGAACATGGTATCCAATCTTTGTATATATGTAATATATATATATAAATATATATAATTTAGATCTTGTTTATTTTTGCAACTTTGTAGAGTATCAGTTTTGATGCATAGAAGTTGTTTGCCACTTCAATATGCAAGTTTACATAGCAAAGATTAAGTTAGTTTCTGTACTCCAGTACCCTAGAGTTTATTATTTTGTTTCACTTAAAAAATATGTCTTGAGTTGATTATTTTATCAATCATTTGGGAATTCTGGAATTGGCTGCATAAAGAGTATTCTAATAACACAAAGGATGTCCAACTAAAAGAGTTTTAGGACAACTAAAATCAATTTTAGTTGTGATACCAACACAAATAGAATTTTGATTATTTTGAATGCATAGTAATTATTCATCACCCAAAATTGGAGGTCGGGTAGGGAAGACCAATTATGAACTTGGATCGTTAGAACAATCCACATAAATACATCCCTTGTTGGACCAACCTCATTAATATTGGACGAATGGAAGCTCCTTGTGCTATTTGGAAGGCACAATAGCTTTGGTAGAATCTATTAAATTAAGGGTTACTTTAGAGTGGTTGATAATTAAATCTATGTTCAATTTACAAGTAATCTATAGATTAGGGCCTTAGGACTCCCATTCTTTAATCCTTTATCTTAAATTAAAATGAGTTTGACTACATGAAATGATGAAATTGGACTTTAACCTATTGTAAAATAGCTCATGACCTACACGATGAATATACTTCAAACTTATTGATAATTAAAAAATAAATAAACAAGTAACGGTGAGCACTTAGAAGAGTAAAAATCCTAAAAGAATTTAATTGCCACATAACCATTATTTTTCAATATGAAATATAAACAACAAACATATAAATAAAGTGGGTTATGCAAAATACATACCTGCACCTCGAAATTAATCTTACAGTTGTACTTTTCAAGCCACCAGGTTTCCCATAAGTAGCAGCACTCAAGAAAACACCGAAATTGGCGAGTCATACCATTATATTTTATTGTAAGCGTATGCTGCTAGAAAGGGCACTTACAAAGTATATGTTGTTATTTTAGCCTTGTTTCCAGAATTATACCACTTCCTTAGTTGACATTATACCCCCAGTTTGTTGAGATATTATTTATTGATCTAAAACCGGTTATAATATTTTATGAAGGAACAAGCCCAGAGAATTAAAAAAATAAAAGTGGTGGATCACCTTTAAACTTAAAACTATCATGCATGTTGTCAATGTGTAGCTTTATCTAAGGTGTTCCAATGAAATGGTTGTTGGATAAATTCATCTATCATCTATATTTCATGTAGTTGTTTTTATCCTTTTAGGGACATCTTCAAACGATTGTTGATGAAGGGCGAATTTTGCTATTTGTCTCCCAACTGTTCTAACAATCTTCAAAACACTCAGTGCGTACCAACTTAATTACCATTTTCCTTTGCAATCATGGTGTTGGCTCTGTGTGGTAACTCCAAGGAATTTCCCAAATAACTTTACAACACACACTTCTCTGGAATCATAACCACATGACACTTGCTCTGATGGATATGGAATCCATCTTTCACCATGAATTCCCCTGGAGTATTCAAGTCACATGTAGTCTTTAAAGGATGGGTTACTCTCAAACCAAATCTGACATGACTAAACCTTCAACAAACTCTCCTTTGCATAATATAATTTTCTAAAATACTTTTTATGCAAGGTCAAACTACAGGAAATTAGATCTGGGTGATGTTAACCAACTCATCGAAAGACAAATTATGGAAAGGAAGTCAACTCAAATTTATGCTTAATAAATTTAGTAACAAGAATTTCGTTTCATTGGGCCAAAGCTTGGAAAGACTAGGTAAGGACAACAAACTTGCTACTTTTGGTTAGAGTAAAATAGCAGGTGGATTCAGGTTTATAAAGATAAAATTGTTTTACATTTCAAAACATTATATTGTCAAAGTCCAAGAACATTTACCACCTTGAGGATCTTGTTAATTAAATATTGTAGTGGAAGATACAAAAGCATATTGTGTTTTTTTCAACGTACATAGTCTAGGCCATTGGTATTTATTTGGTTATGCAAGTGTTTAAAAAGATTAGTGTTGTTTGATTATATATGCTATGTTTGTGTGGATTGAATTATTATTAAAGTATTATTTATATATAATTTTTGGATTGGTTTATATACAAGATTATTATCAAAATAGGAGATTAAAAAAACTTTAATGATTAGGTTTGTAGGTTAGTGTAACTGGATGTTATATTTATTATACCTGCCTCAGCGGGTATATTGTAATCGATTGCAAGTCAAACTCTTTTGACTTTTGTATTAGTTGGTGTCTTTTGATGCAGGTATAAAGAATTAAAACCTGTTTTGCAAAGTATGACTTAGGGATTTGTAAAATATTTTTTTTAATTTTGTTAAAAAACTATTTTTGTAAACAGCTGATTGGTGGATAGAAGATGATGTAAACTTTGGAATTTGGTATCTGGATTTGAGTTGACATGTGACAACATGACATCATAATAATAAAATTAAAAAAATAAAAATTATATCCCATTGCCATTTGTTATAGAAGTGGTACCATCGGAGCCAGCTGTTCTGGTTTTTTTCAGACCTCGGGCCATGAGACGAGGGTGCATTAGCTTGGCAATGTCATCCACAACAACTAAATCGGAGTTGAGGTAAATGATTCTCCTGAAGCACGACGGCAAGATATCGGCCAAGTAAGTGCGAGCGTAATTGAGTGGCTGATCCAGAGCCTGCCTAATTGAATACGATATCTTGTTCTTCACAATATTCCAGAGCCCCGATTTCTCCATTCTGGTTATAGCAATATTAGGCATATTAGCCATTGCATTTCTGGTCATAAGGTATTACGCCATTGTGGCCAAATGCTACACCTGCATCGATCGGGATACACTCAGCCATCAACACCACAATACACAGCTTCCTCTAATAGAGCCATGGGATCTTAACGACGATGGGCTCGATGAATCAATTATCCAATCAATCCCGGTCATCAAGTACATAGAGAAAGATCGTTTTATTGAAGGGAATGAATGCGCGATCTGTCTGAATGAGTGAGTTTGAGGAAGAGGAAACTCTTCGGCTCCTGCCCAAATGCAACCATGGATTCCATCTTCGCTGCATCGATACATGGCTGAAATCGCATTCCAACTGCCCTCTCTGTCGGGTTAATATTACGAGTCCTGGAGTTGAAAATACCTACTTCATTCGCAACGAGATATCGATCAATGCCCCAGATCTGCAGAATAATATTGATGCAGAAACGGCTTGTACTGACCAGACTGGATCTTAAAGCGCGGAATCCACTACGCTCGATGTTGGATCAAGCATAGGTATCAGTATTAAGTAGCAGAAGGATAATGAGATAGCCGAAACTCCGGTTCCCAAAAACTTAAAACACAACAGAACAGTCAGCGATTTTGGAGGCAATATACAGAGTTCAGGAGTTGATCAGAAAAAACAGTTGTGTGAAGAACCATTGCAAGCAATGAGGAGATCATTCTCAATGGATTCATCATCACATAGACTTTGCATTGATTTCCATGAGCATGATCAAGAAATGCATAGTGCTAGTGCTGGTTCAAGTAATATGATGAAGATGTCCTTCTTGTTCTTTGGAAATAGCAGAGGTAGATCAAACGCCATTCTTCCTCTATGATCAGTATTGATGTGAGATGCTTGGACTGAAATCATCAGGAGTGTTTTCTGTGAAAACCACTGATGTTTTCTTAGAGGTGTAAAGTTGTTCTTCATTGAGAAGAGCCTTTTTTTTCGTCTTGGGGGTATATAACAATGGATTTGGGTTTGTTTGCTCTGTATTTATGCATAATCTCTGCTTCAAATCTGAACGCATGATCCATAAGCTCAGTATATTCTCTATTTGACCTCAAAGGCCACATGTTCGGTATTAGTCGCTTCCCCTCTCTTTTGAAATTAATTATAACAGGTATTTAGTACAGATTTTTAATCTTATTTGTTTAGATCGTTGCAACTAGACAATCTGTCTGTTCATGCTCTGTCAACATTGGATTTTTTTCACCGAGGTCAGAGATGTTGGACCTATGAGTCCTCATTAAATTCAACACATCGAAATAGTATATATAAATAATCTATATAAAGATTCAAAATTGTATAGTATATATAAAGATTCAAAATTGCCATACAATTGTTTACCTTGATTCCCATTCTCAACTCCGTTTCCCACTCATGACATCATAGACACAACCATATAAAAAGCTGTACATGTAATAAAATATATATGAAACATACTTAAAAGTGTACTTTGAAAACAGGTTTAAAATTAATATAATATATATAAAACAGGCTTAAAAGTCTACTTTCAGGACATGTTTAAAATTAATATGCAGAAATGTGAATCATATATGTCAAAACAATGCACCTAACAATTATATATATATATATATCAAACAATGTATCCAATAATTTAATATATACAATGTAGTAATGTACCAATATTTATATATATATGAGAATAAAAAATATATTATAATTTTTATTATAATTAAGAAATAATAATAAAAATACATTAAAATATAATAAATTACAAGATTTATACCACATTTTTAAACTAAAAACAAGTGGAATAAGAAACAAAGTTGCTTAGTACCTGCCTCCTAAGAAGAGATTGAAAATATATAGCAATAAGATAATTTTGCTATAAAAATATATGATAAAACAAATATAATTA
>LPNX010617762.1:0-53149 GCA_001517045.1 Pseudotsuga menziesii | reverse complement strand
TTATGTAGATCATGCTCATATATATCTTCTTTTTAAATTATTAATGTAATACTGAATTATTGGGGTGGGACACGAGCCACTTATTAACTTCTTCAAATTTTTAACATCACAAAGCTCATTAAATGTGAAATTTAACACATTAAATGACATCAGAATATTTAAAAAAAATATCATTGGGAAGCCAACACAATATTCTACAATTTGTTTTACTAGAAGTCGAAATTCACATGGCATATATGCATTTCGAGGGATTCTATCTAGCACATGAGGAACAAATCAGGTTTTCATCGCTAAATTTGGCCAAAAAGTGTTAGTTATCATGTCCCAAACTTTGCATTGGGTCGCAATGGCCTAATCACATTTTCCATATTCATGAGAGTTTGTCAATTGATGCAAGGGTCAAATAATTGCCAAGGAGGAAAATTACTAATTTCCTGGGTTGGGGGTGGAAGCTTTGGGATTTGGAATAAGGGGGACAATAAATGATGTTTGAATATTATAATGGAATAAATATTTAATAAAGGAGATAAATAAAAAAATACAAGGGAAACTCAAATTGGCAATTGATCATGAAGACACATGGAGGATGTGGGACCCACAGAAGCTAGAATTTCTATGCCACATATCATCATTCTCTTGTCATTTCGAATCCATAAGAATCACAAGGGTATTGGGATGAGTTTTAAGGTCAATATACTTGTCATTAATTAATGAATCTTGAATTGAAGTGGAAGAGTAACTCCCATGGAAGATGAAGAGGCATTTTAGAGCTAGTGAGATACTTGGACTAGATTCCCTAGCTCTATGAAAACAATGATGAAGATGCTATGACACCTATGAAAAAAATCATATATGAGGGATTAAATCTGACATATATTACATGTTAAGGGTAAACATATCTCTAATAGGGTTCTCAAGGGAGTTAGGGAAGCCAAGATGCTTCCAAATGTGATTCTGTGAAAGTGGGAGACTAGGAATTGTTGTACATTAAGTGGAATTCTTTGGAATCTCTTCCCAACTATATTTGGAATGCATATCTTGGAAGGAATTAGACCCATATAGAGCTTGGAAAATTTATAAATTTCAATAACAAAGAATGAAGGAATATTTTTATCATTTGAGAAATTTTCATTTGTGAATTGAGAGAGCTAGTGGATGACTAGTTTCTTGCCTTAGCCAATTTCGAGGATGAAAGATTCCAATCCAAGTTGGTGTTTGGAGAGTCCATTTAGGTATTTCATGGAGATTTAATGGAGTTTTTATTTTCAGGTGTAATCTAGAGGGAAGCTCTTGGTTTCGTCTAGTGCATCCCATTCTCTCAACCATTTCCTGTTTTTATTGCATATTCTTGCTCATGGAGGGATAGCGCTTTGGGTGATCTATTGTACTCTTTGGGAGAGATTATCATGGTCCATTAATGAATGTATTAAGCTTAATATACTCTTTTATTCATCTTCATAAATTCTCAGGTCGAAATACCAAATGGTTGTATGTAAAAGTGATTATTAATGAGTAAACAATGACCATTTCCCCACTATATTGACGTATGCCATTGAATGCTGAGGATTTCAAGATTATAATTGTGCATCTATGATTGTAATAATATTAATATACTACTTTATTCATTCTCATAAAGTATTAGGTAGAAATATCAAAGGGTTGTATGTAAAAGTGACTATTAATGAGCAACCAATGACCATTTCCCCTATTGATGTATGTCATGGTAATGCTGATTATTTCAAATGGAAGAATGTATATATGATATATTTATGATGAATGGAATTATATTTATTATTATTACAAGTTTCATGTTCATCACCTAAGCATTTGAGGTCATTTTACTCAGTTTAAATGCATTTGGAGAAGATTTAGTGTCATTTCCTCAAGGGTCGAATTAGTGATTTTGTAGTTGTTTGGGAGATGGTAATAACAGAATATATAAAATGAATAATTATTCATATGGAAAATTAATTTTGATTTTTTTTGGGAGCATTTGAGAAGCCATTTCCAGCATTTACCCATGGGGAATTGGAACCCCAATTTGCTAGTAAAAACTCCCACCTTGGCCAGAATATTAAAACTGATTGAAGAAGTTTTTGAAGGGTCATAAATCATCATTGAAAATAATATTCAAGTATTAATATCATTCATATACCTTCTCAAAATATTTGGGATCATTTGGATCAATTTGGAGAGCTAGACCTCAAAACTAGTCAAAGGTCGCAGGGAAAAAGTGAAAAATTGGTCATTTTAATAAATTTTATTAAAAAGGGACATTAAAGTGGTATCAGAGAATGGTATTGGAACCTGTGAATTAATACCATAAATTGAAGAAAAAATTGTAGACATGTATTGGATTCACAATAGAACCACAATTCCCACTTTCCTTCCTCCCCGACCAACAATTACAGAAATTGCGACCATAGATATTAGAGCATGTCTCCAGGAGTATCAAATTTTGAGAGGGGATATTCATGAGTGTTATTCTTTGCAAGAATATCTTGTCGATTATGGATTTAGGCACATGAAGGAAAAATTGAATTCATTAAGGTACAATCAACAGTCCACAAGTTTGGAGGAGCATGTAATGAGAAAAAATCATCCTACTTGTGAAAAGAGCAAAGATTTATCCTGCACTATAACTGAGGAAGTTATAAACAATTTTATGGAAATCACATGGAATATGTGGAATAAATTTTGTCCTAAAGGAGATGAAAATACCATAGATACACCATTAAAGGAGGAAATAGAGAATCATGAAGTGTTGCATCAATTATCTCAAGGTGATTGCAAATAAGAACATAAAGAGGAAGGTGAAGACAAGCTCAGAATCCTTGCTGATGGGAGTTGTGAAAATCAAAGAGAATCTACTGATGGGTGCTCACAACTCTATCCTGGTGACATATATATCATTTTTAAAAATGATTTTGCAAGCCAAATTTCTCATGAGCATAAATATTAAGAGATTGTAGCAGCTAATGAAGAACCAAGGTCAACTTCCCCATCACCCCTTGAGCTTCAAGAAGTTTATCAAAGCAAGAAGGAAGAATATGAGGAGGTTCATTTGAAAGAGACTAATTTTATTGAAGGGTCCTTAAATATGAATTATAATAAGATCCAAGAGTCCCTTAGCATACTCCATGACACTCAAGCATTAGTGTCAAATTCTTGTTGGAGTGCTACTTCATTGGAGAAAACATCCTTCCTTGAAGACATGGAGAAGATTCAAAGAGCAATGTGCCACATTAGAGGTAATTTCATGTCTTTGATTTTTGATAGAAACCATTTTTTTTAGCTTAATGAATTGTTACATTATGCATACTTGAAGAATAATGAGGATAATAATAAGCTCACAATTCAAAATGAACAACTTGTTGAAAATTTGCAAAATACTTGTTTTTCCTCCTATGTTTTAGATTTTCAAATGGTAGATTGTTTGGAGGATTATCACCACATGGTGGATCATGAGAAATGTGTAAATTTGAATGTGCTTGATGTGTTTTAATATGAACTTGAAGATATCCAAACAATTGATGTGGTGGAAGAGTAACTTGAATTGTCTCTTGATGAAGGTTATGCAATTTTTAAAGAAGGGCATGATTCCTCTACATTGGAACCAGTCTGTGACAAAGGTTTCACACTTTTGAAGGAGCTGAATGATACTACCCATATGTATCCTTCCCATGATGAAAATTCTACAGTTTTTGATGACTTGGGTGATTTATTTCATTCTCCTAGATCCTACAATTCCATGTTTTGCAGCATTAGTCTCAATGAAGTATGGGTGAAAGGGTTCTTTTTTATGGTGCCACATGAGGAGTATGGAACTCCTAGATTTCATTTTTATGATGACATGGTTGGAGCACATTATTATTCACATTTTCAGTAGCATCCTTTGTTACTTTACGATGTTGCACATCTTCATGGATGCACCTATGATATGCATTTGAGTAACTTGAAGACTCATGGTTTTTATTGCTCAACACTTGGTTCATTTGATGTTGGAGGAACTTCATCCAACTCTGGGGTGAATAGATTTATGATTGAAGAAAATTTTTGTTTCCAACCACATAATTTTATATATATTTATGATTCTCTCATTCATGGATATATGGGTGAGACTTCTTTGAGTCATTTGAAGTCTCCTTGTTTTTTTGCTCATTATTTGGTTCATATTTTAGTGGAGATTCTTCATTCACTTCTTGGATGTAAGAATACATGGCTGAATATTTTGATGCATATCACATCCTTTTGGATCATAATTATAGGAAATGGGATCCTCACCTATTTCATTGGAGAATATTTGATTGGTCACTTGAATCTTGTATGAACTTGGCAAATGGTGGTCTACTTACTTGGAGGTATAAGCACTTTCATGATTTTTTGATGAGGCACCTCCTTTATGTACATTTTTATTATCATGTTATGTACCTGGATGATATGTATTATGTACTCATGATGTTGGGATCCCTAAATTCTCTTTCCTAATGGTATGGGTTGGAGAGCACTCTTAATTGTTGGAGTGCAATACAAGCAATGGGACCCTAGGATAGTTTTTAGTCCCAATTGATTTCAATTTTTTTGGTAAACAATCAGCATGGGAGATGGATTCCCCAATTAATAAAGTGATTTTAATCAGATCAGTGCAAAAGCAAGCATGGTGGTTCCTCTCTAAAATCTTCATGGAATCTCGAAGACTCAAATTTGGGTAACTTAGTCACAACTCCAAAGGATCATACAAAAAGTAGGTTCTTCAACACCCATGTTTGAAATTGCTTGAGGACAAGAAATATTGGGAAGGGAGGATTTGTCATTTCCCAAATTTTGCATTGGTTCACAATGTCCCAATCACATTTTCCATATTCATGATAGTTTGTCAAATTGATGCTAAGGGTAAAATAATTTCCAAGGAGGAAAATTACTAGTTTCCTAGGTTGGGGGTGGAAGCTTTGGGATTTGGAATAAGGGGGGAAATAAATGATATTTGAATATTAGAATGGATCTAGTGAGACACTTGGACTAGATTCCCTAGATCTATGAAAAAAATGATGAAGAAGCTATGAAACCTATGACAAAAATTAGATATGAAGGCTAAAATTTGACATATATGATATGTCAAGGATAAAAATATCTCCAACAGGGCGCTCAAGGGAGTTAGGGAAGATAAGATGCTTCCACATGTGATTTGGTAGAAGTGGGAGACTAGGAATTGTTGTACAAGTGGCATTCTTTGGAATCTCTTCCCAACTAGAGTTGGAATGCATCTCTTGGAAGGAATTCAACCCATAGAGATATTGGAAACTTTATAAATTTCAAGAACAAAAAATGAAGGAAGATTTTGATCATTTAAAAAATTTTCATTTGTGAATTGAGAGAGCTAGTGGATGACTAGTTTCTTTCCTTAGCCAATTTTGAGGGTGAAAGATTCCCATACACATTGGTGTTTGGAGAGGAAATTAAGATATTTTATGGAGATTTAATGAAGTTTGTATTTTCAGGTGTAAGCTATAGGGAATCTCATGGTTTCTTCTAGTGCATCCCATTCTCTCAACCATTTCATGTTTTTATTGCATATTCTTGCAATTGGAGAGACTGCGCTTTGGGTGATCTATTGTACCCTTTGGGATAGATTATCATGGTCCATTCCTGATTGTAGGAAGATTAATATAATATGTTATTCATATTCATAAATTCTCAGGCCAAAATACCAAACGGTTGTATATAAAAGTGATTATTAATAAGCAAACAATGACCATTTCCCCACTATATTTATGTATGCCATTGAATGCTAAGGATTTAGAGCTTATAATGGTTAATTTATGATTGTTGTAAGCTTAATATGATATTTTATTTATTATTAGAAATTATCAGGTCTAAATATCAAGGGTTTGTATGTAAAAGTGACTATTAATGAGCAAATAATGACCATTTCCCCACTATATTGATGTATGCCATGGTAATGTTGATTATTTAGAATGGAAGAATGTATCTCTGATATATTTATGATTAATGGACTTTAATTTATGAGTATTTCAAGTTTAATTTTCAGCACCTAAGAATTTTAGGTCATTTGACTCAGTTTAATTGCATTTGGAGAAGATTTGTGCCATTTCCCCAAGGGTCGAATTAGTGATTTTGTAGCTGTTTGAGAGAGGGTCATAACATCCTGTATAAAGTGAATAATGATGAATATGAAACCTTAATAATTTAATTAAACATCCTCTACATATTTTAATCAATTTGAGTGGGTTTGGGAGCATTTAAGAAGCCATTTCAAGCATTTTCCCAGGAGGAATTGGAACCCCAATTTGCTTGTAAAAACTCCCACCTTGGCCAGAATATTAAAAAAAATTGTAGAATATTTCAAGGGTCATAAATAGTGCCTGAAAATCATATTCAAGTATTAATATCATTCATATACCTTCTCAGAATATTTGGTAGCATTTGGGTCAATTTGGAGACCTAGACATCAAAACTAGTCAAAGGTCGAAATAGGGAAAAAGTGAAAACTTCGTCATTTTAATAAATTTAGAAAAAGGGACATTATAGTGGTATCAGAGCATGATATTTGCACCTTATGTGGTATGATATTTATGAGGACAATAATTTAGGGATCACCATTAAATATTGAAACCCAAGAGTTCTTTTGTTGAAGAGGAAACTATGGCTAGGGACGAAAAGGGAACCTCATATGATTGTGAGAAGCATATAAAAATCATGAAACCTATAGTTGAAGAAATGAACAAGAATATTATGAAAGGATTCAAATTGTTGTCTATCCAACTTTGGAGAAAATATATTGATCTTAATAAAACCAAGGAGAAAAAGTGAAAAAATGGTCATTGAATAATTTTCTTAAAAAGGGACATCACGTTATCCACCTTCATAGAATCACCCCACTCTCAGATATGGTTGGAAATATGGGTGTATTTGTCTTGTTGAAATATCAACAAGATTTTGGTATCAACATCGTAGTGAATCAACAATTAAAAGTGATTAAGGAAGACCATGTCCAAGTCATTAAAGGTCTGGTATGTGCCCCCAAGAAACTCTATATACCATTTCACGACTGATCCCTTAAGGGTGTGTTGAAACAATCGTAATCGAACAGAATAATGATTCAATGAATTCAAAGAGAACCATAGATGAAAATTCGTAACATGATCACCGTGATCCTCACCATTCTTACCTTCAAACCGAGGAACATGTAAAGGAAGTTTGGAGGGAATAAGAGGTCATGCCATATCATGAAACGCTTGATCATTCGTGAGTTTGGATAGATCAGGAAATTTCAACATAGCTAAAAAAAATATCCTAGGTTATTTCATTTGATTCCATGCTCCCTAGAAATATTGGTTCCGATATGGTTGGTTCTGGTAAATCCCATTACCTTGACCATGACCTTAACTAGTTGGATAGTAACCTCCTCCCATATGACCCATGTAAGGGTGCACATGAATTTGGATTTGGGGAATTCCTTGAGAAGGGGGGGGCATATAACCAAAATTATACATCTCATTTACTCGATGACCCCCTGACACCTGGGGAGGCACATAACCTACATACGCAATGATTGCAGATGACGAGGTAGCAATGTAACCCAAGGGATCACACCTTCTTGAGGGCCTGCTTGGAATATGGGGAGGATTATTCATGATAAATGAATTTGATGGAATAGGTGTAGTGGATGATGGGGTGAAAGAAGGGATGTAAGCAATAGACCCAACTTTCACATATCCACCACCACCCCTAACAGGATGAACACTAGTGTGAAGACATGATGAAGGGGGTGGCCAACCCCCAACAAATAGAGTACAAGAAGGAATATGACCACCTCTGAACTGATATATAGTGAAAGGGGTTATCGTGTCCCTTGTCCAACACTAGAGTCTGCACTGGTTCCTTAGGTAGATGATGGAATACTAGATGAAACATTTGGCATGTCTAACATAAAAGGACTTGAACTAAAGGGAACAAACTATCTCTCAATGCCCAACATTCTCAAGGAAAAATTTAGGATACATCCCGCGAAGTGGAAAGAATGTATTCCTACAGGGTGGGGAGGACCAACCACATGAGTATTGGTATAGACCAGATTCCCAGGAATCCATAAATTTGTTGGAATATATTAAACCCACTCACAACTTAGGATAAAATAATTAATCATTATTTGATTAATTATAAACCCACTATCTTAATTAGTTGGCATCCACTTGCACCTTAAAGTCAATACATGCCATCTATATCCTAGGAATGATTTATTTCTAACTCTGGGTTGATCTTGACCACCTTTTGACCATCCAAAATTAGTATACAACACTTTACAACAGATTATACTTTATTCTGCTTTTCCTACTTTTCTGTGGATAAGGTAAAGCTAGTCAAACTAGGAAACTGGGTCCTTTTGTTGCCAACCCATCCTTCATTAATTTTCCTCCATTTTCTAGGATTAGAAATTTTTTTCCATCTCCTTGAAAACTCACTCATGCATTTTACAATTCGTGAGTTCCTTGAGAAATTTGGGAAGTGCTTTAGCCACCTATGGGGGTTTGCTATATTTTGGTAAGTCAGGCTTTTTTGAGATTTATGAGTTGTCTCCATACAAATAATTTTTCATATGAGGGATGTACTATTTATGTACAATATTATTCATCATTATTCAATGGAAGGATACACACCAATATTCATCTCTTCATTCATGTGATTCAGTCTCTTTTCTTCTCTCTATTTTTCATGTGTATGCTTGCGAGAATTCTTAGTAGCAATATCTATTTCTTGTGCTTCTTCTTATAATAATTACTCAAAGAATTTATCTATTATTTATACATGGTATCATATCAGCAAGGTTGATCAAGTTCTACAGAGTTGAGGAGCGCATCGAGTCTCCTATCCCTCTCTGAAGAAGAGCTTGTCTAGCTTACAATATTTATTCCTAGTTTTGTTTTGCAGGTTGCAGAGAGTATCTCCTAGAGCATATCAAAAAATTCTATATGGATTCAAAAGTTCCTCTACTATATCCTTTCAAATATGATGATTAGAAGCCAAATATGAGCGCATACTTGAACAGGCAATGTCTCTTTGATGTTTCCATTGGTGCATTGAGTGAACCTGAGTTTTATGAAGAGAAGATTGGTTGGATTAATAATTGTGTTAGAGATTTTGGAATTATGTTTTTGGGAATGTCTCCAAATATATATCACCTCATAGATTCTGCTAAGTATACATTTGAGATTTGGAAGAATTTGGACAAAGCTTTTGGTTTGCAGGAAATGAAAGATGAAGCATGGAGCGAACCCAACATCTCCTCTTTTTCTCTCTGTCAAGATTTCTTGGCCTCTACATTCTCTTATGAAGTTGATCACGATGAATAATTTTCTCATACAGTTCATGTTTCTTCTACTCTCCTTGATTCGAATGCTTCATCCTTCAATGAAGAAGAAAATATTGAAGAGCCATCTTTTTTTGTGTCTCTTGAAGGTGATTTTTCTTCTTGTGATACTATCGATGAAAAATAAGTAACACATGGATCTTCTATTGATATTAATTATGATCCTATAACCCATTAATTGTTTCCAAAATCTCATATCTTATATTTTGAGATCTATGTGCCAGATCCTTCACACTTTGTGCATACCTCTGTCATTGATGGTGCACAACCCATTGATTTCCAAGATGTTTGCTTAGCCAAATCAAGCCTTATTTGTGTCATACCACTTACCTTAATTGATCTCACATGCTTCCACATATCCTCCTTTTTTCTTGGCATCAATACTCAGAACCTCCTTGAAGATTGTGAACATCTCATTCTTTCCTCCTTTCATACAGAGGATTCATTACCAGTGTATTTCCATGAGTCTGCTGATATGATTATATGTGATCCTTTGGATTCTGATTTTGAAGAATATTTGCAGGTTGATATAGATATCATACCACCATCCATACCATCTACCATACCTATGAATAATCCTAATACTATACAAATCCCAAGTTCACTAGTTGATTCCTCATTGGTCTCTTATGTCATGTTACTAATCTTACATGGTTTGAAGTATTGTCTATCCTTCAGTGGCTGGTTATCCATGTAATGATTCATATTTGGAATGATATTAAAAATATTTGTATCTGTTCTAAACACTTATGGTTCAGATCTTATGCCCATCCATCATTCAGATTTTTACACCTATCAGTCTTCCCCACTGTTGCTCATAGTTTTCCTAGTCTAGCCCTATATCCTCATGGACCCACTGAAGCCTTTGTATTTTCTGTTACATATGCAAATGTTTCTGATATATCAGAGTTTTTTCAGCCTCATATCAGATCTGGAAAGGTGCTACATCATATTGGAATATTGACATGTGATTCACATCACAATTTTGCAGCTATTCAAGGAATTGAGTGTGAAATAAATTGTCTTAACTTTTGTACTCTTTGGGAAGGAGTATGCAGAGATCTCTTTTCCATTTCAGATTATGTTTTTAGATCAGAGTTTGAAAGAAGCAAGAAGCATTCAGATAATTCTCCTACTTCATCAGTTGATGAGATACAAGGAGTCTCTCCTCTTCCTTCTTGCAGGTTCTACACTCTAGCGCATGATCATGGAGTTCATGATTTCTTCATCAAGTATTTCATCCAAAATATGTTCATTCATCTCATTAAAGTGAAGATGAATATATGTTGAAGACATATTTCAAATTTTGTTCCTTGTCCTTTCTTGAGGGAGGATTTTCCCCATGTGGTTTTGCCTCTTTCCTCACTTTTCTGGACATAATAATAGTTAAAAAGTGACCATAGCCTTGTTGTTGGGCCCTATATGCATCTATATTTTTTGACATATCATAATAAAGTCAGACTTATAAGGGGGTGTTGGAATATATTAAACCCACTCATAACTTAGGATAAAATAATCTATCATTATTCAATTAATTATTCACCCACTAGCTTAATTAGTTGGCATCCACTTGCACCTTAAAGTCAATACATGCCATCTATATCCTAGGAATTTTTTATTTCTAATTATAGGTTTATCTTGACCACCTTTTGACCATCCAAAATTAGTATACATCACTTTACAACAGATTCTGCTTTATTCTGCTTTTCCTGTTTTTCTGTGGATAAGGTAAAGCTAGTCAAACTAGGAAACTAGGTCCTTTGTTTCCAACCCATTCTTCATGAATTTTCCTCCATTTTATAGGATTATCATGTTTTTTCCATCTCCTTGACAACTGGCTCATGATTTTTCCAATTCGTGAGGTCCTTGAGATATTTGGGAAGCGCTTTAGCCACCTATGGGGGTTTGCTATATTTTGGTAAGTCAACATTTTTGAGCTTTATGATTTGTCTCCATACAACTTGATTTTCCTATGAGGGATGTAATATTTATGTACAATATTATTCATCATTATTCAACAGAAGGATACACACCAATATTCATCTCTTCATTCATGTGATTCAATCTCTTTTCTTCTCTGTATTTTTCCTGTGTATGCTTGTGAGAATTATTAGTAGCAAGATCTATTTCCTGTGCTTCTTAGCACCATTACTCATAGAATTGATCTATTATTTTTACATGGTATCAGAGCAAAAATTTTGAACAAGTTCTACAGAGTTGAGGAGTTCATCCAGTCTCCTATCCCTCTCTGAAGCAGAGCTTGTCTAGCTTACAATATTTTCTCCTAGTTTTGTTTTGCAGGTTGCAGGGAGTATCTCCTAGAGAATATCAACAAGTTCTATGTGGATTCAAAATTTACTCTACTATCTCCTTTCAACTATGATTATTTGAAGCCAAATATGAGCGCATACTTGAAGAGGCAATGTCTCTTTGATGTTTCCATTGGTGCATTGAGTGAACTTGAGTCTTATGAAGAGAAGATTGATTGGATTAATAATTGTGATAGAGATTTTGGAATTATGTGTTTGGGAATGTCTCCAAATATATATCAGCTCATATATTCTACTGAGTATACGTTTGAAGTTTGGAAGAATTTGGAAAAAGATTTTGGTTTGCAAGAAATGGAAGATGAAGCATGGAGCGAACCCAACATCTCCTTTTCTTCTCTCTGTCAAGATTTATTGGCCTCTACATTCTCTGATGAAGTTGATCATGATGAATAATTTTCTCATATAGTTCATGTTTCTTCTACTCTCCTTGATTCAAATGCTTCCTCCTTCAATGAAGAAGCAAATATTGAAGAGCCATCTTTTTCTGTGTCTCTTGAAGGTGATTTTTCTTCTTGTGATACTATTGATGAAAAGTAAGGAACATATGGAGCTTCTATTGATATTAATTATGATCCTATAACCCATTAATTGTTCTCAAATTCTCATATCTTAGATTCTGGGATCTATGTGCAAGATCCTTCACACTTTGTGCATACCTCTCTCAATGATGGTGCACAACCCTGCGATTTCCAAGATGTTTGCTCAGCCAAATCAAGCCTTATTTGTGTCATACCACTTACCTTACTTGATCTCATATGCTTCCGCATATCCTCATTTTTTCTTGGCATCAATACTCATAACCTCCTTGAAGATTGTGAACATCTCATTCTTTCCTCCTTTCATACAAAGGATTCATTACCAGTGTATTCCCATGAGTCTACTGATATGATTATATGTGATCCTTTGGATTCTGATTTAGAAGAATGTTTGCAGGTTGATACACATATCATACCACCATCCATACCATCTACCATACCATATACCATACCTATGAATAATCCTAATACTATACAAATCCCAAGTTCACTAGTTGATTCCTCATTGGTCTCTTATGTAGTGTTACTCTTACATGGTTTGAAGTATTGTCTATCTTTTAGTGTCTATTTATCCATGTCCTTATTCATATTTGGACAGATATTAAACATATTTGGATCTATTCTAAACACTTATGGTTCAGATCTTATGCCCATCCATCATTCATATTTTTACACCTATCAGTTTTCCCCAGTTTCTCATAGTTTTCCTAGTCTAGCCCTATATCCTCATGGACTCACTAAAGCCTTTGTATTTTCTATTCCATATGCTAATGTTTCTGATATATCAGAGTTTTAACAGCCTCATATCAGATCTGGAAAGGTGCTACATCATATTGGAATATTGACTTGTGATTCACATCACAATTTTGCAGCTATTCATGGAATTGAGTGTGAAATAAACTATCTTAATTTTTGTACTCTTTGCGAAGGAGTATGTAGATATCTCTTTTCTATTTCAGATTATGTTTTCAGGTCAGAGTCTGAAAGAAGCAAGAAGATTTCAAATAATTCTCCTACTTCATCAGTTGATGAGATACAAGTATTCTCTCCTCTTCCTTCTTGCAGGTTCTACACTCTAGCGCATGATCATGTAGTTCATGATTTCTTCAGCAAATATTTCATCTAGAAGCAGTTTATTCAGATCATTAAAGTGAAGATAAATATGTGTTGAAGACATATTTCAAATTTTGTGCCTTGTCCTTTCTCGAGGGAGGATTTTCCCCAAGTGGTTTTGCCTCTTTCCTCACTTTTCTGGACATAATAATTGTTAAAGGGTGACCATAGCCTTGTTGTTGGGCCCTATATACATCTATATTTTTTGACATACCATCATAAATTCAGACTTATAGTGTGGTTCTGGAATATATTAAACCCACTCATAACTTAGGATTAAATAATTAATCATTATTTGATTAATTATTCACCCAATAGCTTAATTAGTTGGCATCCACTTGCACCTTAAAGTCAATACATGCCATCTATATCCTAGGAATGATTTATTTCTAATTATGGGTTGATATTGACCACCTTTTGACCATATAGAATTAGTGTACAACAATTTACAATAGATTCTACTTTTCCTTCTTTTTTGTGGATAAGGTAAAGCTAATCAAACTAGGAAACTGAGTCCTTTTGCTGCCAACCTATTCTTCATGACTTTTCCTAGATTTTGTAGGATTAGCATGTTTTTTCCATCTCCTTGAAAACTCACTCGTGCTTTTTCCAATTCATGAGGTCCTTGAGAGATTTGGGAAGTGCTTTAGCCACCTATGGGGGTTTGCTATATTTTTGTTAGTCAACCTTTTTGAGATTTATGAGTTTTCTCCATACAACTAAATTTTACTATGAGGTGTGTACTATTTATGTACAATATTATTCATCATTATTCAATGGAAGGATACATACCAATATTCATCTCTTCATTCATGTGATTTAGTCTCTTTTCTTCTCTCTATTTTTCCTGTGTATGATTATGAGAATTCTTAGTAGCAAGATCTATTTCTCGTGCTTATTCTTAGCATAATTACTCATAGAATTGATCTATTATTTATACATGGTATCATAGCATCAAGGTTGATCAAGTTCTACAGAGTTGAGGAGCACATCCAGTCTCATATCCCTCTCTGAAGAAGAGCTTGTCTAGCTTACAATATTTTCTCCTAGCCTTGTTTTGCAGGTTGCAGAGAGTATCTCCTAGAGCATATCAACAACTTCTATATGGATTCAAAATTTCCTCTACTATATCCTTTCAACTATTATAATTAGAATCCAAATAGGAGCGCATACTTGAAGAGGCGATGTCTCTTTGATGTTTCCATTGGTGCATTGAGTGAACCTGAGTCTTATGAAGAGAAGATTGATTGGCTTAATAATTGTGATAGAGATTTTGAAATTATGTGCTTGGGAATGTATTCAAATATATATCATCTCATATATTCTGCTGAGTATCCATTTGAGCTTTGGAAGAATTTGGACAAAGCATTTGGTTTGCAAGAAATGGAAGATGAATTATGGAGAGAACCCGAAATATCCTCTTCTTCTCTCTGTCAAGATTTCTTGGCCTCAACATTCTCTAATGAATTTGATCATGATGAATAAGTTTCTCATACATTTCATGTTTATTCTACTCTCCTTGATTCAAATGCTTCCTCCTTCAATGAAGAAGCAAATATTGAAGAGCCATCTTTTTCTATGTCTCTTGAAGGTGATTTTTATTCTTGTGATACTATTGATGAAAAATAAGTAACATATGGAGCTGATATTGATATTAATTATGATCCTATAACCCATTCATTGTTCTCAAAATATCATATCTTATATTCTAAGATCTATGTGCCAGATCTTTCACACTTTGTGCATACGTCTCTCATTGATGGTGCACAACCCAGTGATTTCCAATATGTTTGCTTAGCCAAATCAAGCCTTATTTGTGTCATACCACTTACCTTACTTTATCTCACGTGCTTCCACATATCCTCCTTTTTTCTTGGCATCAATACTCAGAACCTCCTTGAATATTGTGAACATCTCATTCTTTCCTCCTCTCATACAGAGGATTCATTACCTGTGTCACTCCCATGAGTCTACTGATATGATTATATGTGATCCTTTGGATTTTTATTTAGAAGAATATTTTCATGTTGATACACATATCATACCACCATCCATACCATCTACCATACCTCTGAATAATCCTAAGACTATACAAATCCCAAGTTCACTAGTTGATTCCTCATTGGTCTCTTATGTAGTGTTACTTATCTTACATGGTTCGAAGTATTGTCTATCCTTCAGTGGCTAGTTATCCATGTCCTTATTCATATTTGGTCTGATATTAAACATATTTTTATCTGTTATAGACACTTATGGTTCATATCTTATGCCCATCCATCATTCAGATTTTTACACCTATCGGTTTCCCCAGTTGCTCATAGTTTTCCTTGTCTAGCCCTATATCCTCATGGATCCACTGAAGCCTTTGTCTTTGCTGTTAAATATTCTAAATTTTCTAATATATCAGAATTTTATCAGCCTCATATCAGATCTGGAAAGGTGCTACATCATATTGGAATATTGACATGTGATTCACATCACAATTTTGCAGTTATTCAGGGAATTGAGTGTGAAATAAATTGTCTTAATTTTTGTACTCTTTGGGAAGGAGTATGCAGAGATCTCTTTTCCATTTCAGATTATGTTTTCAGATCAGAGTTTGAAAGAAGAAATAACCATTCAGATAATTCTCCTACTTCATCAGTTGATGAGATACAAGGAGTCTCTCCTCTTCCTTCTTGCGGGTTCTACACTCTAGCGCATGATCATGGAGTTCATGATTTCTTCAGCAAGTATTTCATCCAGAAGTAGTTCATTCAGCTCATTAAAGTGAAGATGAAGATATGTTGAAGACATATTTCAAATTTTTTGCCTTGTCCTTTCTTGAGGGAGGATTTTCCCCATGTGGTTTTTCCTCTTTCCTCACTTTTCTGGACATAATAATTGTTAAAGGGTGACCATAGCCTTGTTGTTGGGCCGTATATGCATCTATATTTTTTGACATACCATCATAAAGTCAGAATTATAGGGTGGTGATGGAATATATTAAACCGACTCGTAACTTAGGATAAATTAATTAATCATTATTTGATTAATTATTCACCCACTAGCTTAATTAGTTGGCATCCACTTGCGCCTTAAAGTCAATACATGCCATCTATATCTTAGGAATGATTTATTTCTAATTCTGGGTTGATCCTGACCACCTTTTGACCATCCAGAATTAGTATACAACACTTTACAACATATTCTGCTTTATTCTATTTTTCCTGCTTTTCTGTGGATAAGGTAAAGCTAGTTAAACTAGGAAACTGGGTCCTTTTGTTTCCAACCCATCCTTCATGGATTTGCCTCCATTTTCTAGGATTAGCATTTTTTTTCCATATCCTTGACAACTCACTCATGCTTTTTCCAATTCGTGAGGTCCTTGAGATATTTGGGAAGTGCTTTAGCCACATATGGGGGTTTGCTATATTTTTGTAAGTCAACCTTTTTGAGCTTTATGAGTTGTCTCCATAAAACTTGATTTTCCTATGAGGGATGTAATATTTATGTACAATATTATTCATCACTATTCAATGGAAGGATACACACCAATATTCATCTCTTAATTCATGTGATTCAGTCTCTTTTATTCTCTCTATTTTTCCTGTGTATGCTTGTGAGAATTCTTAGTAGCAAGATCTATTTCCTTTGCTTCTTCTTAGCATCATTGGTCATAGAATTGAAATATTATTTCTACAAAATTAAATGAATAAGGAGCCTCATGGGATCCTCCTCACAATGAATATGATGGGGATGGAGGAAACTTGAAAGCCTCAGAAGTGGTACTCATGGTAAAAATTCTATGGAGACTCTGAGGATTAATTAATTCTCCCTTTAATCACATAGTCTATTTGTTAATTTATTCTAGCTTAGGAGGTCAATTTCACTTTACTAGAGTAAGGGGTAGCATGCCCAAGAGTCATATACACTTTTCAGTTTCAGTTCCAACATGAGTTTTGGTGCCATAGGTGCCATTGGTTCCAATTCCTACATTTTAGGAACCCTCCCTCAGTGCCACCAACAGTCAGCTTTAGTTGTCTATGGTAGGTAGTTAGTCATGATAAATTATGCTCCAATAACTACTAGTTAGTTCACTTCCAGTCACCTAGCGACAATTTGCATGATTCAAGGGAGTGTGGCCCCTTTTTTTCCCACCTACCTCATCAGTTAATTGATTGTGAACTGAATTAGAAATCCAGAGTTAAACTAGGGAGCTTCAACTGTGATGTTTCCCACACTAAGTTAGCACATCAGTCAGTTTGATTTGGTGAACTCGAATACTATCCACACTATTCTAAATCTCCCTATTGTATGACTCTTTTATTATTGAGAGGTTAGTGATGATTAATGTAATAATAATATGAACCATTCTTGTCTGATTTGTGTGAATTTTTTGTCATGAATCCATGGTTCAATTTACATTGATTTTTTAAATTCCATCGCATCTTTATCCAGATAGCTTTCATTTAGGTCTGTAGATATATGGTTCAAGAAATTTAACATGGTATCATAACCTATGTTTAGGTCAACGAAAAAATATCACAAACCTCCATTCTTACACCAAATGCAGTTGAGTTTCCGCATAATTCCTAGAATCATTGCATTTCTCCCTCTAGATTCTATCCATAGAAGTATATACAGGTGTGGTGGAATAAAAAAAGGTGATCATGTTGAGGTGGAATTAAATTGATAATGTTTGTGAATTGAATGATTTTACACTGATTGTTTGCAGGTACATTCATATTTTCTTCAAAAATTGTTGATCAGTATACCAACGAAATGGAGAATTCATCTTCTCTATCTCCTAGAATCCTCACACCCTTCAATTACATTGAATGGAGGGAGGATATGTAGATTTCCTTGTGCAATAAATCCTTGTATAGGATTACAATGGATAGAGAAGTCGAATCCCAAAAATATATTGAAAAATCCAAGTTTCTGAATAAGATAGATGAAACATTCAGATTCATGTGCATCCACATATCTAAGGATCTTTTGTTCCTCCTTGAGGGACTCGAAACTGCGAAGGAAGTATGGGACAAGATCGAATCCTTTTTTGGAAAATAGGATGATATTAGAGGGCATATTCTAGAGAATGAGTTAATTGCACTCCAACCTAGCAACTTCAAGATAATACAACAATTCTTCTTGAAATACAAGTCCCTCTTCTTGCAATGCAAGCAATGTGGATTGAGAAGAAGCATGAGGAACTTGTGCTGTCACATGCCCCAATTTTGAAAAATAATATTATCTTATTTTGACTTTATTCCAAGACATTATGTTAAATTTAATGCTAAGTTGTAAATGATGACTCAACAGAGTCAAGGATATTGAATGTAATTCTGAATATTTTAATTTTAAATAAATAAAAGTGGAGACAACAGCTTGGGAGAGCTGTTAAAAAGAGTGTTACTAGTCAAGTTGGTGGAGGAGACTAGGTGGAGAGCAAATAGACAAGTGGCAGCATCCTCAAATGCTTCCAATGTTGCAGGTGGCAACCTACCTACATTTGGGGTCATGATCCCCCAAGAAATTGGGATCAGAGCAGGTGGCTCAATTAATGAAAACTAACCCAAAAAGACCTAGGAAATCTTAATAAAAAAGCCCATTGAAGAGAGCTCAGGCTGCTCATTCCAGGAGAAGAATCATTCAGGTGAATGTACTTCAAGGAATTCATTGGGAAGGGAATTTTTGTGGAAGGTGTTTGAGGGGTAAACTGCAGGAAGTGATCTAGTACAACTTTCCATGCTGAAAGATCTTGGTACAGAGTGCAGAGTTGGTACTGAGTCATTGGACTAGTACTTTGTTGTTTGCTCCACCTAGTTCCAGTTAAGGAGACCAGGAACAGGCTCGCGGGTCCTGAGAAGTCGTTGTTTGAGTGCTCTCCAGGAGTTGGTAGGGAGAAAAGGCCTCCCAACGCTGTTGTCATCCAGCTTTAAAACAGGTTCTACTATCTTTTAATTTCGGTGTTAAATTTATATCTGAGTATGAACAAATAGTGAATGATTGATATGTTATGTTGTGAACTGTTAAGTTTGAAATCTCTTAGTTGTTTTAATGCTGAATCTGTACTTTGATGAAAAATAATCCTACCTATGTTTTTCCCCATCTGGAGTAAACCAGATCGTACTCTAGCATAGGTAGTGTGTTTAAAATGAATGAAATATGATAGAAATCTGAAATGAATAGAGTACTTATGTTTTTTAGAGTATTGAAATCTTTTCTTTCAGTAGATAGTTGCTTCCAAAAAGAATATTAATCTGTTTAGTAGGGTTGTTGTTAAAACCAGACTATGTATTAAGAATACTAGAAAAAGAACAGGGTCATATTATTTTACTAATAGCAGTATGTTCAACTATGTAAGTCATTCTTTTACACAGTACCTTCTTTTATAAACTATAAATCTACACTGAAATAGAAGAAATAGAAATGTCAGTTAAATGCTTGTTATTTATGTTAAGTAAAGAATGTAAATATGGTTCTGTTAGTTTATATCTTTTCCTAATAATAATAGCTATTTTACCTGCAACTATATGAACTCTAAGTAAGGATTGGTAACCTATTTAAACTCTGAAGATAAACTAATATGAGATAAAGAGTATAATAAATAAGAACTTAAAAACTCTTACATTATTCTTTTTCTTAAAGTTAAATTAATTAAAAGACAGTAGTAACCTATGTATAAAGTATTATTAATAAGGAACTGTCCTTACACACTTACAAACAAATTATATGTAAAGGAGTATTGACAGGTATGAAAATTCTTATTTCTTTCACCAAGCTTACAAAAATAATCTTATCAAATAAACTAAACTATTATAGACTGTTCTCAGTCTTTATTAATAATACATATATGTAAAAATAAACTTAAGAGAATACAGTATTTACAAACAATATTATTATTAACACAAATAATATTATTATTAACATAAACAATATTGTTTACAAATCAAAAGAGATTCTTTTACAAACTGGAGTAATTGTTAAAAGAAGGACATAGATTATTTCTACAAACCCTAGCTCATATCTCTGAGCAAAATCTATCTGTATTCTTATATACATTAGTAACCTAGGATAAACCATAAGAATAGTTCTTCTTAACCATTAAAAGAACGCACTGAATTCATTTCACAGGAATAAAATACATTACTGAACAACATAAACAAAATATATACTTATAAAACAAAATGTGTCTTTTTATTTTACTAACAGGGTGTACCTGTGAAAGCGAAAGACAGGGTTAAAACCCTTATAATTATTACAATTACAAATATCAAAACATTGAAGTAATAAACCAAATTTATTTAATTATGTAATCATTGAGTAACCAGGTTATTATAATTTATTTACAATCCTTTATGGACAAATAGAAAGACTGTGTAATTATTATAACTAGAATAATCTATTTTCAAAACGAGGGTTTCCACAGGATAAACCCTAGTTAATAACTTTAAATAAAAACAAGCAAGAATTAAATTATGACTGTAAGTATCAGTCTTAAAAACCTTAATTATAAACCCTTATAGTGTAATTCAAAAAGAGTACAAAAACTTCACTTACATTCTAGAAGGGTAAAAATCCTGAATTCTTTACATAGAGCATAATATAAAACTTTTGTTAAATCAAAACGAGGTTGAAGACAGAACTGTCCGTACAAGAACTATTATTTTAAACATGCCGTAAAGCCCAACATCAAACTAAATACATTGCTCAGTTAAACTGAGTCTACCCATCGACTAGAGAGGGTTTAAAACTGGGTATTTCAACAAACAACCTGTAAAAATAAACAATATAACTCATGGCGAGTCTAGGAAGGTTTCCCCAAAAACCCTGGGTGATTCCATTGACCACCCTATTACAAGTAGGGTGAAAACCCAACACATGGACCACGAGGCTTACCCGAACTATGCCACGAGCCACGCCATTCACTGGTTGACGGCTTACTTTCTCCACCATGAAAGCATATAGTGGTGAGTACCTACAAGAAGTGTAAAAGACTACTGTTAGTAAACAAATATCTATTGTACCATGGTAACAGTTAAAAACACATGTAGCAAAGTAAATGATCACAAAAATTATTATTTATATGTCAATGGAAATGACGAACAGTCTCGTAGAAGCACTGCCACCTACAGGCATTAAAAAATAAAGACTCAAGAGCCTACAAGATAAAACCTCATAAAACAACGAGCCACGAGAACAACAAGAGAAGACTGGAGCAGACAGCGAGCCATGCGGACGATGAAGGGAAGACTACATAGACAGCAAGCCAAGGGCAACGATAATCTCCACAAGTTTGCAGAGTAAGAACCCTAGCCACTGAGAATGGCTTATAAAACCACACACCGGTGACAAATGCAACACTGAACCAAGACTTAAGACAGCCAGAGCAGAAGAGGACCGACGACCGCCATGAAAGCCAAGCAGAGCAGCCTCAAGGGCCAGTAGAAACTATGAGAAAGAAATAATAAGGGTTAGGGTTACCGTGGCTAATATACCTTCAATGCTTGGTCAGGAGACGACCACGTGGCCACGTAAATCAAACCATGCAGTGGGTCATATAGTATGGTTTCCTGCATAAAATGATAACCACATTATTTAATTATTGAAACAAGGTTTAAACTATGGTTTCAACCAAATATTTGCCATGCAAATCGATAATACCGTGCACCATATCATTTTCTAGATTAATATTAAAATATCAACGATATGATTACGTTGACCTAGCAAGTAGTGACACTTCTATACCTTAGTAAAAGCCAGAAATCGTTCATGCATAAAACCATATCATAACCAAGTTATTTGCTTATCAATCAACACGTTGATCATCATATGAGTTACTAGGTCATGGTTAGAAACTCAATGTCGTGAATTACATTGTCCTAGCGAGGAGTATCATCTTTTAAACTTTGGTTAATGCCGAAACCATTTATGCATAGAAGACACACTATTCAATAACCTTATGATTTATATATTGTAAACTCACTAATATATTATGGATGTTAGTAATCCCTTTCTTTAAATTAACCTTGTTTTGGATAGAGACCATAGGTTATGGGAGAGCTCAAGCTAACAACTATAGTTCTCCTATGTAAAAGTGCATAGTTAATCTCTCATACAAGGACATTACAAATTATAGCTTTTTTAAGTGGCATAATGTAATAGTTGGGGAATCATAAACTCTAATTTATATATGTTTATGATCATGAATTAATTATAGACTAAATGTCTATTAACAAAATAGAGTGTGCATGTTTATAAGTCACATAAGAACTTAGAACTCAAATGATAGCGGAACTATGAAGTGGACAAAATATATTGTAAGAACACCTTCATGAAATTCTGTGTAATGTCCCCGGTTTTGACCCTGTTTGCATGATGTATATAATGTAATTAATCATGGTGAGGAGCTCAAGGCAAAAGCCCCACCATCGATTTGGTTGTGTACGTTCGGCAAAGGGGATATTTGCCGATGGTTTGTCGTGCTACAAGGCACATTATAATTCAGCATCATGTAAACCCGCACATCAATTAAAATAAACCACAACCAGCTACGGTAGTGCAACGTTGAATGAAAAGGGCATGGTTCCAAAGGATAAGGGGTGGGGTATTTCAAACCTTGGTTTATGGGGGGAAAACCCATGTTTTATTACCTTGTTGTCTCACCACCTTTGTTGTTTTGCCACCTTTTTTGTCTCACCCAACCTTGTCAACCTCTTTAATGCTTCAGCTGGTGGTTGAGGAGTTATGGCTGAGTGGTTGAGGGAATTAATTGCTGGAGGAATCATGGGTAAGGAAAGGCAACTCCATTCTTCCCCATTCCTCACCATTCCCTCCCACGACTCCATTCTCCTCATGGTCGGTTGCTCTCACGCGATTTTGTCTGTTGGCTCCTCAAGCTCAAGCTCTGGGCGATTTTGGTATCACGCAGGCATTTTCTTCCTCTTCACGAGTTGCTAAACGCTCAGGAACTTGTAATTTGCATCCTCCTGACTGTTGTGCATTCTCACGCAGAGAATTTCCCTCCTGTTTCTCATTTTCGCGCACAGGAATTTCCTGGGTTTTACACACGTCGTTTTCCTCTGCGAATTGGTGAATGGAGTGGCTGAATCCTTTCCCCATGGGTCAAATTGTGGGTTCTGTGTTGATTATTACTCACGCCCAGGCTGGGAGTCTGTAAATTTGTTTCCAGCGTGGTCTGTGTGAGTCTTCCCGTGGATCAATTGCCTTGGACGAACTGTTGATTTTCCCCTGCTGTAAGTGTGTTTGCTGCTATGTTTGGGAATTTGTTGTGTGCTGCTTCAGATTCCGTGTTGCCCTGTTTTAAGCTGTGACAGCTGATTGGTTGCCTGAGTGCAATGGATAGTCCTCGAACTGTGCTGGCTTGGCTTGTTTGTTGAAAGCCTGTGAAACCCAGCTGTGTTGGTTTGTTGTTTATGTCCCCTTGGCTATGTATAAGCCTGCAATGGACCCTTATCCCGGAGGAATCATGCCCAGCTCGGGGGTGGCAGCGTTGCTGAGAGTTTGATGAGCAAGCTGGCCTATGGTTGGGTGGAACGTTGCAGCGACGTAGCTGGTTGCGGGTGGATTCTTCATCAAAAGATAAGTACTGTTGGTTATTGCATCTCTGTAATTTATATTGATGTTAAATGCTGGAATGTATATGTTTGCTTCAGTTGATTGTTGAAGGACTGTGCATCCTTGTATGATGAATTGTGCCTGTTGTTTAGGCTTTAATTTCAGCATTGATCTCGCCTGTTTTATGTTCATGGGCTATTTGCCCGGTTGTGATGATGTGTTCGTCGCGTCCTCTTCGCCGGTCAGAGGCATGGGGACGTGACATTCTGTTAGATAGTTCAAAGTGACGATACTTTGATGAATTATGGTTAGGACTCAACTTGATTCTTACTATTGATTCACCATGTCAATTGGGTAGTAAAGTAGTTATAGAATTAAAAAAAATAACTAGAAATTCGACCTATTTCGAGAGCATCAATCTCAAATAAACTGTTTGTAGACAGTAATTTAATTCAAGAGAAGTATCATAGAAAAATTAAGAAATTGAATAGGAATGATCTTACTTGAGTCAAGAAATTATTAGAACCACATGGTTAAACATAAAGTTAAAGTATAGGAAAATATTGATCTCATGTGAGAAGGCATTATGGTGTTAGTTTGCACAATCGAACTATACTATAAAAAGGTTAACAGGCTGTAAGTTATCTCGCAGAAGTGAAATGTGGAACAATTGTTACACAGATAAGATAATGTATTATTGTATAAATACTAACAAAACAATCTTTATAACATTGCAATTTACATAGACTAAAGTAGAAGTACTTTGTCACTGAGATTCTAATTCTTAGAGTCGCAAACATATCTTACTGTCGTTACTTACTTCTGAGCTTTATTACAAGAAAAACTGAAGGAATCCAAATGGTTTTACCTCACAGAAGCTGTTTAGAGTTTAGCAGCTTAATTACTAAGCTTTATAATTGCAATTAAAATACTGCTGGATACTTTAAGAATTTTTAATACGTACTCATTCGATCATACCTGTAAACCTATAAGAACCAGTAATCATCTGCGTTAGTACAATTGCTAAGTAAGCCCCGGATTCAAAAGTTAGATTCCACCTACTTGATAAGAAGAGACTCATTAGTAAATTGAAATAAAACAATATGCAAGTAAACTTTATTCTTGTTACAAAAATGAACTTTGAGTTAACATAATTTAGATTTAGAAAAACTAATTACTTGACTGTTTCTTTTATTGCTAACCTTTAGCTGCTAGTGGAACTGCAGGTTTTAGCATTTGTTATTATCTCAAAATTTTAATTTTTTGTGAAAATTTGGGGTTTTGACATGTGGTATCAGAGCACAAGGTTCAAACACTAGGCCTTGATGAAGCCCAACTAGCTTTCATAAAACAGTAAATTAAATTACTATGCTGACATATTTTATTTTAAATGTTATTCAACAAAGAATTGTTTTTTCTGAAGTTTAACAGGCAGGTATGGAAAGGCTGGAAGAGTATGTAGAGGAGGAGTCTCCAGCTACTGAAATAGGAAATTTACCCAGAGATCCTATACTAGAGGATTTAACTACAAATTCCGTAGAGTTGTTACAAACCGTAAAAGACTTAAAAACTGAAATGGAGTTTGTAAAGTGAGAAAATGAAAGGATTTTGAGGGCTCAAGAAGAGCTGAATCAGATCCTAATTGAAAAGTTTCAAACTGAGGGTAGGGGTAGAAGATCAGAATCAGAAGATGCCAGTCATCAATGGAAATCTAAAAAGATGAAACATACAAAAACTGAAAGTAGTTCGTCTTCTGAAGTGTTTGGTGAACAACAAAATTACCATACTACTAGTGACATTAGTGATGATAATCTGTACACTAAAAAGAGGAAATACAAACCTTATGAGGAAATTTCTGGGGAATTCAAAAAGATAAAACCACCAACCTTTAAGGGAGAGACTAATAACGGGGAGGAAGCTGAATCCTGGTTATCTGGGATGAAGAAGTACTTCCAAATATATAATTATTCTAACTAGTTAAAGGCTAGAATGGCTATATATAACTTCTTAGGAAAGCCTGAAATTTGGTGGCAGGATTTGAAGAGAGTTAAGGGTATAAAGGAAAAAGATGTTAACTGGAGTACCTTTAAGAGTTATTTCAAAAATAAATTACTATTTGAGCAGTATTATGAGGAGAGAGCCAAAGATTTTTATGAACTGAATTTAGGTTCAATGACAATGAAGGACCTGAACAACAAGTTCTTAAGTCTACTTAGGTATGTACCATACCTTGTAGATAAAAAACCAAAGGTACAATGATTCTTTAGTTGTCTACCTTATCATATTAAAGATAGAATTGAATATGATAACCCAAAGACCTTGGAGGAGGCTATGAGAAAGGATAACTTTTGTTTTGAGTAGAATCAGAAGAAAGAAAGCTTGACCAACTGGAAGGCTAAGAAAAATAATAACCAGTTTGAACAAAAGAAGAAGGATTTTGTGCCTAACAGAAATTTTAAGAACAATAAGGCCAAAAACTATTCCAATAACAAGATTTTCCAAGGAAATAGGAACAATATACCCAACAATCAGAATAATTCTAAAGGTAAGGAAATTGCAAATAATCATGGAAACTTTACCAAGAACTTTGAGCGTAAAGAGCCTGTCAAGTGCTGGGAGTGTAATGGCCCACACTATGCTTCAGTATGTCCAAACCGGAAGAAGACTGTTAGCAATATTCATACTATACAGGAGGAAATGACCGTTGGGGAACTAGCAAGGAGCATGCCTAGAATCAACGTAGCCTTGGAGAACCGAAAAGCTGAATATCAGAATTCCATGGTGGAAGTAGAAGGTATGATAAATCAGACCCCTGTAACTATTTTGATTGATCCAAGAGCTAGTCTCAGTTATATTGCACCTCAAATAGTAGAAAAATGTAGGTTGTCTATTGATAAGTTTGAGAATTCATGCTTAGTTTAGTTAGCCACTGGTGTTAAAAGAAAAGTAACTTGTTTTGTTAAAGAATGTGCATTAGTTATGGATAAATTTTAAATTGATGTTAAACTTAATGTTTTTCCACTTGGTTCTTGTGATTTGCTGATTGGTATGGACTGGTTAGAACAACATAGAGTAATTCTAAACTGTTATGATAAAACTTTCAGATGTTTAAACAGTGATGAAAAACTAGTAAGTGTTAAAGGAATTCCTAGAAAAACTACTGTAAGGCAGATTTCTGCTTTACAACTTAAAAGAGGTATTAGAAAGGGATGTAAAGCTTATGCAGTAGCAATTATTAATGAGGAAAGTAAAATTAAAACAGATAATTTAAAAGTGGAAGACATCCCAGTCTTAAAAGAATATGTTGATGTATTCCCAGAAGAAATTTCGGGATTACCTCCGAAAAGGGAATTGGATTTCACCATTGAGCTGGTACCGGGTGCAGTACCTAGCTCAAAGGCCCTGTATCGAATGAACATATTGGAACTTAATGAATTAAAATCGCAATTAAAAGAGTTAATTGATAAAAAGTATATTCTACCAAGTGTGTCTCCCTGGGGGGCACCTGTCATCTTCGTTAAGAAGAAGGATGGAACTATGCGACTTTGCATAGATCACCGTCAGTTAAACAAGATGACTATGAAAGATTGATATCTGTTGCCCTGCATAGATAATCTATTTGATCAACTAGGTGGAGCCACGGTGTTTTCGAAAATAGATTTAAGGTCTGGATATCATCAAGTGAGAATTAAAGATGAAGACATCTTCAAGAAAACTTTTAGAACAAGATATGGTCATTACGAATTTGTCGTAATTCCATTCAGGATTACTAATGCCCCAGTTGTCTTCATGTGTTTAATAAACAACGTGATGCATAAGTATTTAGATAAGTTTGTGGTCGTGTTTATCGACGAAATTCTAATCTATTCAAAAACTGAAGAAGAACATAAAGAACATCTAAAAATTGTTTTGCAAGAGTTGCGAGAACATAAACTCTTCACAAAGTTTAGTAAGTGTGATTTCTTAAAGGATAAGATTCAGTATTAAGGTCACGTAGTGACCAAGGAAGGAATTTTCGTAGATCCTGAAAAGATACATGCAATCGAAGATTGGTTGGTTCCTAAGGATGTAATGGATGTTCGATCTTTCATGGGCATTACCAATTACTACCAGAGGTTCACTGAAGGCTTTTTAGGGATAGCAAATCCGATAAATTCTTTGCAGAAGGAGGGAAAGAAGTTCGACTGGAATCATCGATGTGAAGAAATCTTTAAAAATTTAAAAACTTTATTAATCAATGCACCTATTTTAAGAATAGCAGATCCTAGTAAAGAATTGGTGGTGTGCACTGACACCTACAATGATGGCTTAGGCGGTGTTCTGAATCAAGAAGGGCATGTTATTGCCTTTGAGTCTAGAAAGTTAAAAGTTCATGAAAAGAATTATGGAACATATGATCTAGAATTAGTAGCTGTAATACACGCCTTAAAGATGTGGAGACATCACCTAATTGGCAGAAAATTTGTTTTAATGACTGATAATAAATGATTGAAGTATCTTTTAGATCAGCCTAATCTAAATGCCGGGAAAGCTAGGTGGTTATCTTTCTTAAGCGAGTATGATTTTTGAAATCCAGCATACAAAAGGTAAAGAAAATAAAGTTGCTGATGCATTAAGTAGGAATGCAAGGCTGAATTTTGCAACAACAATCAACACCTATGTTTCAGACTTAGATGAATAGCTTAAAGAAGGAATAAAAGAAGATGAATTTTACCAGAATTTGCAAGCTAAAACTAAAGAAAATCCAACAAAAAACTTAATAAAATGTTACAGTTTAAATCAAAAAGAATTTTTACTGTATAAAGATAAAATGTATGTACCTAACGTACCTAAATTTAAGTTGTTAATTCTGGATGAAATTCATAAAACACCATATTCAGGTCATCCAGGTTATCAAAAGACTATAACCATGTTAAGAAAAGAGTATTTCCGGCCAAATATGAAAACTGAAGTAGCTGAATATATTGCAAGGTGTTTAGAATGTCAACAGGTAAAAACTGAACACCAACACCCAGCTGTGCTTCAGCCTTTACCCATCCCTAGCTGGAAATGGGAGATAATTAGTCTAGATTTTATTACTGGACTTCCTAAAAATCAAAATCAGAATGATTCTATCATGGTAGTAGTTGATAAGTTAAGCAAAGCAACTCATTTTATACCTGTTAAAACTACTTATAAGGCTACAAACATAGTTGATATTTTTCTAAAACAGATTTTCCGATTCCATGGAGTACCAAAAGTCATAATTTCAGATAGAGATCCTAAGTTTACAGGAAACTTTTGGAAGTCTTTGTTTAAGGGGTTACAGGAAATTTTAGTACTTCTTTCCATCCTCAAACAGATGGAAAAACTGAAAGGGTAAACCAAGTTTTAGGAGATCTATTAAGAATGTATGTGAAAGACTAGCCTGATAAATGGGAGGACTATCTACATCTGGTAGAATTTGCTTATAATAATAATTATCAGACATCAGCCAGATTTAGTCCATTTGAAATTTTATATGGATGGAAATGTAATACTCCTATATATTGGAGTAATCCAGTAGATAGATTGGTATTAGGTCCAGAACTATTAAAAGAAATGGAAGAAATTGTGAAACAAGTGCAGGGAAATTTGAAAGTGGCACATGATCGGTAGAAAAGTCAAGCAAAATTAAAAATAACTCCAAAGGAGTTTCAGGTAGGTGAACATGTGTTCATCAAGGTAAGGCCCAAAAAGAGCTCTCTAAGATTGGGGAGTTGTGCAAAATTGGCACCTCGTTACTGTGGCCCATTTGAAATTATGTCTAGGATTGGACAAGTAGCTTATCAATTAGCATTACCACCTAACTTAAGAGTACATAATGTTTTTCACATTTCCATTTTAAAGAAATATGTTCATGATGATACTCATGTTGTTAACTGGAATGTTGTACAGGTGGAAGCAGAAGGAGAATTTCTGGTGGAACCGGATTGTATCCTTGGGAGGAGGGAAATTACACTTCGGAACCGCACCATTGGACAAGTGAAGGTACAATGGAAGCACCTTAGTCCAGAGGAAGCCACATGGGAATTGGAAAGTAAAATGTGAGATTCATATCCAATTCTATTCCAGGGGAATTCGAAGGATGAAGAATAAATAACATCGAGGACGATATTATATTTTAAGGGGGTGTGTATGTCACATGCCCCAATTTTGAAAACTAATATTATCTTATTTTGATTTTATTCCAAGAAATTATGTTAAATTTAATGCTAAGTTGTAAATGATGACTCAACAGAGTCAAGGATATTGAATGTAATTCTGAATATTTTAATTTTAAATAAATAAAAGTGGAGACAACAGCTTGGGAGAGTTGTTAAAAAGAGTGTTACTAGTCAAGTTGGTGGAGGAGACTAGGTGGAGAGAAAATAGACAAGTGGCAGCATCCTCAAACACTTCCAATGTTGTAGGTGGAAACCTCCCTACATTTGGGGTCATGATCCCCCAAGAAAGTGGGATCAGAGCAGGTGGCTCAATTAATGAAAACTAACACAAAAAGACCTAGGCAATCTTAATAAAAAAGCCCATTGAAGACAGCTGAGGCTGCTCATTTCAGGAGAAGAATCATTCAGGTGAATGTACTTCAAGGAATTCATTGGGAAGGGAATTTTTGTGGAAGGTGTTTGAGGGGTAAACTGCAGGAAGTGATCTAGTACAGCTTCCCATGCTGAAATATTTTGCTGCAGAGTGCAGAGTTGGTACTGAGTCATTGGACTGGTACTTTGTTGTTTGCTCCACCTAGTTCCAGCCAAGGAGATCAGGAACAGGCGTGAGGGTCCTGAGAAGTCACTGTTTGAGCGCTCTCCAGGAGTTGGTAGGAAGGAATGGCCTCCCAACGCTGTTGTCATCTAGCTTTAAAATAGGTTCTACTATCTTTTAATTTCTATGTTAAAGTTATATCTGAGTATGAACAAATAATGAATGATTGATATGTTATGTTGTGAACGGTTAAGTTTGAAATCTCTTAGTTGTTTTAATGCTGAATTTGTACTTTGATGAAAAATAATCCTACCTATGTTTTTCCCCATCTGGAGTAAACCAGATCGTACTCTAGCACAGGTAGTGTGTTTAAAATGAATGAAATATGATAGAAATCTGAAATGAATATAGTACTTATGTTTTTCAGAGTATTGAAATCTTTTCTTTCAGTAGATAGTTGCTTCCAGAAAGAATATTAATCTGTTTAGTAGGGTTGTTGTTAAAACCAGACTGTGTATTAAGAATACTAGAAAAAGAACAGGGTCATATTATTTTACTAATAGCAGTATGTTCAACTATGTAAGTCATTCTTTTACAAAACACCTTATTTTATAAACTATACATCTACACTGAAATAGAAGAAATAGAAATGTCAGTTAAATGCTTGTTATTTATGTTAAGTAAAGAATGTAAATATGGTTATGTTAGTTTATATATTTTCCTAATAATAATAGCTATTTTACCTGCAACTATCTGAACTCTAAGTAAGGATTGGTAACCTATTTAAACTCTGAAGATAAAATAATATGAGATAAAGAGTATAATAAATAAGAACTTAAAAACTCTTACAATATTCTTTTTTTTAGAGTTAAATTAATTAAAAGACAGTAGTAACCTATGTATAAAGTATTATTAATAAGGAACTGTCCTTACACACTTACAGACAAATTATATGTAAAGGAGTATTGACAGGTATGAAAATTCTTATTTCTTTCACCAAGATTACAAAAATAATCTTATCAAATAAACTAAACTATTATAGACTATTCTCAGTCTTTATTAATAATACATATATGTAAAAATAAACTTAAGAGAATACAATATTTACAAACAATATTCTTATTAACACAAATAATATTATTATTAACATAAACAATATTGTTTACAAATCAAAAGAGATTCTTTTACAAACTGGAGTAATTGTTAAAAGATGTACAAAAATTATTTCTACAAAGCCTAGCTCATATCTCTGAGCAAAATCTATCTATATTCTTATATCCATTAGTAACCTAGGATAAACCATAAGAATAGTTCTTCAGAACCATTAAAAGAACCCACTGAATTCATTTCACAGGAATAAAATACATTACTGAACAACATAAACAATATGTATACTTATAAAAGAAACTGTGTCTTTTTATTTTACTAACAGGGTGTACTTGTGAAAGCGAAAGACAGGGTTAAATCCCTTATAATTATTACAATTACAAATATCAAAACATTGAAGTAATAAACCAAATTTATTTAATTATGTAATCATTGAGTAACCAGGTTATTATAATTTATTTACAGTCCTTTAAGGACAAACAGAAAGACTGTGTAATTATTATAACTAGAATAATCTATTTTCAAAAAGAGGGTTTCCACTGGATAAACCCTAGTTCATAACTTTAAATAAAAACAAGCAAGAATTAAATTATGACTATAAGTATCAGTATTAAAAACCTTAATTATAAACCCTTATAGTGTAATTCAAACATAGTACAAAAACTTCACTTATATTCTAGAAGGGTAAAAACCCTGAATTCTTTACACAGAGCATAATATAAAACTTCTGTTAAATCAAAATGAGTTTGAAGACAAAACTGTCCTTACAAAAACTATTATTTTAAACATGCCGTAAAGCCCAACATCAAACTAAATACATTGCTTAATTAAACCGAGTCTACCCATCGACTAGCGAGGGTTTAAAACTGGGTATTTCAACAAACAACTTGTAAAAATAAACAACATAACTCATTGCGAGTTGAGGAAGGTTTCCCCAAAAACCCTGGGTGATTCCATTGACCACCCTATTACAAGTAGGGTGAAAACCCAACACATGGACCACATGGCTTACCCGAACTAAGCCATGAGCCACGACATTCACTGGTTGACGGCTTACTTTCTCCACCATGAAAGCATATAGTGGAGAGCACCTGCAAGAAGTTTAAAAGACTAATGCCAGTAAACAAATATCTATTGTACCATGGTAATAGTAAAAAACAAGTGTAGCAAAGTAAATGAACACAAAAATTATCATTTACCTGTCAATGGAAACGACGAATAGTCTCGTAGAAGCACTATCACCTACAGGCTTCGAAAACTAAAGACTCAACAGCCTACAAGATAAAACCTCACGCAACAGCGAGCCACGAGAACAACAAGAGAATACTGGAGCAGATAGTGGGCCACGAGAATGATGAAGGGAAGACTACACAGACAACAAGCCAAGGGAAACGATAATCTCCACAAGTTTGTAGAGTAAGAACCCTAGCCACTGAGAATGGCTTATAAAACCACACACCAGTGACAAATGCAACACTGAACCAAGACTCAAGACAACCAGAGCAGAAGAGAACTGATGGCCGCCATGAAAGCCAAGCAGAGCAGCCTCAAGGGCCAGCGCAAACTGCGAGAAAGAAATGATAAGGGTTAGGGTTACGGTGGCTAATATACCTTCCACACTTGGTTAGGAGACGACCACGTGGCCACGTAAATCAAACCATGCAGTGGGTCATATACTATGGTTGCCTGCATAAAATGATAACCAAATTATTTAATTATTGAAACAAGGTTTAAACTATGGTTTCAACCAAATATTTGCCATGCAAATCGATAATACCGTGCACCATATCATTTTCTAGATTAATATTAAAATATCAATGATATGATTACATTGACCTAGCAAGTAGTAACACTTCTATACCTTAGTAAAATCCTGAAATCGTTCATGCATAAAACCATCTCATAACCTAGTTATTTGCTTATCAGTCAACATGTTGCTCATCATATGAGTTACTAGGTCATGGTTAGGACCTCAACGTCGTGAATTACGTTGACCTAGCGAGGAGTATCATCTTTTAAACTTTGGTTAATGCCGAAACCATTTATGCATAGAAGACACACTATTCAATAACCTTATGATTTATATATTGTAAACTCACTAATATATTATGGATGTTAGTAATCCCTTTCTTTAAATTAACCTTATTTTGGATAGAGACCATAGGTTATGGGAGATATCAAGCTAAAAACTATAGTTATCCTATGTAAAAGTGCATAGTTAATCTCTCCTACAAGGACATTACAAATTATAGCTTTTATAAGTTGCATAATGTAATAGTTGGCGAATCATAAACTCTAATTTAAATATGTTTATGTTCATGAATTAATTATAGACTAAATTTCTATTAACAAAATAGACTGTGCATGTTTATAAGTCACATAAGAACTAATAACTCAAATGATAGTGTTGGGGTTCGGACCTTGAAGGTCTTAGGGGCTTCGGTGTTGGGTCGAAGCCCCTCTTTTTGTAAATGACCCATGGTTTAAGCCCATGGTTTTTGGGTACCCATCGTTTAATCCCATGGTATTGTAATAGTGCACTTGTATAAATAGGCACTTATGTAAAGGAGTCAAAAAGGTTTTGATGTATGATAATGTGATGCGAAGAAGTTAAGATCTATTTTAGGGTTTAAGGTTAAGTCCCGGCTGAGTGCGTGGACGACCTCTGAAGCTGAGTGCGCAGAGGGTTTTTGAGGAAAGAGTCTGCAGCTTCAAGTTGTTGAGAAGAACTGCAGCTGAGTGCACAGATCAGAATTGTGTATTTGTAAATTGTTGAATATAAATGCAGTTCTGTGGACATAGCCCCTACACTGGGGGTGAACCACATATATCTTGTGTTGTGGTGGTTCTTGTTATTTTGTTTCTGTTATATTTTTATGCATTTGATAAGTAGATGAATGATAAAGTAAGATAAACTGTTAAGTATTAACTTCGCTGCGAATTCCCAGTTAAGGGTTAAGCAAGAAACTTTCTTTTCATCTAAACTGCGAAGCTATTTAAGTGAATATTGAAGCTCTGTATTGCATGATTATTCTTTGTTAAGACTAAAGGTACAGTAATATCACTCTTGCGCCTGCAGAAACCTGATTTTACGGCACCCCATAGCTGTTTCGGGTGAGACTGCAACCTGTTCGCAGGTTGTTTCCGAAAGGGCCAACACTGTGGGTCTGTTTGTTGGTGCAAAGATAAAAGGATAAGAACTCGGGTCTGCCCTAAGCCCCAACAAATTGGTTCCATTGCTGGTTGAACCAGTATCTGCTTCAAGAGGGATCTACGTCATACTTGAAGGGATATGTTTTGGAGGCCCTCAGTAAAATAAATCGGTAACTGGATTGAAGATACCTATCTAAAATTTGCTGAACAAGAGAATAAGGATCCTCGTCGTAGCTCAGACGAATTCTTGCAAAGGTATGTTTTTTCTGATATTTATGAAATTTTCTTTGCTAGTATCCACATAGAATTGCACCAGTGGTTATCCAGGTTGACAGAAAGAAAGACAAACTTCAAAGAACATCAGTCTCCTACCTGGACCCCAGAAAGAGTTAAGCTGTTGAAAAGTGTGAACAACGCGGTATCAAGAGCTGTTGAATTTTGGACAATGCAAACCCTTGAAGCATTTGTGATGGAGTTCGCCATCGACACACATACTTCTTTCAACGAAGCAGAAAGACAGTTTTTCAAAGGAACAAGGGGTAAGTACTTGAATTCATTAATTCTAAAAATTAAAATGCTCTTGGCTGAGAAAGGCATATTGCTTATCGAATCAGATTGCTAGATTTATTGCTACTAACCTATGTTTGGAAGCGAAAGTGACTTCGACGAGCAAAGTGGTTTGCTTCGCAACGGTAAAAGATACAAGAGAACTCTTGGATCCTATATCCACGTCTAGAATATCGATTATACCTCATTAAGTCCAGAAGAATCTGAATATAAAGAAACCGCTTTTGTTAGAAACCCTCCTATCACTCCGCAGCGAAGATCTGTTATCCCTGAGAACCTGTTGCAGTCTGAAAGTAACCCTAGCCTGAGTAGTCTTGTTGCAGGTCAGTCTACCTTAGAAAGTTCTCTTCCTCCTGTCACCAGTCTTCCCCCTCCTCCTCCCCCCCCCACCTCGATCCAATATGGCCCATGTGAATGATGATATCAAGCTCCCAGTATTTAAAGGAACTGGATCAGAGGATCCAGAGCAGTTTTGGTTCTTATGCGAAGCTGTTTGGACTGCTAAGAATATTATGGATCAAAATACAAGAAGAGAGTAGCTAGTCACCCCTTTCAGAGACCGTGCTTTGACCTGGTTTATGAAGTTTTCCAGTACTCAGAACTATATCTTGTCTGATATTAAAAAAACAATGATCAAAGAATTTAAGAAGCCTAAATCAGAGCCACAGTGTATAACTGAACTGAAAGAAATTCAGCAGAAGCGAGGTGAATCAGTTTGGGACTTTGATCAGAGGTTGAAGGTTCTCTTGGATCAAGTTAGTTTTACTATTGGACCAGAACAACATAAATAATGGTTCATTGCAGCATTATTGCCTCATATCAGGACTCCACTTATGCAACAGAAGGTGCTGATCAGCAAGAGGCGTTGGAAATTGCTATGAAACTTGAAACAACTCCTGTTGGAGACAATTATGGAATAGCCCAAATATAGGCACAGTTAGCAAAAATGGCTTTGGAGCTTCGTGACATGAAAAAAGGGAAATCTACTCGCGAAGAGGTTTGATGTACACGATGTAAGACAGAAGGTCATGACAAAGAGCAGTGTCCTGCATTAAGGAATTATTTGAATACTGGTGCACCGAACCCATTTAACCCTAATGTCCTATATTGTGAGCTCTGTAGAACAACTGGCCAGCATCGACCTGAAGATTGCTATCTACTACAGAGATATGTTCAAGTACCTAAGAATCCCTACTGCAAGTTCTGTAAGTCAGTTGGACACAACGAAGACGAATGTCGCAACTTTGACCTCATGAGAGAGCGAACCTATGATGCTTATAGGGTACAAACCAATGCATAAGGCAATGATGGATATGGTTACCATGGTGGTGCATCAGGTTGAGGTAATTTCAGAGGTTGTGGTCGTGGTGGTATGCCTGGAAGAGGTCGAGGCCAGGTTATTTGCTATAATTGTAATCAGGTAGGACATGTAGCTAGAGACTGTCAGAACCCAACTACGACATGTCAATATTGCAGAGCAGTCGATCATGTGATTGACCAATGCCCAGAGTTGATATCCAACATACAAGAAATAAATGGCCCTCCTACTCAGAATGTTCAGATGATTGCTGTAGAGAAAAGACCTATCCCAGCCCTTAACGTTGTTACAAGGAGTGGAGCTACGACGCATGTGCCGAATAAGGGGAAACAGCCTGACGAGGCTTGGGTCCATAAGACCCCAGAGAAAATTCCATCCTTCGATGTTGGAAGAGAAAAAGGAACATTTATGGAAGCTAAAAAAGACTTTGCTGATCTGAGAACATCAGTAGCAAGAATGCAACAACATCAACAACAGTTACAGTTTCAAGAAGCTTCGCCGAATCAAGTAAGTACACTGACATCATTTTTACAGATTTGTATGAAGCTATTAAGAAATCAGAATGCTTTGAATGAGTTATAGAAAGTTATTGCATCTTGCGAACCTCAGGGAAGCTCTGATAGAGGGAAAACTGTTAATAGAGTTAGAAGGACTGGAAGAGAAATGAGATTGCATGCTCAGATAGGAGATTATGACATGACTGACATCATTTTAGACCTGGGATTATAAGTGAATGTCCTAACTAAGCAGACATGGGAACAAATGGGAAAACCTACGCTTGAATGGTCCCCTATACAGTTGAGATTAGACAATCAGTAGAATATTGTGCCCTTGGGAAGATTCCCTAGTGTACCAGTGGATATTGATGGAGTTAGTACCTTAGCATATTTTGAAGTCATTGAAATAATTGATGATAGCAACCCCTATCTATCCTTTCTAGGAATTGAATGGGCAATAGACAATTATGCAGTAATCAACCTTAAGAATAAACAGATGACTTTTGAAGGGAAAGGCTTGAGAGTCATAGTACCGTTGGACTCTTCTCAAGGAGAAAGGTATACAGAGCCAGTCAGAGATGAAGATCAGGATGTTTTGGATCATATTTACAACATCACAACTAAAGAAGAAGACTATGTTAACCCTACTGCTGAAGGTATAATGGATTGGCAGTGTGATAGTTCTTGCATGACTGACTCAGACGAAGGCTTAGATAATTGGCAGAATAGAATTTATGAGCTACATGGACATCGATGTGCAATAATTACTAAGTCTATCAGATGGGTTGGCTCATAGAGAAGAGTCTTACCTACTTTTGATGTCTTGACAGACCTAGAAGATTTTATTGTACAATTCTCAGAGCAAGTACCAGATTCACAGAAAATGGATACTCTAGATTCAATATTCAGAGCCACAGCTGCCAGATGGTGGAATGGTCATAAAAAGTATATTCATAGTTGGGGAGCTTGTCAAAAGTTTCTTCACCTGAGATTCATAGATCAACCTCAGGACGTACGAAGCAGATTTAATGGTAATACTAGCCCTCAAGAACATCTGGAGCAGTGTTATGAAGCATGGAAGCATATACCTTGGGAAGAATGGGTACATAGGTTTGTACACACTCTGGAACCTGTAGCAAAGAACTGGTATGCAGAGGTGGAGCTTCGCCATGGTACTGTAAGTTGGGTTAGTCTTGTTGATAGTTTTGTGCTCACATTTTATATTGATGAGGTTTGCCTTGCTTTGGATGCAGCTATCAGGTCGATCCATACCAAGGTGTTTGATGATAAAGAACTAGCCGAGTACCAACCTGATTGGAAGGAACAAGAAGCTAATGCAGTAGAATGCTATAACCTCGCCATCGATGAAGACGATGACCCTTGCAACATTAATATTCCTGAGTCAGAAGGACATTGCGAAGTACATGGACCAGCAGTTGAATCACTTGAAGTAACTTAGCCCTTGAAAACAAGGAAAGTAAACATTGGATTAGAAGAAAAGCCTAAGTACGCTACCATTGGAGATTATTGGGATGAAGAAATGGTGAGCAAAGTGACCGAACTTCTCCATGAGTATTAGGACTTATTTCCGACAAAGTTCTCAGAAATGAAAGGTATCCTTGGTGATATAGGAGTGATAAAAATCCATTTGAAAGTTGATGCGAATCCTGTGAAGCAGCACCCTTATAGGCTGAACCCTAAGTATAAAGAAAAAGTTAGAATGGAGCTAGATAAGATGCTTGCTGTAGGAATCATTGAGCCTGTCGAAGAGTCCGAATGGGTCAGTCCTATGGTGGTACAAGAAAAGAAGACCAAGGGAGAAATCAGAATCTGTGTTGATTTGAGGAAGCTGAATGATGCCTGTTTACATGATCCTTTTCCTACTCCCTTTACAGATGAAGTTTTAGACAATGTCGAAGGTTGTGGAATAAATTCTGTCGTGGGTCGAAGCTCGAAGCTCTGTTGAAACTTGTGTCAGGATGTGTCGAAGGTATGTGTTGTGTCGAAGGTCCTTAGTGTGGCGAAGCTGAAGTTAGTGGTTGTGCGAAAGAAGAAAGGTGTGTCAAAGCTTAAAATACGACCGTTGGAAAAAATAAGATTTGGCGGCGTCGGTACGTTAATTGTATTAAATACCTGTAATGATGAGATTTTGGGAAATATAGCACCGTTTGGACAAGATCTATCGCTGTTCAGTCAGATCTGGTGTCTTCAATGCACATTTATGGCAGATTTAGTCGTTGGATTCTATAAGAAGACACCTAGACCTGCGAATTTGACATTACGCATTTTCTTGAGTGAGTCCATGTCAGCTGATCACGAAGTCCAGGAATTGTTGAGAGAATTCCGACAGAGGGGTCTGTAGAACCTTATGAGCAACCCACCTGCATCCGCACCTCACGAAGAGACTCCCCTGGCACCGGATCAACCAATGCAGACACGATCAACCAAAAATAAATTTAAGGAAGAAGTTCACTCTAAGCAAAACGAAGAAAGGCACAAGCCATCAGGAAGGACACCAGAGGATCCCGAGATGAATCCTTCTGGTTCGGCAGAGCTCCCACCTGAAGGTTTTGAAGACTTCAGTGAAGATGAGAACGTTGCATCGCAGTGCCCACCATATCTTCCGCCTGTTCGACCAGGAGTTCAGCCACCTTGGAGGACAACCAAGTTCACGCTACGCACCCCTTCGCTGCCACAGGGTGTGTAGTTGGTTGAAACGATGACAGGAAAAATAGATCGGATCAAGTACGCAGACCACGATACAAATGATCGTGGGAAATTTCTGCAGTTCTCACCTGGGAAATACTTTCACTCTATCCATTATCCTGAGGCTGGAACGACGTTGCTTGAAGTCAAACAGTGGGCTGCTGGCTTGTTGAAAATGCTAAATGTCCCCCACTTTGGTCACAGCACGCAGGTTACCGTGGTGGTCAAGCAACTATTGGCGTTGGTGCATGATGGAAACCTATGGATAGGAAACCAGAGAATTCCTATTGATGGAGAGCTAATTCATAGGATCACAAGCTTACCAAAGGAAGGGCCCGATCCTGGGATTGAATTTTCAGGAAAACACGAAGATATGAAGCTGGCGCAGCACATGAAGGACCGCTTCGGGTTGACGAAAGGAAAGCGAGGGTATCCAACCTCGACAATTCGACACCAAAACATTCGCTTCGTAGAAGAGCTCCTAGCATGCAAACTAATGCAGAAGTGCAAACCAAATGAAGTACCTACCCCAATTATCAGTATTGCTGCGAACTGTGCCGAAGGCTACAGTTACAAATGGGCAGAGTACATTGCTAGGGAATTCCTCGAAGATGTCTATGATGTGCAGGAGAAAGGTCGACCCTTTCATTACTCATGGTTGTTAGTGCTTATTGCACTGGTAGGATGGAGAGAACCTATTGAGGCACAATTTGTTGATGTGCCTCCGCAGATGCCTGGCACAGCAAGGTACGCATCTCTTTGGGTTTCACAGGATAAAGCCTTGCAGCAGATGACGAACTACGTGTTCACCTTCTATGTGATGAAAATTTCGTATGAGATCCTGAAAACACCGTGGCTCAGTAATGAGCTATTCTCTCAGTATGCTGGAGTGGCCAACTTCACGGCTAACATGCACAATGTCTTCATCCAGGCTCGCGCAGATGATAAACATGCATGCTGGAAGTTGCCATACGTGGTGACCCAGGAAGACATCCTCGCAGTAGTTTAGCAGTGGCCAGCTGAATGGATGAAGGACGTGGGAACAAGACCCAACATACCATCCCCCCTAGTGACAGATGTGGGAGAAGGTCCTAGTCAGATGCAACAGAATGACCCACTCGAAGAGAGAAAAGAATAAGATGAGTCACAATAGAGCGAAGGTGACCAAGGTGGAGATGATGGAGCTGATGAAGAAGAAGAAGAATTGGTCAAAACCATCTCAGACCCCAATCGCCTAGATAAGCGCAAGTCTCCTGAGGCAGAGGAAGTGACTAAGCCTCGACCCAGAAAGAAAGCGAAGGCGTCAAAGGGCAAGAATATTATCGAAGAGACCGCTTTGACAATTGAGGAGCTTGATCAAGCTCTAACGAAGTCAATAGAAGTATTAACCAACAAATGGTCAAAGTTTGCAGCTACACATCTTGATGCGCTCACTGGCGTAGCGCAGCGAATTGAAGAACTTAAGGCGTTAGCAGAAAGATCAGCAACTGGCACTGCAGCAAGCAGTGCCCCAGTAGGCGCGTAGCCAGATACAAGACAATGGCTAGCCAGAGATAACAGAGGACAAGTTCCAAGTGCAGCCCTCATAATAACTGACGCAGCATCTCGATCGCAGATGAGCATGACAGTTGGGATAGACTACACCAAGTTGTCTATGCCCGAGCTGCATCTTTGTCAATTGGAAATCATGAAGGAGATCCAAGAACAAGACAGCTACTCACAAATGCAGTTAGAGAATACCACGAAGCAGAGTGAGAGCCTCGTAGCGCAATTGGAAGAAGATGAACAAAAGAAGAGGGAAGCAGAAAGCAAGAAGGATACACTAACGCAAGTGTTGGATGAGGCATGTTGAAGTCTCCCTAACTTTGACATGCAGGCTGAAGAAGAACCGGAGCAAAGAATCGTCAAGCTGAAAGACTATGCACAACAGTCTCGAAGCCTGACAGAGAATATGAAAGCAGAACATGAGGCTCAGATTGCAGAGCTTCAACTTCGCATCATTCCTGAGAGTCCACGAGAAGTCAGGGAGCAACATCGCAGAGATATTCAAGCCTCAGCAACAAAGATCTCAGATCTTGTGAGTAGTGCATCAAAGCTACTGGACGAAAGTGTCCAGGCCTGGGCAAACTTGCAGGACAACCTAGAAGTCAAAAAGTTGCAGGAAACCATCAAGCAGCGATAGACAGAGCTGGATGCAGTCAAAGCGAAAATCAAGACATTGCCTCCTATGCAGAAGATGCTTAAGGTGAAGCATAGAAATGAGCTCCAGTGAGAGATTGAGGTATACAGAAAGAAAGAAACATTGTTGGTGAACTCTGTGTAGCCCCTTATTAACGAGGCCTTGGAGTTGAGCACTGCTGCGGACAACCAGCTCAAAGTCCTGAAGGAGTATGATGCATTTGCACAGGAAAAGGACATCAAAGCATCGGTAGCAACATTGCAGGAGATAGTGGAGAAGGAGCAAGCAGCCAAAGATATCATGCGCAGCCTCAACAAGCAATTTACTATCTTCGCGAACAAGATTTTTCCACCTGAAAAGCAGCAGAGTGTCCCGGGACGGGACACTGGTGAGTCTTAGGGGCCTGTTGGGGTTTGGACCTTGAAGGTCCTTAATTTTGGCAACTTCGTGGTTTTGATGCGAAGCTTGTAAGTGGATTTGCGGTCCAAAATAGTCTTAGGGGCTTTGGGGTTGGGTCGAAGCCCCTCTTTTTGTAAATGACCCATGGTTTTTGGGTACCCATGGTTTAAGCCCATGGTATTGTAATAGTGCACTTGTATAAATAGGCACTTATGTAAAGGAATCAAAAAGGTTTTTATGTATGATAATGTGATACGAAGAAGTTAAGATCTATTTTAGGGTTTAAGGTTAAGTCCCAGCTGAGTGCATGGACGACCTCTGCAGCTGAGTGCGCAGAGGGTTTTTAGGAAAGAGTCTGCAGCTAAGTGCACAGAGGGTTTTTGAGGAAAGAGTTTGTAGCTAAGTGCACAGCTTCAAGTTGTTGAGAAGATCTGCAGCTGAGTGTGCAAATCAGAACTGTGTGTTTGTAAATTGTTGAATATAAACGCAGTTCTATGGACGTAGCCCCTACACTGGGGGTGAACCACGTATATCTTATGTTGTGGTGGTTCTAGTTATTTTGTTTCTGTTATGTTTTTATGCATTTGATAAGTAGATGAATGATAAAGTAAGATAAACTGTTAAGTATTAACTTCGCTGCGAATTCCTAGTTAAGGGTTAAGCAAGAAACTTTCTTTTTATCTAAACTGTGAAGCTATTTAAGTGAATATTGAAGCTCTGTATTGCATGATTATCCTTTGTTAAGACTAAAGGTACAATAATATCCCTCTTGGGCCTGCAGAAACCTGATTCTGCTGCACCCCATAGATGTTTCAGGTGAGACTGCAACCTATTCGCAGGTTGTTGCCGAAAGGGCCAACACTGTGGGTCTGCTTGTTGGTGCGAAGATAATAGGATAAGAACCCAGGTCTGCCCTAAGCCCAATAGATAGCGGAACTATGAAGTGGACAAAGCATATTGTAAGAACACCTTCATGAAATTTTGTTACATAGTTCAAAGTGATGATACTTTGATGAATTATGGTTAGGACTCATCTTGTTTCTTACTATTGATTCACCATGTCAATTGGGTAGTAAATTAGTTATAGAATTAAACAAAATAACTAGAAAGTCGACCTGTTTCGAGATCATCAATCTTAGATAAACTGTTTGTAGACAGTAATTTAATTTAAGAGAAGTATCATAGAAAAATTAAGAAATTGAATAGGAATGATCTTTCTTGAGTCCAGAAATTATTAGAACCACATGGTTAAACATAAATTTAAATTATAGGAAAATATTGATCTCATGTGAGAAGGCATTATGGTGTTAGTCTGCACAATCGAACTATACTATAAAAAGGTTAACAGGCTGTAAGGTATCTCGCAAAAGCGAAATGTGGAACAGTTGTTACACAGATAAGATAATGTATTATTGTATAAATACTGACAAAACAATCTTTACAACATTGCAATTTACATAGACTAAAGTAGAAGTACTTTGTAACTGATATTCTAATTCTTAGAGTCGCAAACATATCTTACTGTCGTTACTTACTTCCTGAGCTTTATTACAAGAAAAACTGAAGGAATCCAAATGGTTTTACCTCACAGAAGCTGTTTAGAGTTTATCAGCTTAATTACTAAGCTTTATAATTGCAAATAAAATACTGCTGGATACTTTAAGAAATTTTAATACGTACTCATTTGATCATACGTGTACACCTGTAAGAACTAGTAATCATCTGCAGTAGCATGGTTGCTAAGTAAGCCATAGATTCAAAAGTTAGATTCCACCTACTTGACAAGAAGAGAATCATCAGTAAATTGAAATAAAACAATACACAAGTAAACTTTATTCCTGTTACAAAAGTGAACTGTGGAGTTAACATAATTGAGATTTAGTAAAACTAATTACTTGACTATTTCTTTTATTGCTAACCTTTAGCTGTTAGTGGAACTGCAGGTTTTAGCATTTGGTATTATCTCAAAATTTTAAATTTTTGTGAAAATTTGGGGTTTTGACATGTGGTATCAGAGCACAAGGTTCAAACACTAGGCCTTGATGAATCCCAACTATCTTTCATAAAACAATAAATTAAATTATTATGCTGACGTATTTTATTTTAAATGTTATTCAACAGAGAATTGTTTTTCTGAAGTTCAACAGGCAGGTATAGAAAGGCTAGAAGAGTATGCAGAGGAGGAGTCTCCAGCTACTGAAACAGGAAATTTACCCAGAGATCCTATACCAGAGGATTTAACTACAAATTCCTTAGAGTTGTTACAAATCGTAAAAGACTTAAAAACTGAAATGGAGTCTGTAAAGCGAGAAAATGAAAGGATTCTGAGGGCTCAAGAAGAGCTGAATCAAATCCTAATTGAAAAGTTTCAAACTGAGGGTAGGGGTAGAAGATCAGAATCAGAAGATGCCAGTCATCAACAAAAATCTAAAAAGATGAAACATACAAAAACTGAAAGTAGTTCGTCTTCTGAAGTGTTTGGTGAACAACGAAATTACCATACTACTAGTGACAGTAGTGATGATAATCTGTACACTAAAAAGAGGAAATACAAACCTTATGAGGAAATTTCCGGGGAATTCAAAAATATAAAACCACCAACCTTTAATGGAGAGGCTGAGAAGGGGGAGGAAGCTGAATCCTGGTTATCTGGGATGAAGAATTACTTCCAAATATATAATTATTCTAACTAGTTAAAGGCTAGAATGGCTATATATAACCTCTTAGGAAAGGTTGACATTTGGTGGGAGGATTTGAAGAGAGTTAAGGGTATAAAGAAAAAAGATGTTAACTGGCGTACCTTTAAGAGGCATTTCAAAAAGAAAATCCTGTCTGAGCAATATTATGAGGAGAGAGCCAAAGAGTTTTATGAATTGAAGTTAGGTTCAATGACAATGAAGGACTTGAACAACAAGTTCTTAAGTCTACTTAGGTATGTACCATACCTTGTAGATGAGAAACCAAAGGTACAACGATTCTTTAGCTGTCTACCTTATCATATTAAAGATAGAATTGAATATGATAACCCAGAGACCTTGGAGGAAGCTATGAGAAAGGATAAATTTTGTTTTGAGCAGAATCGAAAGAAAGAAAGCTTGGCCAACTAGAAGGCTAAGAAAAATAATAATCAGTTTGAACAAAAGAAGAAGGATTTTGTGCCTAACAGAAATTTTAGGAACAATAAGGCCAAAAGCTATTCCAATAACAAGAATTTCCAAGGAAATAGGAACAATATACCCAACAATCAGAATAATTCTAAAGGTAAGGAAATTGCAAATAATCATGGAAACTTTACCAAGAACTTTGAGCGTAAAGAGCCTGTCAAGTGCTGGGAGTGTAATGGCCCACACTATGCTTCAGTCTGTCCAAACCGGAAGAAGACTGTTAGCAATATTCATACTATACAGAAGGAGATGACCATTGGGGAACCAGCAAGGAGCATTCCTAGAATCAACGTAGCCTTGGAGAACCGAGAAGCTGAATATCGAACTTCCATGGTGGAAGTAGAAGGTATGATAAATCAGACCCCTGTAACTATTTTAATTGATCCAAGAGCTAGTCTCAGTTATATTGCACCTCAGATAGTAGAAAAATGTAAGTTGTCTGTTGATAAGTTTGAGAATTCATGGTTAGTTCAGTTAGCCATTGGTGCTAAAAGAAAAGTAACTTGTTTTGTGAAAGAATGTGGATTAGTTATGGATAAATTTTAAACTGTTGTTAAACTTAATGTTTTGCCACTTGGTTCTTGTGATTTGCTGATTGGTATGGATTAGTTAGAACAACATAGAGTAATTCTAAACTGTTATGATAAAACTTTCACATGCTTAAACAGTGATGAAAAACCAGTAAGTGTTAAAGGAATTCCTAGAAAAACTACTGTAAGGGAAATTTCTGCTTTACAACTTAAAAGAGTTATTAGAAAGGGATGTAAAGCTTATGCAGTAACAATTAATAATGAGGAAAGTAAAATTAAAACAGATAAGTTAAAAGCGGAAGACATCACAGTCTTAAAAAAATATGTTGATGTGTTCGCTGAAGAAATTCCGGGATTACCTCTGAAAAAGGAATTGGATTTCACCATTGAGCTGGTACCGGGTGTAGTACGTTGCTCAGAGGCCCCGTATTGAATGAACATAATTGAACTTAATGAATTAAAATTACAATTAAAAGAGTTAATTGATAAAAAGTATATTCAACCAAGTGTGTCTCCCTGGGGGGCACCTGTCATCTTCGTCAAGAAAAAGGATGGAACTATGCGACTTTGCATAGATTACCATCAGTTAAGCAAGATGACTATAAAAAATCGATATCTGTTGCCCCGCATAGATGGTCTATTTGATCAACTACGTGGAGCCATAGTGTTTTCGAAAATAGATTTAAGGTCTGGATATCATCAAGTGAGAATTAAAGATGAAGACATCTTCAAGACATCTTTTAGAACAAGATATGGTCATTACGAATTTGTCGTAATGCCATTCGGGCTTACTAATGCCCCAGCTGTCTTCATGTGTTTAATGAACAACGTGATGCATAAGTATTTAGATAAGTTTGTGGTCGTGTTTATCGACGAAATTCTAATCTATTCAAAAACTGAAGAAGAACATAAAGAACATCTAAAAATTGTTTTCCAAGAGTTGCGAGAACATCAACTCTTCGCAAAGTTTAGTAAGTGTGATTTATTTGAGGATAAGATTCAGTATTTAGGTCACGTAGTGACCAAGGAAGGAATTTTCGTAGAACCTGAAAAGATACAGGCAATCGAAGATTGGTCGGTTCCTAAGGATGTAACGGATGTTTGATCTTTCATGGGAATTACCGATTACTACCGGAGGTTCATTGAAGGCTTTTCGAGGATAGCAAATACGATAACTTCTTTGCAGAAGAAGGGAAATAAGTTCGACTGGAATCAGAGATGTGAAGAAAGCTTTAAAAAGTTAAAAAATTTATTAACTAGCGCACCTATTTTAAGAATAGCAGATCCTAATAAAGAATTTGTGGTGTGCACTGATGCCTGCAATGATGGCTTAGGCGGTGTTCTGACTCAAGAAGGGCATGTTATTGCCTGTGAGTCTAGAAAGTTAAAAGTTCATGAAAAGAGTTATGCAACATATGATTTGGAATAAGAAGCTGTAATACACGCCTTAAAGATGTGGTGACATCACCTAATTGGCAAAAAAATTGTTTTAATGACTGATAATAAAGGATTGAAGTATCTTTTAGATCAGCCTAATCTAAATGCCAGGCAAGCTAGGTGGTTAGCTTTCTTAAGCGAGTATGATTTTGAAATACAGCATATAAAAGGTAAAGAAAATAAAGTTGCTGATGCATTAAGTAGGAACACAAGGCTGAATTTTGCAACAGCAATCAGCACCTATGTTTCAGACTTAGATGAACAACTTAAAGAAGGAATAAAACAAGATGAAATTTACCAGAATTTGCAAGATAAAACTAAAGAAAATCCAACAGAAAACTTAATAAAAGGTTGCAGTTTAAATGAAAAAGGATTTTTACTGTATAAAGATAAAATTTATGTACCTAACGTACCTAAAGTCAAGCTGTTAATTCTAGATGAAATTCATAAAACACCATATTCAGGTCATCCAGGTTATCAAAATACTATAACCATGTTAAGAAAAGAGTATTTCTGGCCAAATATGGAAACTGAAGTAGCTGAATATATTGCAAGGTGTTTAGAATGTCAACAGGAAAAAACTGAACACCAACACCCAGCTAGTTTGCTTCAGCCTTTACCCATCCCTAGCTGGAAATGGGAGATAATTAGTCTAGATTTTATTACTGGATTGCCTAAAAATCAAAATCAGAATGATTCTATCATGGTAGTAGTCGATAAGTTAAGCAAAGCAACTCATTTTATACCTGTTAAAACTAATTATAAGGCTACAAACATAGCTGATATTTTTCTAAAATAGATTTTTCAATTACATGGAGTACCAAAAGTCATAATTTCAGATAGAGATCCTAAGTTTACAGGAAACTTTTGGAAGTCTTTGTTTAAAGGGTTAAACACCACATTAAATTTTAGTACTTCTTTCCATCCTCAAACATATGGACAAACTAAAAGGGTAAACCAAGTTTTAGGAGATCTATTAAGAATGTATGTGAAAGACCAGCCTGGTAAATGGGAGGACTATTTACATATGGTAGAATTTGCTTATAATAATAATTATCAGACATCAGCCAGATTTAGTCCATTTAAAATTTTATATGGACGAAAATGTAATACTCCTATCTTTTGGAGTAATCAAGTAGATAGATTGGTATCAGGTCCAGAACTATTCTAAATCAGAGGTCTAAATGGGCCCAAAATATCATTGAAGCAATTGGGAATGTTGCTGGGGATATAGATGACATAAGAAGAACAAGGTCCCAGTATCATAATGAACATGTTGCATTCTCCCATTCAGCTTCACTTCCTTTAGTGAAGTGCAACAAGCTTCCTAAGAGATGCTACTTCATGGTAATGACTGATCCACAATTTGACCCACTAAAGAACAAATTGGATCAAGTCACTATTCCTTTAGAAAGAAGAGACAAAGGAAAAATTACTTTTCCTATTGATCATTAGATTGGAAGAAGATGGAAAAGTTCATATGCACAGTCCTGGGATTCTATTTCATAGAAGAACCAACATTCTGCATTACTACTCCACATAGTTGTAGATTGCAATAATTTTTCCACAAGGTTTTGCTCAAAGATAATTTTTTTTCTTAAGTATGGAATATTGTTTCCCGATTTCCTACTTATTTTGAGGGGGAGGGTTCCCATGAGGTTTTCCCGATTTTCCTTGTTAATTAAGCAGTATTTTTTATTCATTTAGATTGTAAGGGTGAATTTTGGCCTAGTTGTCCAAAGTTAGGATTAAGGGGGGGTGTTAGGATTAATTAATCCTCTCTTTACTCACAAAGTCTATTTATTAATTGTGTCTAGCTTAGGAGGTCAATTTCACTTTACTAGAGTAAGGGGGGACATGCCCAAGATTCATCTACACTTTTGAGATTTGGTGCCAACAGGAGTTTTCATTAGAGGAAATTTGGGGTCTAAAATGGGCCTTATAAGAAAACGAGCCAACAATAAATTATTGTGAGTTGGAATTCATGAACCAATAGAATTTCAATAAAATGAGTCAACCATAATGATTGACTTGACATATTTGTCATAAAAAAACTATTTTTTTTGTTCGTATTTTCAACATATCTCCCTTTGTTCTTACTCAAATTTCGATCGGGAGGGCTCGTTGCATAGGGAATTTAACTAAACATCCAACGAATACCCACATTGCATACTTTTGACGTATCCTGCTACCCAAAAACAAGAAATACGTGAAAAAACTTGATGACCATTATGTTTTTTCATGTATTTCTTGTTTTTGGGTAGTGAGATATGTCAAAAGTATGCACTATGGGTACTCATTTGTATGGGTACTCATTTGATGCGTAATTAAATTCCGCATCCAATGATCCCTCTCGATCGAAATTTGAGTAAAAACATAGGGCGATATGTTGAAAATACGAACAAAAAAAGTAGTTTTTAAAATTTCTTTCTCCAAAATTAATAAATATTATTTTATTATTTTAACTATTATTTTCCTAACGAGGCCCATTTTAGACCTCAAATTTCTTCTAATGGGTTCCATTGGTGCCAATCCCCACATTTTAGGAACCCTCTCTAAGTGTGACTAGCAATCACCCTCAGTTGTTTGTGGTAAGTAGTTAATCATGGTCAATTATGCTTCGATAACTACTAGTTAGTTCACTTCCAATCTCCTAGTGCGGATTTGCATGATTCAAGGGAGTGTGGTGCCTTTGTTTCCCACCTACCTCATCAGTTAACTGATAGTGAACTAAATTAGACATCCGAAGTTAAACTATTGAGCTCCAACTATGATTTTTATCGCACTGAGTTAGCACATCAATGGAGGGAATCAGTTTCTCGGTTAGCACCTCTGTCAGAACCTCATCGGAACCGAGAAACTGATTCCCTCCACCTGGGCCTCCACCACTTCAATCCTTTATAAAAGGAAATATCACAAAGGAAATGGAGATATTGGGAGATGAACAGAAATGGTTCTATCAACAAGGAAAAAGGGATGCATACTCAAGTATATGGCAATGTGGAAAAAGTTTGTTATAGTCTCTTTTCTCTCAAAGTTTCTCCTCCTCCAATGCTTCATAATGACTCAATATATAGCCCTCAAATGAGAAATGTAGGGTCGAATTAGAACGTTTCCAGATATATGGAAGGTCAATGATGAAGGTATTCATTACTTGATGAGGAAACTCCAAATATGCGAGCTGTATAACTGAGAACTTGCGTATGTCTTCAAAAATGGATTTTTAAGGGTTCAACTGAAGCATCGGAGCCATAGTGAGTAAAGGGGGTATAGTGAGTCTGCATAGGGACAAGGAAAGGACATCAAGGCATGATGCATGAGATGTGCAAAATCATGCTATAACACTTATGACGCTTCATCTATACAACTAGGACCCCCCTTAAATACATCCCTACTAGAATTTGTGCTAATGTAGTCATAACATTGGAATCCAAAAAGCTGAAATACAATTTAATAAAATTCCCCAGACCATTGCAAATCTCCTTAAATACCTCAGAAGACCAAAATTATTGTTGGAGACTTGGATTTTCAACCTAGATCTATGTAATGCTGTATATTCGTTCATATCTATAATAAATAAAGGGGACCATTATTTGAGCGTTGTAGGATTCAAATCCTATTACCAATGTAAATCAATGATATTCTTTGAGTCCTTGACCAACCAAACTAGGAATCCCAACTAGCTCCTGGAAAGAAAATAGTAATATACTGGCCTAGCCGAGGAAATGATTATCTCTTAAGAAAAACCAACAAAGAAACCTCCCCCACATTTGTACCATGAAAATGACCAATGAGGGTTTGTGTAGCCATTCCTAGTACTTCATGCATTTTAATTTCCTCCCCTAGGACCAAATTAGCAGGATATGCTTTCCGCTCAATATAATATATGCACCTTTTATTGCATACTCACTAATCCTACCCTACCTTTCACCTTTAAGGTCAAATCTAGAGATCCAGTACCTAAAAATCCCTTCTACACTTGGCCCTCTTACTAGGTTTTTTCAGCCAAAATAATCATTGCAAGTAACCCCTATAAAGTCCCATTGCTAACCTATCAAAAATTCCTTTGCAACCTCGAAACTCTCTGCTACAACAACAAAATTGTCCTTCCCAAATAATAAATCATGGGCTTCATTCTCAACCATCAGAGTTGACTTATGTGAATTCCCTGCTCAACTAGTTTACGTCTCTCGCCAACCTCCCTAGTAATAAAACAAGGAAGCAAACCTACATTTGACAGAAAAAAACCAAAATAATACCAAGACCATGAATAAATTATGAACATGCATAAGAAAACTAACCTTGAGAAACAAATATATGGAACTAGATCCATATGCCCTAGGCTCACTACTAGAAGTCACCTCTCAATTCAAAATCCCATCAAACGCTTAATTACCCTCTAAGAAATCAACAACATTATCCAAAAACTTCAAAACTATAGGATTATACCCTTTTCGCAAAACTGGGAAACTAGACCCTGAGTAAGTGCTGCATGTGATTGCATTAAAATCCCCAGTACATAAGTTACCTCCACCATCTATTAGATATTCTCCATACTAAGAACCTATACTATTTGAGACCATCTAGATTGACAAAGGAGTGCATAAACCCACTTTACCTACATACCTTGGTGGAAATGAATGGGACATGCTATCCCCAAGGTCTCCTCCACCAACTTCACTAAAATCCCTAGAGAAACTACTAACCTACGCCATTGGAAAATATTTGGAACTAAATCACTTAAAAGAAAAGAGATCCTATAGTCAACCCCAACCTATCATTCAAAGTTGAGAAAAACCCAACTTATCATTCAAAGTTGAGAAAAAAGGCTTAAGATGTGAAACCAAAAGTTCATTCCTTCCATAGATCTTCACAAAAAAAATACAACACGTCCCATAACCATCTAAAACCCCACCTAGAACAAAGTAGGCTAACTAAAATCCTCACATATGTTAAAATTATTATTTTTAAATGGTTATAATCTTTGATTTTCTCAATATTAATTATACTTTAAAAAATTTAAAATTTTGATAAACAACTATGTATTCTTTGTAAAAATCACCCATAAAAAAGGATGTGAATAAATTCGACCACCCCTCCACTCGACATTACATAATTTTATTACTCGACCATTACATAATGTTATTAGTACAAATTCAGAATCAAACATATTTTCATGATTTGTCTATATATTTTATAATAAATATCAATACAAATCCACCCATTTTTGAATATTACAAAGTTCCACCCCATTATTTGAGCATTACAAAGTTACAACTTACCAAATTAAGCATATTTTCATGAATGGTCTAAATAAACAGAAGAGTTTATAGTAAATACCAAAACAACTAAGCGATTAAATACCAAATTTATTTATATTTATTTTTACTATAGAGCATTTAACACTCAATAACTTTATGGCCATCTTCAATGAGAATAACC
>LPNX010617757.1:356599-496015 GCA_001517045.1 Pseudotsuga menziesii | reverse complement strand
TACATCAGAGAACTTGTGCATGATGGCACCATTCACCTACTCTTATGTTCATCTTCAGAACAAGTAGCTGATATATTCACCAAAGCATTTTGTGAGAAGACATTCAGCAATCTCAAATCACTGCTAGGGATTTCTGATCATGCTGTGAAAGCATGAGTGAAGACAAGATTCTACAATTTTGTTTTACAGTCCATGTTTAAGGGAGGATTTTCCCAAGTTGGTTTTGCCTCTTTCCTTGTTTAAATGGATTTGCAGTATGTAAAGGGTGACTAAGCCTTGTTGCTAGGCCCTATAATTTTCTGATATATTACTCATAAGTCGGGCTTAAGGGGGGGTGTTAGAATAATCAACCCATAGTTTACCCACTTAGACATTAATTCATTTATTTTTGTCTTATTTGCCTAGTTCATGTGTCCCACCTTGTGCAAGTTGCTATTTGCCTATCCATAGAGGTCAAACTTGCCACATTTGACTCATGTAGCACATGGGAGAGCTAAAGGAATCAATTCTGCTTTATTCCTAGCCTCCTAGGCGCCCTTCTGCTTTATTGCCTGCTTTTTCAGTGTTTTAAGGCAAACGGAAAAGCTAGACTAGGTGAGGTTGACTTGTTTTTTGTCCTACACATCCTCCTCTCTTTTATCCATGAAAAAGCATGTATGATCTGCCATTCCACCACTCTTTAGCTTGCCTAAGCCTTTTTTCCAATTCGTGAGCTCCATGACAGATTTGGGATCAACTTTTTACACCTATGGGGGATTTGCTTATTTTTGGTCAGCCTGCTTTATGCTAGATTTGGATGCCTCCTCATGCATTCAATTTCTTGATGTATTCTATTTATTCAGAAACCTATGTTATTACAGGGTTGGCTATTTTACACTCAGTTAATGCAATTTAGTGTTACAGCTCCATATTCAGTCTCTTTTGTGAGCAATTTTGCATGATCAATTGATAATTGTTGTGAGTAAAATTAATCTATTGCTGGCCTTAATTTCCACAAAGAAGCCAAAATCCAAGTCGCAGTGTATTACTGAATTGAAAGAGATTCAGCAGAGGCATGGAGAATTAGTGTGGGACTTTGATCAAAGATTCAAAGTTCTACTAGACCAAGTCAGCTTCCCCATTGGACCTGCGCAGCACAAGGAATGGTTTATTGCAGCATTGTTACCGCATATCAGAACTCCACTCATGCAACATAAGGTTGCTGACCAGCAGGAGGCTCTGGAAATCGCGATGAAGCTTGAAACCACCCCTGTCAAAGATAACTCTGGTATCGCTCAAATCCAAGCGCAGTTGGCAGCGATGGCTCTGGAGCTCCGCGATATGAAGAAAGGAAAAACCGGTCACGAAGAGGTCTGGTGCACACAATGTCGGACAGAGGGTCACGACAAAAAACAGTGTCCTGTGGTAAGAAATTACCTGAATACTGGTGCGCCAAACCCGTTCAACCCTACTATTCTATATTGTGAGATCTGTCGGACCACTGGCCAGCATCGACCTGAGAATTGTTATCTACTACAGAGGTATGTGCAAGTCCCCAAGAACCCTTACTGCAAATTCTGTAAGTCCTTAGGCCATAATGAAGATGAGTGTCGCAGTTATGAACTCATGAGGGAACGCACCTACGATGCCTATCGGGTACAAAATGAGGGACAGAGTAATGATGGCTATGGCTACCGTGATGGTGCATCAGGTAGAGGTGGTTTTGGAGGCCATGGTCGTGGTGGCATGGCTGGCAGAGGTCGTGGTTAGGTGGTGTGTTATAACTGCAACCAGGCCGGACATCTGGCTCGCAACTGTCGAAACCCGACTATGACATGCCAGGATTGCCGAGCAGTAGATCATGTGATCAAGCAGTGCCCGCAGCTGATAGCTAAGATTCAGGAAAGAAACAGTGGCCCCACTCAAAATATTCAGATGATTTCCGTTGAGCAAAGACCTACCCAGCAATTAATGTTGTTACCCGAAGTGGATCTATGACGCAGATACAGCCTGCTGAGAAACAACCTGACGAGGCTTGGGTTCGTAAGGTTCCCGTGAAAGTCCCCGCCTTTGATATTGAAAGAGAAAAGGACACATTCATGGATGCCAAGAAAGATTTTGTGGATTCTAGCCCAGCAGTAGCACCTGCGCAACCACATCAGCAACAGTCGTAGCTGCAAGAAGCTTCGACGAATAAAGTAAGTACACTATCCTCCTTTTTACAGAGTTGTCTGAAACTTTTAAGAAATCAGAATGCTTTAAGTGAGTTGCAGAAAGTTATTGCTTCCTGCTAACCTCAGCAAGGTTCTGGTCAGGCAAAAGTTGTTCATAGAGTCAGAAGAACTGGTAGGGAAATGAGGTTGAACGCTCAGATAGGAGAGTATGAGATGATTGATGTGATCTTGGACTTAGGGTTAGAATTCAATGTCCTAACCAAGCAAACCTGGGAACAAATGGGAAAACCTACCCTTGATTGGTCCCCTATCCAGTTGAGATTAGCCAATCAGCAGAAGATTGTGCCCCTAGGACGATTCCCTAATGTTCCCGTAGATATTGATGGCGTACGTCCTGTAGCAGACTTCGAACTTATTGAGATCATTGACGACAGCAATCCCTATCCAGCCTTGTTAGGTATTGAGTGGGAAATGGAAAATGTTGCAGTTATTAACCTTAAGAAGAGACAGATGACTTTCGAAGGGAAGGATTTGAGAGTCATAGTCCCATTGGATCCTTCCCAAGGAGAAAGGTACACAGAACCCCTCCGAGATGGAGATCAGGACATGTTGGACCATATCTACAATATTACAGTGAAGGAAGAAGATTATGTTGATCCTAATGCCGAAGTTATTATGGATTGGCAGTGTGACAGCTCCTGTATGACGGACTCAGATGATGGTTTAGAGAACTGGCAAAACCGGTTGTATGAGCTCCATGGACACAGATGCACCAGAATTACCAAGTCTCTTAGATGGCTTACAAGAGTCCTACCTATTTTTTATGGTTCGACAGACCCAGAAGAGCTTAGTGCGATATTCTCAGAACAAATACCAGATTCCCAGACATGGGAGACATCCCGGGAGATGAAGGTCGAGCCTTGGCATGCTTATAGGTCTGGTGACAGAGAAATTACCAAGTACCAACCTGTGGAATCGAAGTTCACCCCTTGGTCGCGGAATTTGTTAGGATATGCCGAAGGTCAATATGGTGTCGATGGTCCTTATTATGACGCAGCTGCAGAGCTGGAGGTGCTGCAGCCCAAAAGCCGACCGTTGGAACATTGCCGATTTGGCGGCACCAGTACTTTACTCACCTTAATTGCTTGTCCTAATGGTATCCGCCGAAATCTAGCACCGTGGCAACAGGACCTCTGTCAGATTGGGTGCCTTCAATGTACATTTATGGCAGATATGGCCAATGGATTGTATATGAAGACATCCGGGTAATGGGAAATTGCATTCCGCATTTCCTTGAGTTTCACAATTGAACCCATGTCAGCTGATCGTGAACTCCAGGACCTATTGAGAGAATTTGAACAGACGGGTCTGCAGCACATCTTCGCCCCCCAACCTGAGCCTGCAGCCCGTGAAGAGACTCTACCAACATTGACTTCGCCAATGCAGACACGATTTGCCAGGAAACAGTTTAAACCTGAAGTTCATTTTAAGCGAAACGAGGACAGACATAAGGAATCAGGGCAAACATCGGAGGATCCCAGAATGGATCCGCCGGGTTCAACAGAGATCCCAAGTGAAGGAGAGGAGAACATTGCACCGCAACAGCCACCGTATCTTCAGCCTATTCGACCAGGAGTTAAGCCACCTCGGCGGAATGCTAAGTTCACTATATGCACTCCTTCGCTGCCCCCAGGTGTGCAGCTGGTTGGAACAATGATAGGGAAAATAGATCGGCTTAAGTATGTTGACCACGACACAAGTGACCGTGGGAAGTTTCCACAATTCGCACCTGCCCAATACTTGCATTTCATTAAATATCAAGAAACTGGGGCGACCTTATTGGAAGTGAAACAGTGGGCTGCTGGCTTGGATCTAGCAGGTTTGCTGAAAATGCTCGATGTTCCTCATGTTGGTCGTAGCACACAAGTCACCATCATGGTCAAGCAGCTGTTGGTGTTAGTGCATGATGGCTGCCTATGGATCGATGACAAGAAAATTCCTATTAATGGCTATCTCATTCATAGGATCACCGGCTTACCAATGGCAGGGCCTGATCCAGGGACAGAATTTCCCTCAAAGCACGAAGATACGAAGCTCGCACAAAGCATGAAGGAGCGCTTTGGCCTGACAAAAGGGAAACTTGGGTATCACACTTCCGCGATTCAAGAGCAGAATATTCACTTCACAGCTAAGCTCTTGGCATGCAAAATTATGCGGAAATGCAGACCAACTGAAGTGCCTGCCCCGGTCATCAGAATTGCTATCAACTGTGCCGAAGGCTACAGCTACAACTGGGCAGCGTATGTTGCAAAGGAATTCCTTGAAGACGCTCGCGATGCGCAGGAGAAAGGTAGGGCCTTCCACTACTCATGGTTTATTATCCTCATCGCACTGGTAGGATGGCAAGAACCTACTGAAGCACAGTTTGCTGCTGTACCAGCGCACATGCCTGGCGCAACCAGGTACGCATCGTTGTGGGTTTCACAGGATAAAACCCACCAACAGATGACAAACTATGTATTTGCCTTTTATATGTTGAGTATCTCGTATGAGATCATAAAAAACCCATGGCTCAGTAATGAGTTATTCTCTCAGTATGATGGAGCGGTCAATTTCAGGGCTGATATGCACCATATATTTATTCAGGCTTGCGTAGATAAGAAGCATCAATGGTTTAAGTTGCCATATGTAGTGACTAAAGATGATATCGTTGCGATAGTACAGTAGTGGCCAGCAGAATGGTTAAAAGATGCAGGGAAAAAACCTAAGATTCTTGTCCCTCTTGTCACTGATATGGGCGCAGGCACCAGTCACACGCAGCAGCAAGAACCCCCCGCAGACAGTGAAGAACAAACTGAGTCACAGTAGACTTCCAGCAACCAGGGAGGAGATGGTGGAAATGAAGATGAAGAAGAAGAAGAAGAAGAATTAGTTAAAACTACCTCAGACCCTAATAGGCAGCATAAGCGCAAGACACCGGACGCAGAGGAAGTAGACAAACCGCTGCCGTGAAAGAAAGCAAAGGAATCAAAGGATAAGAATATCGACAAAGCGCCCAGTGTGACAAGTGCGGAGCTTGATGAGGCTTTGTCAAAGTCCACCGAAGTTCTCACTAAACAATGGTCAGAGTTTGCAGCTGTGCATCTAGATGCCATCACCAGTGTAGCCAAGCACATCTCGGAGCTTAAGGACTTAGCAGCGAAATCAGTAATTGGCACTGCAACCAGCAGTACCCAGTGAGCGCGTAGCCAGACCTAAGGCAATGTTCGGCCCGAGATAACAAAGGGAAACTTTCGAGCGCAACTCTTATATTAACAGATGTAGCCTCTCGCTCGGTGATGAGTATGAAAGTTGGCATAGACTACACTAAGCTCTCTATGACAGAGCTACATCTCTATCAGTCAGCCATTATGACAGAAATTTAGGCACAAGACCAATATTCGCAAAAACAGTTAGAAGAGGCCATAAGTCAGCAGCAGGGCTTCGCAGCGCAACTAGAGGCAGTAGAGAAGAGAAAGAGGGACGCCGAAAGAAAGTGGATTACACTAGTCCAAGTTTTAGATGAGACATGTCGAAGTCTTCCTGACTTCGACGTGCAGCTGGTGGAAGAGCCAGAACAAAGATTAGTCAGGCTAAAAGACTACACACAGTAGTCTCGCAGTGAAATTGAGAAACTCAAAGCAGCACATGAGGCTCAGATTGTGGAGCTTTAGCTGCGCATCCCTCCAGAAACTCCACCTGAGGTTAAAGAACAGTGCCGCGCAGACATTGAGGCATCCGCAGCGAAAATTTTAGATATTGTGGGTAGCACAGAAAAGTTGCTTGGAGACAGTGTTGAGGCCTGGACCACCCTACAGGAACATCCAGAAATAGGACAGTTGCAGGAAACCATCAAGCAACAACAGGCTGAGTTGGATACCGTAAAAGTGGAAATTAAGACTCTGCCACCGATGGAGAAAATGCTCAAAGTAAAGCGCAGCAAGGAACTCCAGCAGGAAATTGAGTCGTACAGGGTGAAAGTAACAGAGTTGGAAAACTCTATACAGCCACTTGTCAGTGAGGATTTGGAATTAAGTACTGCGGTGGATAGCCAGTTCAAAATTCTGAAGGAATATGATGCATTCGCACAGGAAAAGGCCGGCAAAGCATCATCCACCGTACTGCAGGAGTTGATGGAAAAGGAGAAAGCAGCTGATGACATCATGCACAGTCTCAATACTCAGTTCACCGTCCTCGCAAAGAAGCTTCGTCTGCCAGGAAACCAGCAGAGTGTCCCGGGACGGGACACTGGTGAGTCTTAGGGGCCTGTTGGGGCGCACACCCTAATGGTCCTTAAGGTGGATAGCTCTGTGGGTTTTAGGAGTTTGTAAGCAGATCTACGGCTCAAAATAGTCTTAGGGGTGTCAGGGCTGAGTCAAAAACCTTATTTTGTTATAAACCCATGGGTTAAATCCAGGGTTTAGGGTTCGGGGTGCCCATGGTTTAAGTCCATGGTTTTGTAATAGTGTGCTGGTTAAATAGGCACTCTTGTAAGTAAGTAAGGTTAGGATTTTTGGGTAAAAGGAATTTATGCGAAGCTAAGGATAATTTTGTAAGAAAAGGTTAAGTCCCAGCTGTGTGCGTGGACGACCTCTGCAGCTGTGTGCGCAGAGGGTTTTGGGTGATAAGGAAATCTGCAGCTGTGTGTGCGGCTTTGAGGACTGAAGGGATCTGCAGCTGAGTGCACAGATCAGAACTGTGGTTTTTGTAGAAAGATTGAATAAAACACAGTTCTGTGGACATAACCCCTACACTGGGGGTGAACCACATTATATCTTGTGTCGTGGTTATGTGTGTTGTTTATGTTGTGTTCTTTCATGCATTTATTTCTATATATCTGATAAGTAGAGATCACTGCTAAACAATAACTTCGCTGTGAATTCCCAGTAAAGGGTTGTGCAAGGCACTGTTTTTTTATCTAACTGCGAAGCTAAATAAGTGAATGCTAAGCACTGTGATTTATATTTATAATCTGTTAAAAGTTAAAGGTACAGTAATATCCCTCTTTGCTTGCAGAAGTCTGGTTCTGCGGCACCCCATAGTAGTTTCGGGTGAGACTGCAACCTGTTCGCAGGTTGTTGCCGAAAGGGCCAACTCTGTGGATCTTTTGTTGGTGCGTAGTTAAAGGTATAAAACCTGGGTCTACCCTATTGCCCAACAAATTACTCCTGAGAAAAAAAATTTGTGACAAATTTCTACATTCTACACCACTTTGGAGCATTAATGTAGTGTGATGGTCCTTGTGTGCACTAGTTCCCTGATACAGTGCATGTGAACCTATCCACCTTCTTCCAATCTGATGCTAGATAGGGAAAGAAGTGTTGTTACTTTTGCAACCTGACTTGCATCTTTCAAACCTCTATGATAGAATGGAAGAGTTCGACTTGGAATGGCATGCCATAGGGGCTCGCTTGAGCTCGTACAATGGTTTCCTCAACTTGCATGCTAAGGAAAAATCATCAGTCTACCCCTTAGGTTGTTCCATGTAGATTTCTTCTTCCAATTTACCATATAGAAAGGTACTTTTATATCTTATTTATGGAGGAAGAGAAACATGATCCAATGTCCTATTGTTCTTCAGTTACTCATATTCCTTATCCATGGTTGCTTGACTTGGTGAATCATGGAAACCTACTTTGTAGAACTATTGATCAAACCCCATCATCATGTAGCATCTCTTTGGGAGTTTATGGAACCCCTCTGGGAGAAGTGGATTTGTATAACATAGTGCAAGGTTCTCATCTTAAAACTGATATTTGGTTCTCCTTTTGTCAAATGAATCTCCGACCATGTTCCTAGCAACCGCAATGACGTTTTGATCCCATTTAGGCCTAGGATTGGGAGTAGGGGCTGGATCTGGATCTAGATATGATTGAATCTCATCCTCAATTCCAAAATATGTTTCAACTTGGTCCTCAGCTTCAAATTTTGAATCATCACAAGAAACGTCATCATATGCAAATTTTTAAGGTAGAATGAATTTACCTTCCCTTTTAACTAGCTGCATAGATCGTAATGGATCTGTGTATGGAAAAAATGTGAGAAATCATATGCCTTGGAGACATGGTTTGTAACACCTTTTGCTATCATCTTATCAGTAGAGATATCTAAGATCTCAACTGACTTAGGTTCAAATACAACTCACTTTAGTGAGCCTTTATGAGTCATCTGATATACAGACAACATATTTGTTGCTAAGGAAGATGTCACATATATGATATTTTTTAACACTCCATGTTCTAATTTTATTGCACCCTTACCTTCATCTTGGATCTGAGTATCATCTCCCATGTGAATACTTGGACCATTGGATAGATTTAATGAAGAGAACGATTCTTTGGAGGCTCTTGAATCAATGAGGAAGGCTTGAGATTTTGAAAATATGGCCTTCAGTTCATGGCATCTCTCATGATATTTAGTATTTCCTCCATAATTATCCTTCCTCATGCCTTCAAGGAGGACAATATTTTATTTTTCAAGAATTCTTGACATCATATCTATGTTTTTATTCATACAACTTTTCTCTGAATGGTTTCCTTTCTTACAGTAGGAACACTTTCCCTTTTCAAAATTCTTATGTTTGTCCTTCTTGGAACCTGAGGCTCCATATGATGGATCAAGCTCCTCCTTTCATTCAAAATCAGTGTTCTTTTTTTCGTTCCCCTTTTTACTCCCTTTAGCTTGTGCATTCTTGGTCTCCTCGACCAAAAGAGATTGATTATTTGAGGATATGTGTAAGTTTTAAACCTATGCAAAGAAGAAAAGCATATAGATTCTTTTAAGCAAAATAGATATCACAACACATCAGTCACACATAAACACATAGATTTACCCTGGAAACCCTTAACCGAGAAAACCAGAAAACCTTGGAGCCACACCTCCTATTTTCTCTTCATTACATTATGAAATCCTCACAATACAAAATATAGGTATTCCGCAACATCCAAATACCCTAATTTGTTAACCCGGATTATAAAAAGAATCCAATCCCTTAACCGGGATTAAGTTACATATTTTTATACAAATTCTAAAAATAGCCACAAACAGCTATAAATAGCCATAAAATCTATCAATAGCCAAAAAAATTTGCTCGCTGCGCTCTCATCGGAAACAGGGCCTACGGCCTGTTTTCGTCGAAGGTGCCTTTGGGATCGCTGAGCTGCAATGTTGAAATGCACACCTCCCCTCCATATGCACATGCAAAGGATATAACATATACCCAACATTCTCCCACTTGTTGTTTCATTTGCATAGCAATGAGTCATGTACTCATAAAGTCACAAGTTCAGGGCATCAATGCCCATAGATTCTCTACATCAAGAGAAATTCTCTATACTAACAGACTTTGTTAATGAGTCTGCAACATTTTTCATGGTGTCGACCTTCTCTAGCAGCACCTTCTTTTCTTCAACCATATCTCTCACAAAGTGATATTGCACATCAATATGCTTTGTCTTAGCATGATAAGCAGGGTTCTTTGCCAGTAAGATTGCACTTTGGCTATCACATTCTAACCTTACACCTTTCTGTACAAACCCAATACCTGAACACAATCTTTGCAACCACACAGCTTCTTTGCTCGCATGATTGGCTGCCATGTATTCAGATTATGTAGTTGAGAGTGCAACTACAGCTTGTCTCTTGCTCATCCAACTGATAGCCGCCCTCCAAATAGGTTAAACACATACCCACTTGTATATATTCTATGATCAAGGTCTCCAGCCCAATCTGCATCAAAAAATCCATGTACATTTATTACTCTGTCTGGCCCAGGCCTTCCTTGGTAGCAGATTACATAATCTATGGTGCCACGCAAATATCTGAAGACCCTCTTTACAGCTGTCCAATGCTCCTTTCCTGGTTTTGACATATATCTACTCAAAACTCTCACTGCATCAGCAATGTTTGGTCTTGTACAGACCATTGCATACATCAAACTACCAACTGCACTGGCATATGGAACCCGTGACATGTCTTCTTCTACTTCCTGTGTCTTGGGACACTGCTCTACAGATAACTTTACACCTACAGGAATAGGAACCTTTACTGGCTTACTTTCCTGCACGTTAAATCTCTGTAGTACTGTCTCAACATATTTTATTTTATTTAAACTTATCATTTTGTTTGCACGATCTCTTCTTATCTCCATTCCCAGAATGAAGTTTGCAGCACTGAGATCTTTCATATCAAACTTGGAGGACAGTTGAGACTTCACCTCCTTTATAAATATTTGTTGTTTCCAATCAACAACATGTCATCAACATACAAAACTATGTTAATGAAGTGATCACCAACCTGTTTGGAATATACACAGTGATCAGCTTTGCTTCTCACAAACCCCAATCCAAGTATGTATGTGTCAAAATTTTGGTACCACATCCTTGGAGATTGCTTTAGACCATAAAGGGACTTCTTTAGTTTACATACCAACTCATTCTTTCCCTTTACTATGAACCCTTCTGGTTGTTTCATGTATATTTCTTCTTCCAAATCCCCATGTAAGAACGCTATCTTCACATCCATCTGCTCTACTTCAAGATCAAAAGCAGCAGCAATAGAAAGAAGAAATCTAATAGAAGTTAATTTTGCAACTGGTGAAAATATTTCACCAAAATCAATCCCCTCTACCTGAGAATATCCCTTTGCTACCAAGCGGGATTTATACTTATCCACTTTACCTTCTGCATTCAACTTATTTTAAAATAGCCATTTGCTCCCAATGGCTTTTCTCCTAGCTGGTAACTGGACTAGCTACCAACCTTCATTTTTGTCCAAGGAATCCATTTCTTCATCCATGGCCTTTTTCCAGAGATCACTATCCTCTGAATTAATAGCTTCCTTCACATTTCTAGGATCATCATCAGTAATAGACATAGCAAAATGAGATAAAAAATTGGGAGGGGAATACCTTTCTGGTTTCCTTATTTCCCGAGATGATCTCCTCAAAACTAGAGTATGAGGTTCTTCTTCTTTTGATTCTGCTTCTTCTATTGAGTCAGATTCTTCACCTTCTAACTTAAACTCTATTTTCTCTAGCTCCTTTTCCATTGGATTCACTTCCTGTCTGGGGACTTCTTTGACCTCTCAAAACACAACATCTCGATTGTAAACAGTCTTCTTAGTTATAGGATTCCAAAGCTTATACCCTTTCATACCATTTTTATAGCCAATAAAGATACACTTCTCAGCTTTGTTATCCAACTTGCTCCTTTTCTCCTTTGGAACATGTACATAAGCATCACAACCAAAAACTTTCAGATGCTTAATAAAGGGTTTCTTACCAATCCATACCTCTTGTGGAGTTTTATCAATCAATGTTGATGTGGGTGATCAATTTACCAAGTAACATTCTGTCTCCACTGCTTCTACCTAGAATTCTTGTCCTATCCGAGCATTGCTTAGCATGCTCTTTGCCTTTTCCATCAACGTCCTATTCATCCTCTCAGCAACTCCATTATGTTGAGGTGTGTATGGAGTAGTCTTTTGCCTTGCTATTCCACACTTCTTACAAAATTCCTCGAATTCATTCCCACAGAACTCTCCACCATTATCTGTCCTCGACACCTTTTTTTTCTTTTCTGACTGATTTTCTACAAGAGCCTTAAATTCTTTAAACTTGGCAAATACTTCAGATTTCTTTCGAAGGAAATAAATCCGTATGTTCCTTGAAAAATCATCTATAAATGAAACATAATACACAGATTTTCCTAATGATGGAACAGGAACAGTTCCAAACACATCACTATGTATTAATTCTAGAATTCCCTTTGCTCTTGTAGCACCAAATGCAAATCTTACTCTATTTTGTTTTCCATATATGCAATGTTCACAGAAATCAAAATCCAGAGTGCAATCTGTCATACCTTCAACCATACCTTTACCTTGTAATGCTTGAAGTCCCTTTTCTCCGATATGCCCCATTCTTTGATGCCACAGCATTGTCTTTCCTCCTGATGCAGTTAGGGTTTTATCATCTTTACCTCCTTCCTCCAACACAACAGAATTGTTACATTCATTAATGATGTTTTTTCCCAATAGTTTGTACAGAGTTCCATACCGAACTCCCCTCATCAATACCATTGATCCTCGAACCATTTTACAACCACCATCTCCACACACAGTATTTACACCTGCAACATCCATCTTTCCGACATATATCAATTTTCTTGCTAGATTTGGAATGTGTAGCACTCCAGGCAGAGTTCTAATCCTTCCATCCTTCATTTTTAGCTTGACTCTACCATGTCCAATGATACTGGCTGGTGAATCATCTCCCAAGTACACATCTCCTCCATTGTACTTTTCATATTCATAGAACCACTCCCTATGAGGGGTCATATGACATGACACACCTGAGTCAATCAGCCATGTATCATGTTCTGAAGGATTACCCGTGGAAGCTAGGTACACATCCCCTCCTTCTTCTGAGGATTTCTTCGCCTCTATGGAAGGGGTATCCTCATATCCCTTTGCTTTCTCAACATTCTTAGATCTGCAATCCTTTTTATAGTGCCCAGCTTTACCACATTTCCAACACTTCCTTATTCCTTTTCCTGGGGATTTAGATCTACCCTTAGATTTAGATCTCCGCCCAGATCCTTTATTTTTGTTTCTCTCCTGGGGGAGTCCTCTCATAGACAAGGCATCCATGCTATGATTATCCATGGTTTTCTGCCTCATCTCTTCTGATAGTAGGGATGATACAATTTCATCAAATTTTAAGGTCTCCTGGCTAGAACTACCTATTGCAACAATTAGGTTGTCCCAGGAATCCGGCAAAGAACACAATAATGTAATACATTTATCTTCTTCAGCCATTTTAATACCAACAGAGGTTATTTGACTTACTAGAGTATTGTGTACATTCAAATGCTCTGTTACAGTGTCATTCTTGTCCATTCTAAGGTGAAACAACTTCTTTTGCAGAAACAACTTGTTCACAAGGGATTTTGATTGATACAAACTCCCTAATTTTTCCCATAGCTTTACTCCACTATCTTCACCAGATACATTCAACAACACAGAATATGATAAGCACAATCATATTGTACTCCTCGCCCTTCTTTCTAATTTATCCCAATCTTCTTGTGACGTTGCAGTGGGTTTCGTACCCAGATCCACAGCAATCCAATGTTCCCGATCTACCAGAAGATCCTCCATTTTGAGCTTCCATAGCTCAAAATTCTGGTCGTTAAATTTCTCGATCTTGATTCTTGAAGTGCTTGCCATTCTCTTTCAATGCACAAATCAACACTGCAGAGATCCCACTGAACCCAAGTTTATCACAGACCTGAGATCTATCAACCGTGTCGAACCCTTAGCAGCAAAGGCGTCCCCCTGATGCCAAAATAGAGCTCTGATAACACATGTAAGTTTTAAGCTTGTGCAGAGAAGAAAAGCATACAGATTCTTTTAAGGAAAATAGAGATCACAACACATCAGTCACACATAAACACAGAGATTTACCCTGGAAACCCTTAACCGAGAAAACCAAAAAACCTTGGAGCCACACCTCCTATTTTCTCTTCATTACATTATGAAATCCTCACAATACAAAATATAGGTATTCCACAACATCCAAATACCCTAATCTATTAACCCGGATTAGAAAAAGAATCCAATCCCTTAACCGATATTAAGTTACATATTTTTAGACAAATTCTAAAAATAGCCACAAACAGCTATAAATAGCCATAAAATCTATAAATAGCCAAAAAAAATTGCTCACTGCGCTCGCATCAGAAACAGGTCCTACGGCCTGTTTCTATCGAACGTTCCTTTAGGATCACCAAGCTACAGGGCTGACATGCGCACCTCCCCTCCATACGCACATGCAAAGGATATAACATATACCCAACAATATGAGGGATCTCATTTGGATAAACTTGTATTGTTCTTGAATGAGGGATTCAGTGAATGCATGAAGTGAGGGTATTCACCAATTTGGGGTAGTCAGTCTCCCAGAGTGGAAGGTGGACACAAATACTAAAAATTATAGGCCAATCTTGCTCAAAATGTAGAGCACCAATTCCTCGTCCTTCTTTTCAATTCCACACTGCTTACATTGCATGACCAAGCACTTGAACTTGGAGAAAAATTGTTGGATGGTTTTGAAATTTTTGGGTTGAAGAGAAATCAATTCATTCTCCAAAATGTAGCCTCTCAGCTCATCCTAGTTTCGAAACAGTGATTTGAGCTTCTACCATACTTCCCTTGGTGTTTTTAAACCATCAAGGTGGAAGAGTAACTCCCTAAAGATATGAATTCACATGAAAACAAAGGCTTAATCCAATTTTTGCAGGTACTTCTATTTCTCCAAAGGTTGTTGGGGCTTAGCCTCCTTTCCCATTTTGACCCTATACATACCTTTGTTGTGCAAAAAAAATGCATATCTTCTCTCCAATCTAGATAATTTAAGGATGTGAGGATCCTTAGTGACATGGATGTTGAATTCTCCATTTTATAGCTTCAGGAAAAGCACAACTCTTTTGAATTATTCAATTTACCTGCATAAAATTTTCAATTCAAAGGCAAACCAATTTAATCACTCTCTACTTCGACATGTGCACATTATCAGGGTGCTTCACACCAGGCTATAATTTTATGGATAAATCCAAAGGGAGCAAGGCAAAGATACCAGGAGTTATGTGGAACCCAATTGATTTTGGTGCATCAATGGAAGTTTTTGAGGAGTGAAAATGGCTTGATCACCTGTTCTGATACCATGTGAAATTAGCAAATATGCAGGATCATCATGCTGGATTGAACCTCACTATGAAAGAATAATTAATGAGGAAGAATAATTTTAGTGCTAGAATTGTCAAACAATTATGGTGAAATTATTCAGACAAGAGGAAAAAATTAGACAACATAACATTAATCTAATAAATCATTAACTTGCATGTAATACATCTATGATACAATAAAGATAATTCCAATCCTCTAAGAGTGATTCGAATTCCATGACTTGGATTGACTCCAGAGATCACTAACTTTGGGAAAATCACCATTAGAGGCTCACTAGTGCAACTCCATACAACTGAATCACTTCACATTTAGTTAACTACCCAAGGTAGGTGATCAAAGGCACCTAACCTCCCTAATATGCAAAGGTGGTGTTAGTCTAACTGAAGGTGAATTGAATGTGGCCCATCAAAGTACAACTCAACACTAACTATAGGGTGAACTAATGGTGGAATCCCATGACTTAGTGTGGGTTCCTAAAATATAGGAATTGTCCTATGGAGATCCTAAACTCATGCATACTAGCACATCAAGTGGTAGGTATGCCCCATATAACTTCTACATAGCACTAATGAAGTGGCAACATGCTCCTAAGCTAGGAAACTAACATTTAGACTCTTTTGGACAATGGAGAATTACAAATAATCCTAACACATACCCTGCACTTATGGAAAACTTGATCTTATACTATTTCGTTACTCTAAGTTCTACACCCTTATTTACCCATCACAATAGGTAGGGACCGGGGTGATCATGTACTTCCAATACAATCTTACCTACCAAATACTCTACTATGAGGTTTGCATATGAACTAGAATTGAATAGAGCATCGATCTTGGTATGCTTGACCTGGATCTTAATGTGGAAGAGTTTCATCATCTCTTTCTCTTCCTTGGGGTGAATGATACTCAAATTCACCTCCTTATGTATTGTGGTATATATAATATTCTCATCCACATCTGAGCTACTTTCTAACTCCTTACTTGACTATATTCCTAGAAGGTTCTTCTTTTTGGAATCCTTCTTGTAATTCTTTTGGTTTAGCTCTGTAGCTTACAACATTCTTCTTCAGTGTGACCATCGATATTACAATGGTTACAATAGTTTTTCATATCATTGCACTAATGTATAGTAGATGCATTATTATTCTCCTTTTCCTTATATTTATTCTTCCCCTACTTAGTGGAATATTGACTCTCTTTTTGTTTTGAATCACTTGGTTGTCCTTTATTCTGGCCTACGTTTTCTAGGCATTGTAATTTTTTATCATACGCAGGCTCATAAATTGACATGGCATTGAAGAGCATCATTTGCATTTGAATGTGGCTATGTAAGCCCCCCAAATACTTGAGGAGTACATCTGGGTTGTTAGGTGAGATACTTCGTATGATAGTCATCTTCTTGAACTTGATGGTGTATTCTTACAGACTTTGCCCCTGCCTTTTCCTAAAGTAATTTCAATGAATCCAATGGTCCTTCACACCCAATCAGGTAGAATTGGGACTCGATGAGGGTTTTAAAGTCCTCACATTTAGTTACCGGTGTATCACCCTCCAACATAAGTGCTTTCGTGTGTATTTCCTGCCAAATTAATGCATGGCCCTATGATCTAATCCTGAGGTGAGCTTGAAAACAATTTGAAACTCCCTTAAACAAAAGGGATCATTATAGGATCATTTTTCTGACATTATGTGAACATGAGCATATCATTAAGTGTGCATTATAAAATCAACCACATAAAAATGCAAGACATTTCAAGCACATCCATGACACAATATGATAACAGAGTTTGCCAAACCCTATGTCTACATATTCGGGTTTAATCAAAAAATAGCGACTGATCCATTAAACATGATAAACAAGAGCATAAAAATTACATCAAATAGATCGCCTACAGAAAGTATTGACCAATTGTTCAACTCTTGTTGTTGCACAACAATTTCCTCTTAAAGGTCACACCCTCATCAAATCCTTCACCTTTGTACTTCAAATCGAGAGGGTCAAATACTGACAATTTCATTAGTACACAAGTTGTATCAGATCATCCTCTGGTTACAAGACTAGATAAATCAAGCGAGCTCAGGCTTGCCTCTTTTGTACCAAAGAGCTAATAAAACTTGGACATGATGATACTTCACAATGTAGCTATCCAAACTCTCTCAACAACTTCTATGAGCTCTAATTCTTTATCAAAACCACATTCTCCAAGCATCATCTCAAAACATGATCTCAAAACATGAACTCCAAAACATGGAGTCAAATGGTGAACTCACATCTATCCTCCAAGAACAAAGACTCCAACAAGCTAATGGATTCCCAAAAGAGTTTCTCAAAACATCTCCAAAGAATTAATCCTCATGAAGTCCTCTCTTCTAATGGAGCCTCAAAATGGCCTACATCTCTAATGGAGTCCCCCGAAATGGGGTATCCTCAAATGGAACTTCAAAATGAGCTCTCAATTAGCTCTCCTTACAATGCAAATTACAAGAGCTTAAATAGTTGAAGCCACCCTTGGTGGCATGTAACATGTGAAGCCAAAGTTATTCCCTTTAGTTGGCTTGTTACAACTTATTTTCCAACTTGTTACAACCAAAATGGCATTAATAACCGTATCATATCCATGGCATACAACTTTCACATAAGTGTAGGGTTTCACATGTTGTTACTTTCCCACATATGTCATTTACAATCCAAATATCATGTGAACAACATTCCAAATTTCTTTCGTAGGCCATATGGTTGTGGCCCAACATAACCATTCGTTGGTTTCTAATTTGGTATTACATTGTTATAATAATAACTATATAATAAATGGTTATAACAACCATATAATTAAACTCCCCCCATTCATGGCATGTAACAATAACCAAACCCACTTTTTAATCACTTGACCAAAGTTTAAATGAAGCATGTGTTAAATAGGTGGCGGTTTTGTTTGGCATATCTGTTAATCATGCTCTGATTGGGGGGTTATTCCAACCATTCCCACTACATTTGGCAGTGTTATTCGGCCATTTTTCCCCCCAACCGCAATCTTGTGCAAAGTTAACTAAGATGATTTGCAAATGGTTTAACAAGTAACTCTAGCAGCGCATTGGTGAAAGTGTTGGGTTTGTTGGGTTGAGTTCGTGGGTTCAATTCCCATCCCCTAACATAATTTTTTGGTAAATATAACAATGCAATGGCCAATCGGTCCTTCCATGTGGTGGCTCTGGGTTGGTTCACATCACTACCACATATGCATGTATTTTTCCATGTTTCGACACAGTGACACGCCACTAGAATACCACATAACCTGTACATATGCCACTTGAACTAACATATCACCTACTTGAATACCATGTATGGATGCCACTTGAACTACCACGTCACATGCTGACCTTATGGTCTTCCATGTGTCACCCTTTCAATGGTGCCACCTGGAACCTATTTTGATAATTTTGTTTGTTTGCCTAAAACTTCAAAATGCTACATATTAATCGTACATAGTCCATTTGAGGTGAAACAAACATCACCAAAAATCTCTTATCGATCTCTACGAAATGGCACCATTTTCGCTTAAAGATGAGGTCTTCGAATTTTTTTCCTTTTGAGATACTCCTGGATCACCCTCTAACTTCAATCGAGTAATTAAAATATTTTGATCCTAGTCTAATTAGAGGCTGTTAAATAAAACCTCCAATTGTTGCAACCAATGATTTAGTTTTAGAGAATCGATCTCACCTTGATACGGCTTGATGTCGAATTTATCTTCCATCTTGAAGAAAGGTTGGGAAGAAATATTGGTGCTCAAACTCATCTTCTCTATCTCAAGTTCTTTCATCAACTCCTTTTATGGATCACTTTTATATTTTGATTTCCACTCATATCTAGAATCTGATTTAAAGCCTCCAAAGTCCCCAAAACGTTTGAACTTACTCTCCATATCTGCCACAAGGATTGACATGTTGTGTGAGATATCAACAACTTGTATTTCTAGTTTTGAAAACGATGCTCAGAATCACTCGTCGCTCCTTGAACAAACTCATCTTTCATGTCTAGAGTTCAAAGAATTTATTTTTCACCAACTACTGAATCTTGTGATTTCCCAGGAAACCCAAAGAAAAACTACTATGATACCAATATGATCTATAAACTATCATGGGTATTCCATTGGAGCATTCTGTCACCTTTGATCTTACAACTTAGTTCTTATTTTATTAGCTTATTTGTATTGAATTCTACATAACTAGAACTGAAACAAGAATAACTAGAGAAAATAAGTACACAACCCACATAATAACACAAGATATACTTTTGGAAATACTACTATGGGGAAAAACCCAACCATGAATGAGGACCATTCCTTGCTCTTTATGTTAAATAGCAAATACAAAGGAAATGGTACTCTTTGTGGAGTTACCTATGGCTCTGTCACTAGAATGGATACTACAGGATCGTGTATCTCATATATTGTACTCTAACATCCACTCCATTGTTGTTGTTTAAACTATGAAACACTACAATACATTAAAATAATGCAACCCCCTTCTTCTCTTGACATCCTGATATTTAACATAGCTCAATAACCAAATCCTAATTAGGGTTAAGGTTTTGGTATTTCGATAATGTTGTTGAACATATACATGTGAATAGCTCCAAATGTGTGATAAATGGGATATGACGTGGAATCTACTATGTTCCATGGTGGTCAATTGGATAGGTCAACATGCGAGCGACGTAACTTTTCCATACAGACTCCATTTAAGGCGATTTTTGGATCATTGGAAAGGTCTCAGAGTGCATAATCATGTGAAGGGGCATGTCAATATTGATGAGATTTTAACCCCCCAAAAAATCATTTAGACTATCAAATAGGCCTTAGAAGGTTCCAAACCCCAAATTTGCAAAATGAACCCCTCCCATAAAATAGGTCCTACAAGCCAATTCACCCAATCTTATAATCCTGAAAGCTCCAAGTAGGTGAAAAATTGTATATTTATTCATTTTGGATTAGCAAAGATGAATCTCCCCCCACCCAAGTTGTAAATAAATTCACTTCACTCCATCTAATTATATTTTATTTAGAGATGTCATCTAACTTTAAGTTTAGTTATACAGTAAAGTCAATGAGGTTTTGGTATCACTTCTAGTCCATGATGTTGATATGTTTATGAGTGCCTTTATTTTGGAAACAATGTTACACTGATAATTCATATTTTTGTTCGAGAATAAATCAATTGACAAACATGTGTTGTTTGTGAGACCAATCATTTGACAAAAAAAAAACTTTGTCGAGAATTCAATTTTTCATAATTTCTAAATAAACTAGAAAATCTATGTTGATTGGACATTGTTTCAAATGAAATTGTTGCTATCTTTCCAACTTGTTCTCCACAATACATATATATATGAATTAGATCATAAGAGTTACAAAAGGTAGTGCAATGAATGTCAGAAATAACACCTCTCAAGACATTCTCCATACTGCATTGAGCAGTAGAATTGTTCAATAGCCCAAGCCATAACCTATCTCTTTATACATGCAATGTTGATAATGGCATTATAGGAAAAGTACCCCTAACCCACCAACAAAGAGAACTGGGTGGAAAAATACCACCAATAAAATGCATATCTTCGTTGGGATTGTATCAAGTATTGTGCATGTGACATGGTCACAAAAGGAAATGATTTGTCCAAAAAGAAAAGTGTATACTTGTCCATACTCATGCCGCACCATACCCGTCCAGAAGAAGAAAAAAAACCGGGTGGGCAAGGGAGGGTTGAAATCTAGTCAGATGCACTACATTCTAACTTGGCTTGCCTATGAATCCATGCTAGCCTTGCATTTATATGTTGGTTTCGTCATCACTTAGTTATGGTGTTATTAAATAGAATAATCCATTTTGACATAATAATGTAGAACATCAAATCTCAAGTCTCAAATTTCAACTTTGCTTACCATTGATTATCAACATAACTTTTCACTTTTTTTGGGGAAGTGATTCAATAAAAATTCCATTAGGTACATTATAAAAAGGATTTGTCGGAGTATATATTATGCCATAATCATGCATGACTTGCACCCAACCTCTTCATTTTCAAATGCATGCCATATGGATGGCACATACCCCATTGATCATGGAACTTTGGTGGATAGCACAACACACCATCAACCTCATCAATGAACCAATGCTTATTGACATAATTTTGCACTTTGATTCCGATTATTTGTCATGTATTCAAAGCATGTATCAAACATACTCTGTTGTCCATTTTCAACAACTACAATATATATAATTCAAACAATGTATGGAACTACTTCCTCACAACATATTGTAAAGCAATCATAATTTGGAGCAAATGCACAAGAACCTACTTCAAATTGGCCTAACATCGCCCTACCCTAAAAGTCTAGTGAAAACTGAAATATCGATGCATAAACATCCCAGTCACACTTAAACAAAAATAATCAAGGCACCTACCTCTAATAGGATTTGATCAATATTGCAAGATGGCTATGGCATTCTTTGTAACAATAAATACACCCTCTTAACCGAACCAAGTATATCTTCCCCATATGATTTTTCGCTTGCCCAACAATTTCTCCCATCTCTTAATGTTACCCACATGGTTCTCCTCTACCCAAAATCACAATATAACATAACCCTAATAAAATGGCCAATAACAAGACAAAATTCAATTACAAAACAAGAAAACCAAAAACCCATGAAATGAAATCAAAACCCACTTTCCAAAAGGGTATTCACGTGTAAATACAATCAATCCATGCATAAAAAGAACCCCGAAAAGGAATAACCACAAGACCTTGAAATTTCTCCCATAATATCCATGGGTTCAAATAAATTTCTACAAACACAACAAGGATTCACAATCCAATTACTTTAAAACCCTTCAAAACCATAACCAATCAATTTCAAAATGCCTCAAAGATCATTAAACCCCATTAATGACACCAAATAGTAATCTGAAATTGTGATGATTTTCTCTCGTACCTTAACACCTCTTGAAGAGTGAAGAAAAAGGGTTTCATTTAATGAATTTATTTAAGCAATATGTTGAACACCTAGTGAAGAGTGAAGAAAAAGGGTTTCATTTAATGAATTTATTTAGGCAATATGTTGAAGTGGGTCGAGACTAAAAAGAAAAATGCCAAAATTTAACATAAAACCCTATGAATTCTCACACAACATTGTCACTCTTAATTGGGAAATTGGGATTCTTAGATTTTCGATGGTGTGTATGGTGGCTTATAGTATTTATTATTGTCATGTGACCATAATACTTTCTTCAAAAAAATATTCCGAAACATACCATCAACCAAATCCTCCAAGCATCTGATAATAGACATTGTAGAGTGCATCTAAGAAGTAGCGCACATTAATATTAGCTTGAAAATATGATGACAAGAGACACATATTACACAACGAAAGAGGGGAGAAATACGAATCCTACGCATATCCACCTCGAGTCATCATATGACACACCGATAATGCCAAGGTTTTTAGGGTTTTCCTTAATCAAGTTTTGTGTTCAATTAAAATTGTTCTTTCACAAAATGTGATGTCTTAAAATTGTTCTTAACGAATAGAATTTTATGGTAATAGTTTGATATCTTGATATAAGACTTATTTTAACTTCCAATCTATTAAGTGAGAAATATCCAATCTATTAAGTGAGAAATATCCAACATTTGACTATGTAAAAAAAACTATGTATAAATAGTCTATAGTATGTAAAATTCGAGTAAATATTTTATCTTGACAAAATGTATTATGTTGGTTTATTTTACTATTATGGTCTCTCTTTTATTTTTTTAGTACTTCCAATCTATTAAGTGTTAGAGAAATATCTAACATTTGACTATGTAAAAAAAACTAGGTATAAATAGTCTATAGTATGTAAAATTCGAGTAAATATTTTATCTTGACAAAATGTATTATGTTGGTTTATTTTATTATTATGGTCTCTCTTTTATTTTTATTAGTATAGTTATTTATTTAAGACATTTTTTTACAAGTAATACGTATTGTGGTAAATGCTTCTAATTACTTTTTGTGTACACGTCATATCAAATTCATTGACTACAAAGTGCATTACTCGTTTATCTTTTATTTTGTAGAATATTATAATGAAACAACATAGAGGGGGAAATACACATTAGAAATGCTTAGCTGCAAATCTTGACTCTACACATCAAAGTAACCTCCATTTGGTCACCACATTTGAATTATCTCCCATGGCAAACCTTCATTAATTGAAGGCATCAATGGACACTCAAAAAACTTTAGCAAGTCATAACCTCCTAGCACTACTTGCACAACCACATGTCTTACCATCTCAACATAGACCTCATCATAGTCTCTCTTCCCTCAACAAATCAACATCTTTATAGAAAATATTGCCAAAACACATCAATCAAGTTTGGTGAGTATCATGCAACTAGAATCACATTCTACCACACCATTAATCATGGAGATGTTTTAATAACAACCACATGAGATTATTGCACACAAGCTTCTCTAATCAACCATTACACCATGTGACCGATTCTAAAATAGTTACATGATACTCTCATGCAAGTGTTTCTGAAATAGCCACATGATTAAGATCATATTCATTTTGAATATTACATTAATGTACAATATTAATGTAGAACGATTTATAGGAACAAAATACTACTAATTTATATTCACATAATAACTATCTAATCGTATATGTTTATCCTTGACTAGATTAGTAGTTTAGGTTAGTCTTTAAAATTGCTCAAATTTGGTAGTATTTAGCTTTAAAAAAACTATCGTGACTAAATGTTTTGGTCGCATAGTCATAAATTTACCAAACTGTACTAGTGAATGTGGAGCATAACTCCAACCTAGATAAAAGAGATGAGTTACACAATGTAATACCCCCAATTTTGACTTGGAATGTATTTGATCAAAATTATGTAAATGATGTAAATATGCTAATATGGATTCCTAGTGTGGAGCTCAAGGCAAAGGCCTAACTAGTGAATGGCTAGGCATGTATGATGTATATATTTAATTGGACTATATAATTGCATTATCATTCCAATTAGAAATGTATGTAAATATTATGTTGCAAGTTAATAAAATGGTCTAATATGGTTGTGTAAAGAGCACTAGAGGGACTATGATTCCACCATAGGGGAAGAGGAAAGGGAGCCTATGGGGAAACTAAATCCTATGTTTCTAAGTGTCAACCTTAGAAGTCTTCGAAAAATCTGCCATATGATTTAAATTAGCCAATTAATTATTTTTTTACTATTAGCCCTAGCATTGAATGCATGTGTGAGGTTGGTGGGAAAAGTCGGTTCATGTAATTATTGAAACATGAGGGTTGTGACAGTTATGTCAGCTATTAGTTGTCCTTTTCTTCTATGGTCAGAAGCTATGTCAGTTGTCTTTCCACCAACATTTCATATCCCTTGGAGTCAACACTCTTTTGATCATTATTTCATGCATGTTTCTACACTATTTAGAGTTTTTCCTATTGTTGTTCATGTCCATTACCAAAGCGTGTGTGACCAAAAAATTAGAATTTGGAGACATAGCTAAATTTTGGAAGAAAGGATGGATGGTTGTAGGTTAGCATAGAGGTTGGGAAAGCTAGGAACCCTTACCCATTGAGTTTTGCTACTTTTGGGATGCTTGAGAAGCCATAATCATGCTACAGGAGGTTCTCCAACAACATACAACATATTTCATTCTTGTTACACATATTGGTAAGCACTATAAGTGTTGGAATCCCTCTTGGAACTGTGGATAAATGAAGGGGAACGTATTCCTTGTATTGTGTGGGGAACTTGGTAGGAGTGTCATGGTTTTCATCGTTGAGTGAGATCTCTATAGAGCTCTATATGAGTTTTGGCTCAACATTGAGAGTAGAATGGATTGTTGGTTGACTGAGAGAAGCATGTAAGTGTTTCCTTTTCCCTGGTGGACTCATAGCCCAGCTTGGGGGCGGCTTATCAGTGGAAAGGGTATATGCAGGAAAAACTACCTATGGTTGGGTGGAAAAACGCTCTTACACAACCAGTTGCTTGGATATTATTTGTTAAAGATAAGTACTCTCTTTTATTCGATTTGCAATTATTTTTATTTATATACATGTTATAATTATGCATGAAAATTGCATGTTGTGTGTGTGTGGATTGAGTTATTTCCATTGTGTATTTTTATAATGTATATGTACATGCATTTTGATATTATAAATTCATAATTATGGCTATGGGGGGGGGATTTTGAGATATTGAATCAGTTAATGTCCCCTCTCATGTGTCGGATTGAGGGACAGGTACGTGACTAACTGGTATTAGAGCTTCTGGTTGCAATATCGAAACTGAATAGGTCGAAGATGCATAGTTACAGGATGAAATACAAGTTTGCAAATAAAATGATCCTATGTAAATTTCATGGTTTTATTAGTCAGATGGTATTCTAACAATCCATGGGATAGATATGTCATCCACCAGAGGGAGAGGTAGATTGACTAATGGAAAATTTTGAAATTGCAGAGTTTCAGTGGAATGGTCCTATGGAAGTGAGGTTTTGTTAGATGACAAATAAAGGGTCAGAAATAATCCTAAATTAATTCTCTTATAGACGAATTAAAATTTTGTCTGATTTTGAAATTTTAAAAATTTTGGTAATTTTGAGGTGGGCCCCACCCATGCCATGTAGGTGGGTGATGTGGCTAATCCATGTATGCAGGAGGCATGATGTGGACTTACCATATCAAACCCACACACAAGTGGTTTCCAAAGAAAAAGGGTAGAGATGAATAATATTTGATCGTTCAGAGACGAGGTAGATCAATGGTGATGGTTGATAACTCCTCCATACTTGCACGATAGTTGACATTGTTGAATTTGTGAACCATTTATCTACAAACAAATGAGCGCAATTGTGAAGTAGGATTATGCAGTGGAATATCAAGAACAATGTACACTGAACAAGACAAATTTGAGACAAATCTGATACGAATTGATCAGTTAATTAAAACATTAATCTTCATCAATCCTGCAGTAATACAATGGTGTTACAATAAGGAGAATTTGAATCATGTGGATAATATTCAAATCTACCAACTAAACCTAATTGACTATCTAAATGATTTTGTCTAAAGCACTTCATGGGGACTACTAGTCTAACTATTGATGTCTAAATCAGTCTTACAATCAGTTAAACTAGTTAAACCAGTTAAACTGATGAGGTAGGTGGAAAAAGGTGCCACTTCCCCATGCAGCCATGCGAAAATGGCACTAGACTAATTGAGAGTGATCTAACTGATTGTAATTGGAGGTTAACTCAGCATAACTACCTACCTACCACAACCAACTGATGGAGGTTGTTGGTGGCACTCAGAGTGGCTCCCAGAATGTAGGGATTGGCACCGATGGCACCAATGGCACCAGTGGCACTAGTGGCACCAATATTATGGTGGCACAAAACTCACCCAAATGACTCCTAAGTTAAGCAAGATAATCAAATGGACTATATATGGACAAGGGGGGATTATTTAATCCTAACAAACCCCCTTTATCCTAACTTGGAAGACTTTGGGCCCTGGAAAATAGGCCAAAAGTCGCCCATACAATCTAATGAAAAATAAAAATTGCTTAATAAACTAAGGAAAATGGGGAAAACCTCATGGGAAAACATGCCCCTCAAAAAAGTAGTGAATCAGGAACAATGAATCAATCCTTTACTCCGAGAAGAGATCTGAGAAAGACAAATCTCTTTTATTTGAAGGACTTGGTAAATATATATACAATATGCTCCTCTTTAGGGCAGTAATGTGGTGTGATAGTTTTTTCATGCACTAGTTCCCGAATATAATGCATGTGAACCTCAATGTGCTTCATCTGTTTCTTTTGAACTGTATCACTAGATATATTTATGGTACTCTGGTTATCACAATAGATGTCCACTGAAGGTGAAGTGCGAATATCAAATTATGCCAAGATGTCATGCAGCCAAACTGCCTGAATAGATGCATTTACATAGTAATGTCCCCGACCCTCCGACCGGCGAAGAGGACGCTACCAAACCATTATCTATCTAGGCAACTAGTCCCATGAACATACACATCATAAAAACTGAAATGCTTTGAAGTAAAACATGCATACATTATTACCATACAACGGAAGAAAAACCATACATTCAAGCATTTAGCATGTTCATCATTTTCATTAAACAACAAAATACAATTTGCATAGATGAGATAGTCAAGAATACTTATCTTATGAAGAATTCATCCCGCAACCAGCTACGTCACTACAACGTTCCACCCAACCATAGGCCAGTGTGCTCCTTAATCTCTCAGCAACACTGCCACCCGCGAGCTGGGCATGATTCCCCAAGGAATAAGGAACTAAGCAGGCTCACACATAGCCAAAGATACACAAATAAGCCAAGCCAACACAGTTGGGTTTATCAGACCGTCAGGGAGCTGGGAAAAGCTGGATGCTAAGCTGGTGGGCTCACTGAAGAGCTAAGGACACCTACACTAGAACTAGCCTTACTTCTAGGACACCCACACACACCCAACACAAGGAATTCGTCCCTTCTCTGATACACAGTCCCTCAGGCCCTGACTTCCCTTCCAGTGCTATTCAGGGGTTGCGGAGAAGAAATCCATCTCTCTAGCTCTGTCTATGTGGATCCCAAACACACCAGGTTTATCAAGCATACCAAGCCTTCATCCCACTCCAACATAGTCCAAAGACCAACCACTGCATACACACAGCCAAACAAGCAATTCACAGCTCTGGGGAATAAAATCAAACGCCACAGAACAACTGAGGTGACACTTTAGGTAATGCACAACTCTGACTGGGAAATTCGATTCCTGAGTCGTTCTTGACCCTATCGTGTCCAAAACGACTCAATAATAACCCACAGCAAAACCAAAATCGTTGGGAAAACAACATTGATTTCTCAGCTATGTGAGGAAGGAAAAACAACCCACTTGGAGGTGAATTCACACGGTCAGACCCACAACAAAGAGAAATACCCACAGCAAAATTTCCCCAACCACGAAATTCACATACACAGCCAAAATCGTTCTCGTGAGGCCGCTCTCCTAGCTCTCTACGTGAGTAAAAATGCCAAGCCTGTGCATGAGGAGAAGAACGATTGTCTCTGTGTGAGGATGGGAAAGAATGGAAGAATTGAATAATTGAATCCACATGAGGGTGAAAGAGTTTTCTGGTAGAGTGTGCATGTGGGCAAGGACTAACAGTCCTGCCACACACCACTACCCAGCAATAACTGCCCAACTAACATCAGGGGTTTTTAATGTGGTCGTTGACTGAGTGAGATAGGGAAAGGTGAGTAAGACAAAAAGGTGGGTGACAGCTAAATGGGTTTAACAGGTGACACTTAGCTTTTTCCCATTGGCCCAAAGTTTAATAATTCCCCCTCCTTATCCTTAGGAAAATCATGCCCTTTTCATCATGGTTGCATTGACATAGCTGGTTGGGGTTTATTTTAATTAAAATGCATAATTACATGATGCCAGAATTAATATGTGTCGGATAGCACGATATACCATCGGCAACGATTTCAATCACTGAAACATAAAACAACCAAATCGTTGGTGGGGATTTTTCCTTTAGCTCCACACCATTATTAAATTCAATATACATCATATACATTTAATGCAAATGAGGTCAAAACTGGGGTGTTACATACATCCCCCCTATACTTTGCTTTTGCTGAAGAGAGTGCAAGTGCTGCTTGTTTCTTACTAGACCAACAAATTGGCCCAAATCCCAACATAAACACAAATATTTAAGTGGATTTTCTGTCATTCCCATCTCCAACCCAGTCTGAATCTATGAAGCCTATGAGATCAATTTTTGCACCAATTGCATAATGGATTCCATAATCTCTAGTACCATGTTCATATTTGTTTCCTTCCAGTGCAACTCATGTGGCTCCTCCATGTATTTGGAAGTGGCACTCACAACATAGGATATATATGGTCTTGAATGTGTGAGGTATAGAAGGCTCCCAATGAGCTGTCTAAAAAGAGTGTTGTCTACCAATGGTGTAGAACCACCTTCTTCTATCCTGATGCTAGATAGGAACGGAAAAGGGGATGCTTTATAGTCTTCTATGTGGAATCTTCTAAGAATGTCTAATGATTATATGGACTATGAGAACATGATTACTGAAGTCTTTTGACTTACTTAGAGACCAACGAACTGTCTTAACAGTCCTAGATTTGTCATAGTGATTGCTTTGTTCATAGTTGACTTGATGCTTCTCAATCCAACAGTAGAGATGTCAGTAATGAGCAAGTCATCCACATATAGCACAATCAATATCAAGAATCCCTCTTTATTTTGCATGTAAACATTGCAATCTGATTTGCATCTTTCAAATATTTGTGACATGAGGAAGGCATTCATTTTGGAATACCATGCCCGTGGGGCTTGTTTGATCCCATGGAGTGATTTCCTCAGTTTGCAAACTAAGGAGGAATCCTCAATGTACCCCTTAGGTAGTTTCATTTAAATCTCCTCTTTCAAGTCACCATTGAGGAAGGAACTTTTCACATCCATGTGATTTACCTCCCACCTTTTTGAAGTTGCAACGGCCAAGACAAGTCTGATGCATTCCATTCTTGCTACTGGAGTAAATGTCTCATTATACTCCAATCCTTGAACCGGTGAGTATAATTTGGAAACTAACTGAGCCTTATACTTGGTTGTGGTTCCATCAGAGGATATCTTGGTCTTGTATACCCATTTGTACTGTACTAGTTTCCTCCCTGGTGGTAAGGGGTCAAGTTCCCAAGTTTTGTTGTCTTGTAGAGAATTAAATTCCTCACCCATAGTTTCTTGCCATCTTGGATCATGGCAAGCCTCTTTGAATGTTTGAGGATTTGATCCCAAAATCATGAAGCGCCTCTCAAGGGGAACTTGATCTATGTGGGACAATGCAACATACTCTTTTTGATACTAGGAGCTCGTTCTTCTTCTATCATCTGGATTCCCAGCAACATCCCCAGCTGCTTTAATGAGATTTTGGTCCCATTTCTGTTGTTGAGATAAAATAGATGTTGGATCTAGATCTAGATCCTCTTGAGGTGTAAACTCAATATCAAGATCATGTCAATATTCCTCTTCATCTGAATCTAAATCTGAAATATTAGAAAATAAATATGAATCTACAAATGAAAGTAAAGGAGTTTTAATACCTTTATCTGCTTCGAATGGAACTTGTGTTTGTACTGGATATGAGTATGTAATGAAGTGTGAGAGTGCATGTGATTTGGAGGCATGGTCTAAAACACCTTTCTCTATAATATTCCCAATTGAGATATATGTGATCTCTACTGAGTCGGGGCCAAATACCACTTGCTTTGGTGAGCCAGTGTGAGTCATCTGGTATACATATAACAAGTTTGTTGCAAGGGAGGGCACAAAGAGTACATTTCTAAACTCTCCATGCAGGATTTTAATAGAAACTCTTCCTACTGCTGGGATTTGAGAGTCATCACCCATATGAATACTAGGTCCTCCTAATATATTGAGAGCGGTGAAGGATTCCCTGGAGGCAACCATGTGGTTGGATGCTCCGGAATCTATCAAGTAAGCTTTCGATCGAGTGAGGCATGCCTTCAAGGCATGGCACCTCTCATGATATTCTATCGGTTGTCCAGCATCATAATTCTTTACTCTTTGTGGAAGAGCAATATTGTTCTATTCAAGGAGTGTTTACAGGTGGTCGATTCTCTTCTTCATGCACTGGCTCTATGGATGAAAGCCTCTCATAAAATATGGACACTTAGTCTTCTTGAATTTCTTCTTTTTTCTTGGAACCTGAGGCTCCATCGAAAGATATATGATTCTCCTTTGACTTCGAATCAGTTTTTTTGGGCTCCTTCCCTTTCTGCTTCCCTCTTGCTTGCGCATTTTTTTAGTTTGTCATCAAGAGTGCTTGATTCTTGGAGGTTTGAATCACTCCCATTTGAACCAATTTATCTTGCTCTTGTATTAAGGACTCAGCAAAAGCATCTAGAGAAGGCATCTTCCAATTGGGGATGAAATATCTTCCGGAATGGAATGTAGAGACAAAGATTGAGTACTCAAAGCAAATCTTGCTCAGTACAGACATCACAAGCTTCTCATATTTTCTCTCTAATCCACATTGTTTGCATTGCAGTACTAGTGACTTGTATTTTGTGAAGAATTATTGAATAGATTCGAAACTGTTGGGATGTAGAGAAATGAGCTCATTCTCCAAAATATTCCCTCAAATCTCATATTGTTTGCAAAACAAAGATTCAAGATTTCACAAGATTCCTTCGGAGTCCTTAGTCCATCAAGGTGGAAAAAAATATCCTGGGAGATATGAGTGCACATGACGTTGAAGGCCTCATTAAGCCGATTCAAAAATTTGTTATTCTCAACATATTTTTGGGGCTCAATTTCTCTGCCCATAGTCATCCTATACATGCCAATATTGCTAAAGGACACCTGCATATCTTCCCTCCAATCACTACAGTTGAAGGGTGTAAGTATTCGGGGTTTGAGAGCTGAAGAATCAATCTTTCCATATGTTGAAACAGTCAATTCCTTGAGAAGTTGTGTAGGTACCTGCAAATAACACTACAAAAACCAAATTCAATTCACAATCATGTCAGTTTCAAGACTTTCCACCTCGACATGTACACTTTCTCAGAGTCTGTCACACCTGGATAGACTTCTCTGGACAGAATCCAGAGGGAGCAAGGCTATCATTCAAGGATTTATGTGGAAACTTAGTTGCTTCTGGTGTACAATAGAGATCAGACAAGACTTGTTGCTAGCCTGAACAAGGCTCTGATACCATGTTGAATTTGTGAACCATTGATCTATAAGAAAATGAGAGCACTTGTGAAGTAGGATTATGTAGTGGAATATCAAGAACAATGTACACTGAACAAGACAAATTTGAGACAAATCTGATAAGAATTGATCAGTTAATTACAACATTAATATCCATTAATCCAGTTGTAATACAATGGTGTTACAATAAGGATAATTTGAATCATGTGGATAAGATTTGAATCTACCAACTAAACCTGACTGACTGGATAACTTAGTGTCTCTAAATCACTACATAGGGGCCACTAGTATAAATCCTGATGTCTAAATCAGTCTTACAATCAATTAAAGTAGTTAAACCATTTAAACTGATTAGGTAGGTGGAAAAATATGCTACTTCCCCATGTAGCCATGCAAAACCGGCGCTAGACTAACTGAGTGTGGTCTAACTTATTGTAACTGAAGGTTGAATCAGCATAAATTCCCGCCTACCACAACCAACTGATGGAGGTTTCCAGTAGCACTCATAGTGGCTCCTAGAATGTATGGATTGTCACTGGTGGCACCAAATGGCACTGGTGGCACCAATGGCACCAATATCATGGTGGAACCAAATTCTCCCAAATGACTCCTAAGTTAGGAAAGATGATCAAATAGACTACATATGGACCAGGGAGGATTATTTAATCCTAACAGACATTAAGTGATTGATTATCCAACCATTGGATAATAGGTAAGATCGATGATCATGGGACACGACTCCCTCGAAACATGCATAGTGCTTAATACTAGGAGGGCAGAGATCTAACCGTCGGATATTTTGGAAGATCAACGGTCATCGCCCTTAACTCCTCAACAATGTGTGCATTGGTTAATTTGTGAGAGAGAGGATTTGCGTGGAATAAGTCGAGGCATGTTTCAACATTTGATTGACAACTCCTCCCCAAATAAATTTTTGAATACCACTCTCCTTGTGAGGATTTACCACTTTTGGGCTATGGGAAAACCACCAATGTCCAAGACTAAGTGGTATTATGTCGCGGAGTCCAAGGAAGGGCAACATGCTCGTGTCATATGGTCACATGTGGGACTTGTCAGACACCTCAATAGGCATGTGTCAGTCCACATTGGTATCCTTTCTAGGTCAGCAGAAAATTCCATTTTTCCTATGCACCAAATTGTTCGAAATCAAATTATTTACAAGAAGAAAAAAAGCAAGGGCGATGCCCTTGACCCACCCTACATAGGGAGGATGCAAGGGAGGAAGCCCCCTTAACCCCCATTCTTTTTTTAAAAATCAACAAAGTTGGGTCTATAGTTTAGAAGTAGAAAAATGAACAGGTGATGGATTATCAAGGGGTGTTATAGGAATATCAAAATTTTTAACTATGAAGAATATGAAAAATACATAAGTAATCAATTCCAGAACTTAGTATAAAAGAATGGTTGGAGTGTCAAATGGGGAAACTAGAGATTTTTAAACAATACTCATCATATGTATTATCAAGTCCAATAGATGAAGTATTTTGGTTCTCCATAAAATATCTGCTACAGGTGTCTGAAGTTGGCCTTTGGGGTTAAAATGCACCTATAGGAAATGTACAGAAATTGGGGTCAATTTGACAATTTTGAAGGACTATAATTTTGTGCTCATAAATCATAATTTAGCATACTTATAGTCATTGGAAATCTTATCGAAAGGGGAATAATTTTTGCAGTGTCAAATTCTGAATTGGTGATTCAGATGTTTCCATTATGTGATCAGCAAAGTTCCAGTAGCCAAAAATTGATAGATTTGTCAATATGGATATTTTCCAAAATACGTGAAAAATCAGTTTTTGATTTTATGAATATGTAATAAATCTAATAAATGTGTTTATATGAACACTTTTGTAAATTCAACATCATATCAATGATTGTTAAGGGTCAATAGTGAGCACAGTACAGTTGTGAAATTTGTGGGCTCAGTTGGCCCAAGAATGACATCATCATGGATTATGCACATGATCCTTATGAAGCTGAGACGGATGCAATGGGAGATAATATATAGATTGAGAATGGTGAGACGGAATTTAAAGGAAGGAGAAACTAAGCGAATTCCCTATAAATTACATAAACTATGAGGATCATGAGGGTGGAACTACAGAGCTATAGAACGGATAATGAAAGGCTGCTTAGAGCTTAAGAAGAAAAAAATTGGCTAAATGTAGCTATGCTTAAAAGAGTGGGATTAGATCAAGGATTCATTCTCACAAGAGGTCTCGCACTTCAAGACAGGTTTCTAGAGGAATGTCATACACTCCATAATTCTATTTTTTTAGTCATCTAACTCTAATAATTCCATTGAAGGGCCAAGATCTTCATCTCATATGAACAAGAGGAAGAGATATCCCGAGGAAAATTTACATGGAACATTGAGGAAGGATAAACCTCCTACATTTGATGGCGAGATAAACTCTAGTCAAGAATATGAGGCTTGGATTCTTAGGATGAAGAACTATTTCCAAGTTTTATACTACTCGGGAAACATGAAAGCAAGAATGGCCATATTCAATCTAAATGGAAGAGCATCCATATGGTGGGCTCATCTTAGGAAAGTGAAGAAGATCAATCAAATGTAATATAGTGTGCAAGTAATTCAAGAAGTACTTCAAGCAAAAGTATCTCTCTGATAGGTAATATGATGGAAAAATCAAAGAATTCCATGAGCTAAAATTAGGCCAAATGACTATGGAAGAGTATGCAAATAAAGTTTTAGAGTTGTTGAAATATGTCAAATATATCAGAGATGATAAAGTGAAACTTCAACGTTTTCTAAGTGGTCTTCCCCAATCTTATAAAGATATCATTTAGTTTAATGAGACTCAAGATCTAGATGACATCATAAGAAAGGCCAAGTATTGTTATGATCAATCCAAAAGCAATCCAGATTTCCATAAGGCATGGAAGGACAAAAAGCATGAGAAGTTTGACCAAAGAAAGAAGGGGTTCAAGCCTCCTAATTTCAACTAAGGCATCCACCACAAGTTGTGACAAAGCCAACTAGAATGATGGGAGATAAGGCAAGAGAGCTAAGGGAGCCACTTCAATGTTGGGGATGTGGAGAGGACCATTTTCTTAGAAACTGTCCACATATGAATGGGAGTGCAAAGCAAGTCAATAAAATTCAAGAAGTTGAAATTGTGGGTTAAGTGCCAATTAATGTCCCTAGCATTTATGTAACATTAGAGGATCGACAAGTAGATCATCAATAAACGGTAGTTGAGGTTGAAGGTAAGATTGCTAAGAAATCTATTTCTATTTTAATTGATCCAGGATCTACTCACAGTTATATCAGTCCTAAAAATGTTGAGGTTTGTACTTTTAAGAAAACCAAGCATCTTAAATCTTGGCAGGTCCAACTAGCCTTAGGAACCAAGAGAAAAGTTAGTGACATGGTGGATAAATGTCCATTAAAAATGGGTGGATTGTTCACCTATGCAAATATGAATATTTTACCACTTGGTTCATATGATATTATCATTGGAAGGGACTGGTTGGAACCACACAGAGTTCGAATTGACTGCTACAACAAACCTTTTGAGTGCATTGATGATGAAGGGAACCCAAGGGTTGTAAAAGGAGTTCCAAAGGAAGCTTCTGTTAGGCATATTTCAGTTATGCAGTTGACAAAAATCTGTAGGAAAGGTTGCGAATTAAACGCATCTTACATATTCGATAAAACAAAAAATGAAATGCCCCAATTGGAGGACCTTCATGTGCTACAAAAATTCAATAATGTGTTTCTCGAGAAAGTTCCAGGAATTCCTCCAAAGAGGGATATTGATTTCATGATTGATCTTGTGCCAGGAGAAGCACCATTGTCTAAGAAACCTTATAGGATGAGTACACCATAGTTATTAGATATGAAAATGCAATTGCAAGAGTTATTGGAAAAGAAGTACATAAGGTCAAGTGTGTCTCCATGGGGAGCACATGTACTATTTGTGAAAAATAAATATGGTACACTCAGGTTATGTATTGATTACAAGAAGTTGAATAAAGTGGCGGTGGAAAAAAGTACTGGTTGTATCAAATTGATGATTTTTTTTATCAAATGAGAGGGGGAAAGGTATTTGAAAAGATTGACTTGAGATATGATTACCACCATGTAAGAATCAAGGAATAATACATTCAAAAAACAGCCTTTAGAACAAAGTATAGATACTACGAATTTATAGTGGTGCCATTTGGTCTCACTAATGCACCAGCTACATTTATGTGTCTCATGAATAGTGTTTCCAACATGTATTTCAACAAGTTTGTTCTTGTTTTTAATTTCTAGATGGAATTCTCATTTACTCTAAGGACGAAGAAGAACATGAAGAACACTTGATAATGGATTTGCAATTGCTAAGGGAGCATAAGTTGTATGCAAAGATAAGCAAATGTGAATTTTACAAAAATAAAATTCAATATTTGGGTCACATTATCTCAAAGGAAGGAATATCAATGGATCATAAAAAGATTGAAGCCATTATGAATTATCCAACTCCAAAGAATGTAACATGCATGATCTCTTTTATTCGTCATATTGGTTATTATACGAGGTTCATTGAAGTATTCTCCAAGGTTGCACACGTAATCATTTCTTTTTCAAAAGAAGGGAATAAAATTTGAATGGACACAAAAATGTGAAGAAAGCTTCCAGTTGTTGAAGAAGCTTCTCACAAGTGCTCCAATTCTTAAAATTTCAAACCCAAGAAAAGACTTTGTGGTGTCTACAAATGCATGCAAACAATGACTGGGAGGAGTTCCTATGTAATACAATCATGTGGTCTATTACGAGACTATAAAATTGAAGGATCATGAAAAGAATTATGCCACCCATGACCTGGAAATTGTATCCATAGTGCATGGATTAAAAATGTGGAGACGTTATTTAATGGGAAGTAAATTTGAGTTAAGAACGGACCATTGTGGTCTGGAATATTTGTTTGAGCAGCCAACATTAAATTCCAAGCAAGCTAGATGGCTGGAATATTTATGTGAATTTGATTTTGAAATCAAACACATAAAAGGGAAAGAAAATAAAGTGGTCGATGCACTCAAAATAGAGGTGCAATAAATGCATGTGGCAGCCATCAGTATTTCCCAAACATATTTAAGACAACATATTGTTAATTCACTTATTGAGGATGAACTTTATGTGCAAATAAAAGACAAATTACAAAAACAAATTTTTGAAAAGAGGTATGATGGTTATAATTTGTAAGAGGATGGAGTCCTAATTTACATGAACATAATTTTTATTCCAAATGTGGCATATTTGACGAGAAATGTTATGGATGAAATCCATAAAATTCCATATTCTTCTCACCCAGGATATCAGGAAACAATTCCTACATCCAGGAAGCAACATTTTTTTGCCATGGAATAAAAGAGACATTGTTGAGTATATTTTTAAGTGCATGAAATGTCAGTAAGTAAAAGATGAGCATCAACAACTAGCAGGTTTGTTGCATCCTCTGCTAATTCCATAATGAAAATGGCAAATAATTTCCATGGAATTTATCACAGATTTTCCAAAGACTGTGAGACAACATGATTCTATCATGGTTGTTGTGGATAAATTGTACAAATCGACACACTTTGTACCAGTTAAATCTACATACAAAATAGATTCCATTGCAAAAAACATTATGAAATAAATTTTTAGATTGCATGAATTGCCAAATGAAATAATTTCATACAGGGATACCAAATTTACCTCAAATGTCTAGAAAAGTATTTTTACAAATTTGGGTACACAATTGAAATTTAGCAATGCTTATCATCCACAAATAGATGGACAAACTGAAAGAGTAAATCAGGTTCTTGAAGACATACTTTGCATGTACGTCATGGACAAAGCAACCAGGTGGGAATATTATCTACACATGTGGAGTTTGCATATAACAATCGACAACAAGATTCATTGGGCATGAGTCCATTTGAGGTTTTGTATGGCATAATTTTTAGATTGCATGGATTGCCAAATGAAATAATTTTTGAAGAGTTCCTTGAAGATTGGAAGTTGTGCCAAACTAATACCAAGATATTATGGTCCATTTGAAGTGCTTGAAATAATAGGTACAATTGCATATAGAATTGCATTGTCAGCTAATACTAGATCTCATAATGTTTTTCATGTTTCTTTGCTTAAGAAATATGTACATGATAATAACCATGTGATTTATTGGGATGTGATTCAGGTGGAAACCAAGGGAGATTTCCAAATCGAGCCACTATGCATCCGAGACAGGAAGGTAACATTGCTCCGGAACCAAGCCATCGAATAGGTAAAGGTGCAATGGAAGCACTCTATCCCTGAGGAGGCTACATGGGAGTTGGAGGATGGAATGAAATAGGCATACCCATTTTTGTTCTAATTTTGATCAAACACCGAGGACAATGTTATTCCAAAGGGGAGGGGATTGTAATACCTCCAATTTTGACTTGGAATCTATTTGATACAAATTATGTAAATTATGTAAATATACTAATATGGATTCCTAGTGTGGAGCTCAAGGCCAAGTCCCAACTAGTGAGTGGCTAGGCATGTATGATGTATATAATTAATTGGACTATATAAATAGTTTATCTTGCCAATTCAAAACGTATGTAAATATTATGTTGTGGGTTAATAAAATGGTCCAATATGGCTGTGTAAAGAGGACTAGAAGGGATATGATTGTAACACCCCAGTTTTGACCCCATGGTGTTGAAATTATACATGATGTATATATTGTATTTAAATCATGGCGAGGAGCTCAAGGCCAAGGCCCTGCCATTGATTGGGTGTTTTGTGTATAGGTGATCAAGGTTGATACCTATGGTTATAGTGCTAGTTAAGCACAACATATATTTTGAATTCATCAAGTAAATATACAATTTAATAAAAATACCATGGCTAGCTATGCACTACAATGTGAAAGATATGGGGGCATGATTTCACAAGGAATAAGGAGGGTAGTTAGTCAAACTCCTGAGCCAATAGGGTGAGACCAGATGTCAATGGGGAAACCCATAAACCCTTAGCTACCTTTTTTTTCCTTTGTCCTCAATCATTCAATTCTTCTAAAAGAATGGTTGAGGAAGTTAATGCCTTGGGCAGAGCAAGGCATGGCAGTCAGTTTTGTGACTGAGATTTCTTGTAGCCAGCAGTCTATAAACCGCGTTCTTTATTCTAACATGAGTAAGCACATGGATGCATGTTAGTTCGTCTTTCCCTGAGTTGGGGGAAGGCTTTGTTGGTCCTCAACGTTCATTGTTGATTATTCATTCACGATCATTCATTCATGTGTGGTTCATTCTCCCTAATTCCGCAGTCATGGTTGCGCATTGTGATCGACTATCCTGAGTCATGGAATAGTTGTTCTACAAGTATTTTCCTTTGCCTAACCCTGGTTGTTATGTCGCACTGCTATCTTGAACCACGGACTAGTATGAGACCTTGTTTCTCTGTGTTACAAAGTGGAGCCTGTGTTGTTCTGTCTCCATGTGGATTTTTGTTATCTGCACCTTGGTTTGGGTTTGAACTGTATGCAAGACTTAGGAGTGGAAGAGACACCAAATGGGCTTAATAAAACTAGTGCATAGAGGAACCTCATGAAAGTATAAGAGTGACTGGTGAATCTTCACTGCATGCCCTAAAGAGAACTAGAAGGGAAGGCATAGCCCGAGGGATTGTGTAGCAGAGAAGGGGATGATTCCTTGTGTTGGGGTGTAGATAAGGTGGATGACATACTAGATAGATCTTGTGGAGGTGTCCCTAGCTCTTGAATGGGCCACTATCTTATCCATTATATCTTTCCACTGACTTAGCAACCTGAAAATCCAAAGGAGATTGGCTTGGATGACAACCTGATAAACCCAAATTGTATATTGGCTTGGCTGGGAAACCTGATAAACCCAATTGGATATTGGCTTGGCTGAGCAGCCTAATAAACCCAACTAGTAGTTGGTTTGGTTGTTTCTTGTTGTGCATTTTGGCCATGTGTGTAATCCTTGGTTGTATAGGTTGATAAACCCAACTATGAATGGTGGCTTGGATGAATAGCCTGTGAAACCCAGCAGTGAGATGGCTTGGATGAGTAGCCTGTGAAACCCATATGTTGGCTTGGCTAGTCCTTGATGTGAATTTTGGCTTGACTATGTACAGACTGTGAAACCCTATTATTAGTTGGATTGGATGAATGGCCTATGAAACCCAACAGTGAGATGCCTTACTAAGTAGCATGTGAAACACATTTGTTTGGCCTTTTTCCTACAGCCTAATAAACCCAATTGTGTGTTGGCTTGGCTGGACAGTATGATAAACCCAAATGAAGTTTGGCTTGACTGTGTGTGATATGATCTGGCTGTGTGTGAGTGTGGTGTTCCCTAGTTCCTTGTGTAATTCATGCCCATCTCGAGGGTGGTAGTTGTGTTGAGAGATTAATGAACACAAGTGGCCTATGGTTGGGTGGAACGTTGCAGGACAACTTCATCTTCAAGATAAGTATTCTCTATTATTATTATTATGCAATGTATTTGCTTATGAATGAATTGAATATGATGAATTCTTTCTAATGATTTCAGTAGAGTTTACTATTGTTAAATGTTCCTGCATTTGCATCTGTATATGCCTTGTATGTTTCAATGTATTTTGCTTATGATCATGGAGGCTAGAATCCTAGTTATAGAGTGAGAAGGCATCTGACTTAAGTGTTTCCGCACCTTGGAATATGCCTGTAGAAGGGGGAAGGCGGGAGGCGAAAGAGAGAATTCGAAACAAAGCAAAACATTGGTTTTACGCAGTCTGGGATACGCCTGTGGAAGGCGAAAGGAGGGAGATGGAAAATAGGAAAAAGGTAAGGCAAAACATTTGGTTTTCCACACTCAGAATCTGTCATCGGAAGGAGGAAGTCTAAATCAAAAAAAGAGCCAAACATTCCAAAGCAAAAGTGTGTTTTCCACACCTCAGAATCCACTTGTGGAAGGCGGAAGGCAGGAGGAGAAAAATGGGAAAAAGGTTAAGGTAAAAAGTTGAGTTCCCAATTCTGAAGTTCCGCACTGGAGGGAGGAAAGGCGGAATGCAGAAGGCGAAAACATGGATAAAGGATTTTGTGGTTTATTATTTTTTTGATTCCTGAGTTCCGCACTAGAAGGAGGAAAGGTGAAAGTCGAAGGGCGGAAAGTCGAAAGCCAAAGTGTTCATTTCACGGGTTTTTCGATTTTCGAGGTCCGCAACAGAAGGGGAAAAGGTGAAAGTTGAAAGGTGAAAAGTGGACAAGTCAAGGTATCGGTATGTTGAGTTTCTAATTCCTGAGTTTCACAGTAGAAGGTGGAAGGCAGAAATTGTTTTGAATGACTTCATCGCACATTATGTTTTCGGTTCCCGGATTCCGCAGAGGGAGAAGAAAAGGGCAGTGCGAAGGGAGGAGTGCAAAAAGGACAGGTTCAATGCAAAAAAGGTGTTTCTGGTCACAGAATGGATCTGTCAAGGGTGGAATGACTATTATAGTGGTTTTGCAGGCTAAGAATGATTGTTAAAGGGATGTTACATGACCCATGACTGTGTTAAAGAGGTAGTAAAGGGAATTTTTAAGTTATTCCACATATCAGTCAGGTGTATGGGAACTGGGTTTATGACATAATAGGATATCAAAGTAGCAGGTACGTTACATTGTGGTATCAGAGAGCAGTTGAGGTCACATTTCTCCTCCAGGTCGAGATGGGACGTGACAATGATTCCACTAGAGGGGAAGAGGAAAGAGGGGCTATGGGGAAACTAGATCCTATGTTTCAAGTTTCCACCTTAGAAATCATCCAAAAATATGCTATGTGCTTTAAATTAGATAATTAATTTATTTTTTACTCTTAACCCAATCATTGAGTGGATGTGTGAGCTTGGTGGGAAAATTCAGTTCATGTAGTTATTGAAGCATGGGGGTTGTGACAATTATGTCAAATGTCAGTTGTCCTCTCCTCTATGGTCAGAATATATGTCAATTGTATTTTCACCATCATCTCATATCCCTTGGACTCAGAACTCTTTTGATCATTCTCTCATGCATGTTTTCTACACTATGTAGAGTTTTTCCTACTGTTGTTCATGACCATCACCAGACTGTGTGTAACCCAAAAATTCGAATTTGGAGACAGAGATAAATTTTAGAATAAAGGATAGATGGTTGTAGGTGAGTATAGAGATTGGGAAAGCTAGGAACCCTTACCCATTGAGTTCTGCTACTTTTGTGATGCTTGAGAATCCATAATCATGCTACATGAGGTTCTTTAACAACATACAACAATTTAGAATCTTATAAGAACAGAGTGCATACAAAATTTAGTGTTGGGGATCATGTTTACCTTAGAGTGAGACCAAGGAAGATTTCCTTGAAGCTTAGAAGTTGTGCCAAGTTGTCACCAAGATATTGTGGACCATATGAAGTGCTTGAAAGAATAGGTCCAGTTGCATATAGAATTACATTACTTGCTAATGCTAGAGTTCATAATGTTTTCCATGTTTCTTTGCTTAAGAAATATGTACATGATCCTAACCATGTGATTGATTAGGATGTGATTTAGGTGGAACCCGAGGGATAGTTCTAAACTAAGCCACTATGCATCCTAGACAGGAAGGTAACATTGCTCTGGAACTGAACCATCGGATAGGTAAATGTGCAATGGAAGATATTCTGTAATACCCCGGTTTTGACCCCGTTTGCATTAAAAGGTACATGATGTGTATATTGTAATTAATCATGGTGAGGAGCTAAAGGCAAAATCCCCACCATCGATTTGGTTGTGTTATGTTTCAGCGATTGGAATCGTTGTCGATGGTTTATCGTGTTGTCTGGCACATCATAGTTTTGGCATCATGTACATATGCACTTTAATTAAAATGAACCTACAACCAGCTACGACGGTGCAACGATAATGAAAAGGGCATGATTTTCCTAAGGATAAGGGGGGGGGGATTGTCTAACCGTGGGAGCCATTGGGAAAAGCCATGTGTCAGCTGTTAAACCCTTTTGGTTTTCACCCAACCTTTTTGTCTTACTCGCCTTTCCTTGTCTTATCATCCAACTACCATAGTAAACCCCTGATGTTAGTTGGGGCAGTTATTGCTGGGTAGTGGTGGGTGTGGCAGGACCGTAGTCTTTGCCCACGTGCCCACTCCACCAGCAGACTCTTCATCTTCACGTCGCGTGGGAAGAGAGGAAACATTCCCACTCTCCACTCTCCCATGACTCCATTCTTCAATGGATATTTCCACTCTCTCCATTCTTGCTCATCCTCGGGCAGGGACGCAATTCTTCTCCTCACGCATAGGTCTGAGTATAGGAGTTTACTCACACAGAGGGAGAAGCGCGGCCACCCGTTCGAGTGTGGATCCTGAGCGATTACCATCGGGTTGTGATCTTCCTGTTGTTCTCATTCACGATCTTCCTATGCTTAGAATCCACCTTCATGTGGTTTTCTTTTGGTTTTCCTCATGCAGCTGAGGAATTCTTGTTGTTTTCCCCACATTGTTTGTTGTTGTAGTTCCAGTTACGTTTTGGTTTTGTTGTAGGTTATTGTTGAGTCATTTTGGCCACGATAGGGTCAAGAATGACTCAGGGATCAATTTTTCCCCTATCCAAGTTGTGAATCGCTTGTTTGGTTGCATGTATGCAGTGGTTGGTATTCGGACTGTGTTGGAATGGGATGAGGGCTTGGTTTGCTTGATAAACCTGGTGTGTTTGGGAACCACAGAGATAGAGCTAGAGGGTTGGATTTCTTTTCCACAACCCCTGAATAGCACTAGAAGGGAGGTCAGGGCCTGAGGGACTGTGTAGCAGAGAAGGGACTAATTTCCTTGTGTTGGGTGTGTGTGGATGTCCTAGAAGAAAGGATAGTTCTAGTGTAGGTGCCATTAGCTCTTCAATGGGCTCACCAGCTTAGCATTTAGCCTTTCCCAGCTCACTGATGTCCTGATAAACCCAACTGTGTTGGCTTGGCTATTTTGTGTATCCTTGGCTATGTGTAAGCCTGTTTGTTCCTTATTCCTTAGGGAATCATGCCCAGCTCGGGGGTGGCAGCATTGCTGTGAGATTAAGGAGCACGTTGGCCTATGGTTGGGTGGAACATTGCAGTGACGTATCTGGTTGTGGGATGAGCTCTTTTAAAGATAAGTATTCTTGTCCATTTCACTTTTGCAATCACATTTAATGTTAATGAATTATTATGAACATGTTGAATGCCTGAAGGAATGTATGTTTGCTTCCACTGTGTATGTGAATGATTATGCATCTTAGCATGTTTTATGTTCAAGCATTTCAGTTTTATATATGTTCATGTTCATGGGGCGGTTTTCCCGGATGGTCAATGGCATGGTAGCGTCCTCTTCGTTGGTCGGAGGATCGGGGATGTTACATCTTCGGCCCCGATGACGCTACATGGAGAATGGAGGATTCCATGAAACAGGAATACCCATTTTTGTTCATATTTTGAGCAAACATCGAGGATGGTGTTATTCCAAGCGGGAGGGGATTGTAATACCCCCAATTTTGACTTGGAATGTATTTGATCAAAATTATGTAAATTATGTAAATATGCTAATATGGATTTCTAGTGTGGAGCTCAAGGCCAGGGCCTGACCAGTGAATGGCTAGGCATGTATGATGTATATATTTAATTGGACTATATAATTGGTTTATCATGTCAATTCGAAGTGCATTTCAATATTATGTTGCAACTCAATAAAATGGTCCAATATGGTTGTGTAAAGAGCACTAGAGTGGATATGATTCCACCAAAGGGGAAGAGGAATGGGGGCCTATGAGGAAACTAAATCCTATGTTGCCAATGGGAAACTTTAGAACTCATCCAAAAATATGCCATGTGCTTTAAATTATCCAATTAATTCCTTTTTGACTATTAACCCAATCATTGAATGCAAGTGTGAGGTTAGTGGGAAAACTCAGTTCATTTAGTTATTGAAGCATGGGGGTTGTGACAATTATGTCAGTTGTTAGTTGTTTTTTCTTCAATGGCCAGAATCCATGTCAATTTTATTTTAACCGTCATATCATATATCTTGGAGTCAACACTCTTTTGATAATTCTCTTATGCATATTTTCTACACTACGTAGAGCTTTTCATACTGATGTTCATGACATCACTAGACAGTGTGTAACCCAAAAATTCGAATTTGGAGACAGAGCTAAATTTTGGAAGAAAAGAAATATAGTTGTAGGTGAGCATAGAGGTTGGGAAAGCTAGGAACCCTTACACATTGAGTTCTACTACTTTTGGGATGCTTCGGAAGCCATAATCATGATACGAGAGGTTCTCCAACAACATACAACATATTGGGCTCTTATTGCACACATTGGTAAGCAATGTAAGGGTTAGATTCCCTAAGGGAATTGTGGATCGGTGAAGGAGAATTCATTCCTTGTGTTGTGTGGGGCAGTGTGAAGGAGTGACATGGTTGTGATGGCTGAGTGAGATCTCAATAGAGATTTGTATGAGTTTTTTCTAAGCATATAGAGTGGAATGGGTTGTGGGCCAAGTGAGAGAAGCATGTAGTTGTTTCCTTTTCCCTGGTGGAATCATAGCCTAGCTTAGGGGTGGCCTCTCATCAAAAAGAGTATAATATTAGACAAATTTCCTAAGATTGGGTGGTAAAACGCTCTTACATAGGTAGTTTCTTGGATCTTCTTTATTAAATATAAGTAATCTTTTGTATTCAATGTGCAATGATTTTTATTTATATATATGTGATAATTATGCATGAAAATTCATGTTGTGTTTGTGTGTGGATTGAGTTATTTCCGCTGTTTATTTTTACTATGTATCTACACATGCATTTAGATGTTATATATTCATAATTATGGTTATGGGGAAAATTTTTAAGAGCATGAATAAGTTAATGTCCCCTCTCATGCGTTGGATTGAGGGATGGGGATGTGACACACAATAACTTCTTCAAATATAGGATAACCTTCACAAAATACCCCAATACATCCATATATTCAATTCATATGTCCCCTAAACAATGACTACATGACCTATCTATATACATATTCACTCATTGCACATGTGAACCCTCTATTAGGTCGACCTTATTACAGATACATTTAACCCTATATATGCCCCCCTTGGGTCATAACATAGCACCCTCCTTCAAAACAATTTATCCTCAACACTTTGTAGTTAAGGGCTTTACATGTGATGAAACCAAGTAAAATAATTTCCTTATATTCCTTCTTTCTTATTTCCATTGATGATGATCCATCCATCCAAATTCAATTAATTTCATTCTTAATCCTTGATAGCTAGTTGTTGAGTAATTTTATTTACTTTGATTCCATGTGTTGGTCTTATGGCTTAGGCGGACGCTAAGGCAGTTCATTAGGCAGTTCATTTTTTGATATGGGGTGCAGAGGATAGAATAATTACCCACCCTCAGCATGCATCTGTATCTCTACATGCACAAATATTTTTAAACATTGAAAGTAGGGACTTGGCTAGACTTATAAAGGAATTTTATCAAGTAGTTGCGATCAATGATCTTAAAACATAAAAGGCATTAAACCCATTAGTTTGGTGACTTTTGCATGTTGAACTCAACCTATTGTGGATAAAATATTCTTGTGTATTGGGGTATACCACAATATATGCAATGACACCATAAATCAACTCTAATCTCAAATATTTCATATGAATGTAAAATGCTAACAGCGAAAGAGAAGGCCCATACCTCAAGCAGATGTTCGAAGAAGATCATCATTGAGCTTTCAATTCAATGCTTGCAACCTACAACTTGTCCTCAACAACAAATGTATCCAGGAATATAACATCGCTATGAAATGTTAGAACCTACTCTAGAATAATCCATTCAACATTTATAAAGCAAATATACCCATGGAAATTAACATAAACATTTACACATTAAATTTGGACAAGAAAATAGTATTTCTATTAATTCAAAAATAGAAGTATAAAGTGACAACCTCTGTCGGCAACTCATCGAAACCAAGAAATCAAATGCCTCCACTTCGACCTCCACTACTTCAACCATGCATGCAAATGCAAGCTCACAAAGACAATGGAGAAATTGGGAGATGAACATAAATGGTTCAATCAACAAGGATAAAGGGATGCAAACTCAAGGAAATGGCAATGGGGAAAATTTTCGCTATAGTTTCCTTACTCTCAAAGTTTCACCCCCCTCAATGCTTCTCGATGGCTCAATATATAGCCCTCAAATGGGAAATGGAGGGTTGAATTGGAGCATTTTCAAACATATGGAAGGTCAAGGATCGTAACCACTATGACTTGGCATGGAAAAACTGAAATATTTTTAATTTTCATCACAAAAACCATTGTACGCAATATATAATGGAGAAGGTTGTGTGTACACATGTTGTATAACTATTCACCTGCATGTTCCAATAAAACTGACTTTTTACGGGTTTTAGTGAAGCATCAGGAATATGCTAAGCAAGGGGGATATAGTGAGTCTACATAGGTCCAAGGGTAGGCTATCAAGGCATGATGCATAATATGTGGAAAATCATGTTATAGTATATTCCCCCTAATGTGTGAGGTCATAGGGATACATATGATGGTCGAAATAGATTATAATAATCCAAGAAGTGGAGTAGTGAAGAATCAGGTGGAAGAACTAGCCACTCGTCAGCAAAGTACAATAATGACTCTAAAAACATGACTGCAGATATGAAATATATACAACAGTCCCAAATACATATACATACAAAGGCTATGAATAGGGATAATGGACATATGTCATAAGTGGCCACAACCACGTACAATATAGATTGGAGTTTGCTCTCCATAATGAATGAAAGCATCTGGTACATAATGAATGAAGTCATCTGGTACATAGTGAAGTGCACTGCTCTAATATGAGAAATGAGGTCCCATAAGTATTGTCATGATCAAGATAGTAGCATATATAAGAATTACACCATAGTATCTTTGCAAACCGTCGATGATTCATGTCCCGTTATCTCCCAAAATAAATTTATTTTGATAGTATCAAGAATTTGAGTCATGTAATGAAAGATTTAAATATGACTAACAAATTGAAGGTCTCTGTTTGCTATGATTGAAGAAATTGTAAATTTTAGCTTTCGGTGGCTTAAGCGGGGTTATTAATAGCTCACTAGCCATCGAAAGGCTTTGTTTCGGCTGCTAACAGTTTAACACAGGATAAAAGTAAACCACTGAAAGTGGGCTTGTGTGAGTAAATGGTAAAAACAATTTTGGTGGCTTAGGAGAGACTATAAACAACTCATTAGCCATCAAAAAGTGTTTCTTTCGGCATCTTAGTGAACAGTCCAAGAAGGATTTTAACCGCCGAAAGCGAACAGAGAGCGACATTGGTAAAGGAAGTTTGGGAGGCTTAGGCAAGACTTCTGACATCTCATTAGCCACCGAAAAGTCTTGCTTTCTGCAGCTTAGTAAACATTTCCAGAAGGGCGTTAACCGTCGAAAACAGGCAAAAAGGCCTTGGGGAAAAAGCACTTTCGGTGGCTTAGGCGAAAGCTCTGACATTTCATTAGCCACTGAAAAAACGAGCATTCGATAGTTAAAAGGAATATTCGGCGAGGCCACTATCCACTGAAAGTTGAGTTTAACCGTGACATGGCGTAAACGGTTTCGGTAGCTTAGGTGAAAGGGATATCATTTAATTAGCCACCGAAATCCATCGTTTCTATGGCTAGCAGACAAACTCTCGAAGACTGTTAACCATCGAAAAGGTGAAAATGGAAATGGTTAGAAATCGGTCAAATCAGACCCCGTGATCCAGGAAACAATCATTACAAAGCGTGATAAACCACCGAAAGGACACAAGGCTGCGTAAATGCATGAGCAAATTAGTAATAAGGTTGTTATGTGAAACTGACGATGACTGAGGTGATGAAGCCCTCTTTCTCCCTCCACCTGTCCACAAAGCTACAGAAAGGCCCAACGAGTATCCAGACTAATTTTGACATCATTGTTGGGAAAGGGGTCTCGAAAAGATAAACTGAAGACATCACCCTCTAACCTCAGCCTCAATCATGAAGGATAAATCCCTCATAATCAGTGTCAAATATTCAGTACACCCCACCCTCGAATTGAGCATTTCTCTCCACCAGAAAACCATCTCTGAGAAGCGGCCTACTAAAACAATGTCATACAGAACTTAAAATTATTTTTGCAGGTGCCCAGGAGTGGCATTCAGCAAGATGAAGATGGGAGAACCTACTCTCAGGTAGGATTTGGGAGATATCAGCTATTTGGAAGCACATATAGAGGTCTGTAAACTTTTCCAGGATGTTGGTTGCTATAGGTTTTGTGAGAAGATACAAGGTTCACATCAGCAGGTGGCTGAGGCATTTTCTCTCTCATTTGGTGGCTCCAAGGCGGTCATAGGCAAAAAGGAATTCCACATAGATGAAATCCTAATTACTAAAGTGACTGAACTCCCTGGCACAGGATAAAAGTGGTTCAAAACCACCATACCAAAGGATGTAGAGTTCAGTTCTTACCTAAAGCCTGAACATGGAGGAGTGGTGTGGAAGAAGAGTGTGCCATCCTCTTGGTTAGAAGAGAGGTGGCAGCAACTGCTGAAGGCCATTGTGGTCTACATAACATGTGAAGGAAGATATAACAGAGCCATGATCTACCATTTTAAATTAATGAACCACTTCAGAGGTAAAATCCCACTAAATTTTCCCTTTTACTTACACAGGAGTTTGGGAAAAATGGCACACTAGGTGAAGGCTCAGCCAACCAAGATTGCTAACAGACTGTAACACCATGGCCTTATCCAACTGTTGATCCAAGAGTTTCTAAAAATGAGGAATATGGCATGGCCTTATTTCTTATTTTGGAATGGATTTGAAACAGGCATTTAGCCAGAAGAAAAGGGGAAGTCTCCTACCAAAAAGTCCAGCACACCAAGTAGTGGGCAAATAAAGAGAAGGGCTATATCCCCAGCAGCAGCAGAACATCCTCCCTCCTCTTCCAAAGACAAGAAGGTCAAAAGAAACTTAGATTTCAGTGAGAAGGCCTAGGAAGTTACAACACATAGTGAGAACATCTTGAACCTACCATACTCAGACTCAGAAGAGGAACAAGAAGAAGGTACAGACCTAGCTCTACATATTGTAGCAGTGACTGAAGAACTACCATCCCCTACACAAAAAGAGAAAGAGGAACCAGCAGAGAAGGCTTCCTCTAGCAAGCCCAAGACTCAAAAGATAAATCAGTTGTTGAGGCAAGTATATGAGATGGAAGTTTTGGTCAGAGAGGTAAAGAGAAATAATGTTTCATTGACAAGTAGGAACAAGTTGTTGCATAAATCTTACCTAGAGCAGAGAGAAAGGTATATTTTCTTAAATAGACTGAATACAAGGTACCTAAAGGACAACACAAGATTATATAGGATGATCAGTATTCAAAAATTGCAGATCAAGGAGGCCAAGATAAACCCTAGCAGCCACCTCACATTAGAAACCCTAGTTGAAGCTGTAGTTAGCCTTCAGCCTCCAGAAGCCAGTCAGGCTGCTATTAACCCTCCTAATACAAAGCCTATTGAAGAAGAAAGCTGAGTAGAAAAACTTGACATAATAGTTTTTGAGGTGGCCCAATATTTTTTGAAGAACAAGGCTTTCGGTGGCTTAGGTGGACGCTGAGGCAATTCATTAGCCACTGAAAGCCCCGCTTTTGGCAGCTAATGGTTTCAATATTTTTTCCTCTTAACCACCGAAAGAAGATAGAGGCATAAAATTAAATTTTGACACACAGGATCAGTTTTGGGCGAACATGGATGGCTCAGGGATAAAGTCTAAATATGAAGGACGCTGAAGAAAAAATCATGGAAGGTGTGCTTCAGTTTTACTATGGCATAAAGGGAGAAAAATCCACCAGCACTTAGCTGTCAAGTGAAACAATGACTTAACCAGCAGGGGGACAGTGGCAGTGATTTCCAGCAGTTACCTTAGTTATCTGAAATTTCATACAGTGAACTAATTCTACAGTTAGTTATACTAGCAGTTAATTAGGGTTTTTTAACCTGATTTTGCAAAAAACACTTATTTTGTTTATTTTTGTTAAATCGGATCCAAGTTTTTAGGATCTGAGTATTTTTATAAAGGCTATAAAGCCTAAGACTTATTTTAGTGAAAGGGTTCACCTTCGGGGACCTATATACCATTTCTATTCTCAAGCATCTCATATTTCTCATGACCTAATATCAGCTCTTTTGTTATCATATGTTCAGCTTCCATTTTCTGTCTATTTTGTGCCTATGCTTGAATGTGTTATTCAGGTTTTATTCAATTTAATTGATGTCCTATAGATGTCACCCTATTGGCATATTGATTATTTGAATTATAAGTGCTTTCCTTGCCATGATTAAGCCATTTATATATATATTTTTTTTATGTATGAATTTGTCAGCATCATAAGTTCTCCATCTCTGCACCATATTGTCAACCTCTGAATAGTGGTAATTAGAAGCCTTATCCCTGATTGAGTTTCATGCATGTCTTGAGAGTGGGAGGTCTTATAGGTCACCTGACTTGATCCATTTAGAAAACCCTAAAATATTTAAGTTACCAGGAATCCTCGAGCTGCAACCTAGAGGATTTTCCTGGAGTGATAACAAATTGGTGCCGTTGTCTGGGAGAGGAGACTGAAGCTCAGCTTCCCTAAGAGAGGACATAGATCCATGCTTTGATGATAGACAAAGCTTGGACACTATTCTGGTTGTAATCATCTATCTGGCGACTCCATTGAAATAAGGTGGCTTCAAGAATACCAAGTACCAGAGAAAACCCTCAAGGGCCACCAGGAACACCGGTTTCAGATCCAGAAGAAACACTTACTTCTCAGGAATTTATAAATACATTAGAAAATTCTAGGGTTTGGGAATTGTCAAGCACTCTTGCTTGTGAAGATCCAATCCCTGGTGACTCCACTGGGATAATTTTACCATCACCTTCTCAACTACTACCTACATCAGTACTACCTTCCTCCACCCTTTCCATACCCATTTCCAATATGGCTTCCTCTAAATTGACCAACATGGAAAGGATACATGTAGCTAGGTATGCCCCCCTAAATTTGACTAACCCTCTCTCAGCCATGCCCACTGGAGACTACCTCAGGTACATGCCTAATTTCACAAGAGAGGGAGATTTCACAGCTGAAGGACATCTAGAGGCATTTTACAGTTATGCTGAGAACATTAATATAGAACAGGAAGATGTGTGGACTAGGGTTTTTGTACAAAGCCTAGATGGTCAGGCTAGGAAATGGTTCAAATAACTGCCTACTGGATCAGTAGCAGGCATTGAAGCCATAGATGACATATTTCTAAAACATTGGGGAGAGAAGAGAGACCACCTCTATTATATCACAAAGTTCAGCAACTTGAAAAGAGAGAAAGGGGAGTCTGTCTCCAACTTCACCAAGAGGTTCAACAATATGTACAGGAAGATCCCCACTGAAATCAATCCCACTGATACCTCAGCTAGGATAACTTATGCAAATTCCTTTGACTCATATTTCTTCCTACTTCTCATAGAAAGGAGGTATACCTCCTTATCACTCATGCAGGATGTTGCCCTAGAGGTAGAATCTAACATTGTGGCATCTCAGAAGGTCAAAGGAAAGATAGACAGGAAGAAGCAGCCAGCAGACCCTATTGGGGATTCTTCATCAGAGAAAAAGATTGACAAAATGACCAAACTATTAGACAACCTAACTGCTGAAATGTCTAAGCTAAAAGAACCGAGGACATATACCTGTGAGGGGTAAAGGGCCAAGTGATTTTGTTCCTTGAAACCCTAATTTTGTCCCTTACAGAAGAGGAAACCCCCCAGTTCAGATCCTCAGAAGGGAAAGGAATCATGGGGAAGATCAGAGAATTAGAGCTCCATTTCATAATGTTGTACTAGAAGAAGATCAAGAGTTCATTGAGGAAGAAGGAGAGGCTAAACAACACATCCACTACATGGAAGATGAGGTTGACTATTCTTTTCTGACATAGGCAGAATATGAGGAATCCCTAATTGATGAGCAGATCAGTGAAGAAACAGTGTATCAGGATAATGGTCAAGGGGGGTATAGTCTGAGGTCCAGGTTGGTTTCTCCTCTAAAGAAGAATGTTGTTCCTGTCAAACATCCTGCTGCACCAGCTAAAAAGGCTATTGTTTTACCAAAGAAAGTGGTTGTCATTTCCAAATCATTGCAAAAACCAACACCTTCATCAAACCCTGACCATGTCCAACTCAAAGCTCCAGTACATGAGGTAAGGTTTCCTGATAGGCTGCATTATTCTTTCAACCTTGAGTCAGAGATTTATAAATTGAAGATTCCTTTCCCATTAATCGAGCTAATGAAAAATGATGCATTCAAATCTTCCATACTGAATTCTCTTCAGCCAAAGATGCATATTGATACTGACTTTGTAAATATGCAAGATGATAAGCCTGTTGTAACCCTAGGCCCTATGATCGAAGACTTAAAGGACTCATGCCCACTTTTCTATATATCCTTGAATATCCATGATAAAGTCCTTCATAACTGTCTGCTGGATTCAGGAGCTTCCCATAACCTAATTCCAAAGGCTATGATGGATGAGCTTGGTCTCAGCATTACAAATCCCTACCATGATTTATTCTCCTTTGACACCAGAAAGGTCAAGTGCTTGGGCCTCATCAAAGACCTTGTTGTGAACCTAACTCAACTACCTTCAAAAAGCATCATGATGGACATTATAGTGGCTGATATCCCTCCCAAATTTGGTCTCTTGTTGTCTCGATCATGGAGCAAAAGGCTAGGTGGTACCCTTCAAATGGACCTTACATATGCCAAAATCCTGATTTTTGGAGGGGAGACCAAGATACTTTACAGAGAGAATCAGATTTCCTACATCATAAGCAATGAAAGGAGTTCAGTAAAACACCCCATCTATGCAGTAGACATTGATTTTGGGTCATGCATTCTGCAAATAGATGATTCTCAGCAAACATCAGTCCAGCTTACTCAGCCCACCTGTCAGCAACCTGAAGAAGTGACCACAGCAGTCTGGAACATGTATTTTGATGGAGCTAGCACTCAAAGCTCAGCAGGTGTAGGTTTATTATTGATCTCTACATCCAAGGAAAATATTCATCTGTCTTATAAGCTTGATTTTAAAACCACTAACAATATAGCAAAATCTGAAGCCTTGTTTCTAGGAGTTAAAGCTGCCAAGGAGATGGGGATCATGTGCATGATAATTTTTGGAGATGTAGACCTTATTATACAATAGGTCAATAACACTTTTCAGGAAAAAAATGTCAGACTAAAGGCCTACAGGGACGACGTATGGAAACTCAGAGACTCCTTTATGTTTTTTGAGATGTCATATATACCTAGGGCTTTGAATCACTTGGTTGATTCCCTAGTTTTCTTTGCAAGTTGTTTGTTCCTCCTTTACCTCCTTAGCTCAGCTATAATGTTCAGGTCAAGTACAGACCTTTCCTGCCAAATAACGTGAAATTTTGGAAGGTGTTTGAGAGTGATGATGAGCTTAGTAAATTCCTTCAGCTAGTAGATGAATTATCTGATATACATATAGATCAGGAAAACCTAAACAGGGATGAATCCAAACAACTCAAGTTGAAAGATAAAGTGGCTGATCAAAATATTGTCCAATTACCTAGAAATTATATACCTCGGGGTCTGGTACCTGTGGAAGAGATTTTTTATCATAATGACATCCCTTTCAAGCCTGCCAAAAAGGAGCAAGACCCTACTATCCAAGAGCAAAACATAGGTAGCCAAAGCCATCCAAAACTGATAAATCTATCCACTGAGTTGATTGCTGATCAGAGGTCCAAATTTTGCTACCTGATAAAATAATTTGTTGATATCTTTGCCTGGGAGTACAGTGACCTGAAAACCTATGACACTAATATCATCCAACACAGGATTCCTTTGGAGAAGGACACCATCCCTTTCAAACAGAAGTTGAGATCCATCAGTCCTCTCCTACTACCTGTAGTTGAAAAAGAAATCCATAAGCTCCTCAAAGCCAAAATCATAATTCCCCTCAGGTATTCCAAGTGGATTGCAAACCTAGTAGTGGTAAGAAAAAAGAATGGGGAAATTAGGTTGTGTGTGGATTTTAGAAACCTGAACAAGTACTCCAAAAAGGACAACTATCCACTACGCAAGATGGAACACTTGTTACAAAGAGTCTCAGGGGCTAGTGTCATGTCATTCCTGGTTGGCTTCTCTGGATACAACCAAGTTTTTGTGCACCCTGATGACCAAGAGAAGACTACTTTTACCACCCCTTGGGGCACTTTCATGTATGATAAAATGCCATTTGGGATGATGAATGTTGGGGCTACTTTTCAGAGAGCCATGGACCTAGATTTTGTAGGGTTGAAAGATAAATTTGTGCTTATATACTTGGATGACCTAACTGTTTACTCTCACAACAATCATGACCATTTGCAGCATTTGAGGAGAGTATTTCTAAAGTACAAAAGGTTTGGAATATCACTCAACCCTAAGAAGTCCCAGTTTGCACTCAGTGAGGGGAAACTCCTAGGTCACATAGTCTCAGCTGAAGGTGTAAAGATTGATCCGGTAAGAGTGGAAGCAATCTAGAAGCTATCCATACCGAGGTCAAAAAGGGATATTCGATCCTTTTTGGGTAAGATAAAATTTGTCAGGAGGTTCATCCCTAATTTCTCTGAGCTGGTAAAGCACATAACAGCCATGCTGAAAAAGGATGCAGAAATAAAATGGACTGACCAGGCAAGAAGCTCATTTGAAGACATCAAGAAGGCTATCATGGAATCCCCAACCCTGATTAGTCCGGACTATACCAAGATTTTTTATATTTTCTCCTTTGCATCCTATGACATAGTGGCAACTGCGCTATTACAAAAAGATGATGAGGGTCTTGACCATCTGATTGCATTCTTCAGCAAAACCTTGAGAGATGTTGATCTGAAGTATGATCCAATTGAGAAACAAGATTATGCTCTCATAAAGTCATTGAAGACCTTCAGGATTTATATTCTCCATGCGAAATTTCTTACCTATGTCCCTTCAGCTGTTGTGAACGATGTTTTGACTCAGCCTGACATTAATGAAAAGAGAGCTAAGTGTGTTAACACCTTTATGTTGAACAGTTGAGGAAGAGGTATGATTGAGGAAGATTAAAGGATACATAAAATATGCAAGGTTTAATAGTTTTGATTCCATTATTAAATTGCACATAATGTTTAATTTGGCATGCAATCCAAAGGTGTAAAGCGATTGGGGTGAAATCTACGGTTTAAAATGGATCCGCTAGGTAAAGATGCGCAGGAGATAAGTTATGTGGAGAAGCGGATGTGGTTAACAAAGCTTAAAGATCAACGGTTATGGAATAAAGAAAACAAAATCTACGGCTGAGGGATAGTCCGCTGAATAAAGATGCACACTTGAAAAAAATTAAAAAGTCTAGCGGAATGTGTACAGCCAATCTCAATCCAACAGTTTAAGCAAAAAGTGAAAACTCATCGATGATCATTATTGGTTCCAGAGGGTAAAGTTACAAGATGGTTAAAAGGGAAAGGTGGTAACAGAATGTAAACCATGTTCCACGTGGCAACTTGAAGTGAATTTCGTAGAGAAAAGTAGTTTGGTAAAAACCGCTTGATGAGGGCTCTGAAAAGGACCATCGTATAAAGGTAAAGTTGACTTGGTTTAAAAAATCATTTCGTTTGTGTGCTGCGGGCGAAAGGAAGGAGATAGTCTGCCATCTTTCCAAAGTCAACTTCTACGTGTTTACAATCACAGGTAAGCCTTAAAAAAGTTAAACTTGGTTCAAAGAGTTGGTGCCATTGTTCGTTATGGAAAAGGAACAGGGTTTAGGAGTTTTATGCAGGGTTTTGGATGAGAGGAAGGAATTTTTTGTTAATAGGGAAAGAAATGTATGTGACCCTATTTTATCAGTTGGAAATGTATCAGTCTCGAAGGAGCGGTTGTGGCACTGTAATTTGCAAGGAAATGATGTTCTGAATATCTGCAGTTCATTTTCATATTATTTTGCTATTGAGCAAACCTTACCATTTCCTGAATTTGTTGAATGGTGCGCAAATAGTTATTCCCCTCTGAAAGAGTTGTCATGAGTCATACCACATCCAAAATACTTTGTAAAGTTGATGCAAAATCCATTCGTGGAATATTGAACCTACCTAATAATTTCCTTGATAATTTTGAGTCTTTGAATGAGTCGATCTTAATCGAAATGTATAAAAGTTGTAAAACAAAAGTTAGATGCCAATTTCTATCCAGTATTCTGAAAGATGGTCAGTCATTAGAAGGACTTTTTCTACCATATAATGTTAACATTTTCAAAAAAGAGGTACAGATGGTTATGTCTTTAGTCAGCCAAATTCTAGGTTTTGATGATGATATTCATATCAGTGAAGTCGTTTTAGGTTTTTTATTGAGAATAAGTTCAATTGAGCCCGAGTCCCATTTAATCCATTATTTCAATCTAGATGAGTATTTGGCTGAATTTATCCATGTCCAATTGGTCAAATTTCCCAAAGTCGGGTTTTTTAAATATCAGTCATACCTACTAAATATGTTGTTGTGTTCAAATGTGTTGGAATTGCAATTCTTGTCCACCATTTTCTCTCCACATCTTCCAAAACAATTCAATATGTTTGAGTTTGTAAATATAATTATGGCCGAGATGTATAAGTTGTTGTTTGATGATGTATTACCAAGGGTGTTAGAAGAAATGAAACTCATGCTACAGTCTTTCTCAGAGGACAGAATAGGAGACTGGTTCTTATATAAATATTTTACTGTTTTGAGGGTGTATGGGTTCACTGGGGAACCATACAAGCTACCTGTTTTTCTGACTCCAAGAATATTTGCACTTGAGTTTATGAGGCAAAGATTGTGTGCAGAAGAAGAGCATTTCGGGGCGTTCAAAAAGTCTTCAAATGTTAATTTTCCTATTAAAGTTGGTTTGTTTATTTTCAAAAATAAAAGTGCCCTGTTGGTTGTAGAAAAGTTATTAGAAGTTATGGATTTCCAAAAGGAGCAAAGAATCAATTATAATCCACATCACACAATTTCTCAAAGAAAGCAGTCAAACAAAAATAAACCATTCAATCATCAAGTTGTCGAAGGTTTAGATAAAATAGCCAATTTGTCTTGTTTTGAAGAAAGTTCAGGAATTGATGAGGGTAGGAGCAATGAGTAGATTGCAGCGGTTCAAGCACTTGATAATCCTAGCATTTTGAATAAGAGGAGTCTTTCTGAGACTGAGAGTATGGATGTGGATGAAAACATTTCATATAAAAAATCAAAACATACTCTCGGGATGATCAAGTTTCAGAAGAAATAATTTCAGAGGATTCAAAGAAGATGGTTTTGTTCCCGAATAAGTCTGTACAGATACATCAGTATTCCTTTGGAGGAGAAGGTAGTGCAAATCCTAGTTCATGTTTCAAATCCAGAGTTGATTTAGTGTCAAGTTATGCTGAAAAACAAATGCAATTATTAGAGGAAACTAGAAATTTGATTCCTTGAGTTAGAAGTGTAATCAACCAAAAGACATCATTGATTTCTACTCGAGATGTGGAGAGCAATACCTTGAAGTTTGTTGTGGTTAATGATAAAAAAGTATCTGAGATGGAAGTGAAGTTAGATCAAATTAGTGTTCCCGATAAGATACAGCTCCATAAGAAGACTGGAGATGTTATCTACTCCGATTTATTACATGCTATTATGAAAGTTAACAAATTGTAGGTCCTTGTAGATAAAATGGAAGTCCAATTGAAGCAAATACAGCAAATACAATGTATTCACAGATAAAGGATTTCAAGCTTGCTTGTAAGGATCTATTTGAAGACGGCCTCCCTTCTTTCTGGGACGATGAAGGAAGATTATTTTCTCAGGAACATTATCACAGTTTGCTAGTACAAAATCGCATGGACCATTCCAAGTTTGAAGATTTGGTTAAAGGACTGACTGGAAAGATCATTGTAGGAAAATTGACAGAGGATTTCGAAGTATTGAAAAAGTTTTAATCATTAGAAGAGGATTGCCATAATATCTTATGAAGCCTATGTGGATCTAGAGGTATCCATTCGAGAAATGACAGAATATGACACACCAAATGCGGAACAATGGAGGAACATGGAAAGATTCAGGAAGACCAAGTATATACTTCATCCTTGAGAACAGGTGTTGCGCGTCATGGAGCTGCTCATTCGGGATACCCTGCAGTCACTAAGATTGATTATAATCAAACGATCTGTTATTAGAATCAAATCATGTAATTTTATTCCTAGTTGTTAGGGATATAGTTGCAAAAAAAACTTTGATTAATAGATTATTCGGTTATTGATCTTCTTGGGAAGAAGTTATATTTGTATATATTTGAATTTATTTGATGTATTGGGGGTTGGAACCCATATGTTTGAAACGATGTTTTTTTTTTATAACTTATGATTTTTTAATGAAATAACAAATCTGAATGCTGGTGGATCTTCAGAGATTCCTTTGTCGTTTATGTTACAGTTTGTGCCTTATTTCCATGTGATTGTCTTCTTAGTGCTTACTTTCCATTTTGTTTTCTTCATATCTGAAATGTAGTGTTGAATAGTTTCAGAATTCATACTTGTATGATCTGGCTATTGTCTCAGATATTTCACAAATATTTCCACTAAAGTTGATATGGAATTCATCTTGTGATGCTCTATATTGATGGATTGTTCATGTTTCTTTCTTATTCACCTGAAAATCAATGAATGACTGTGACCGAATGGTTATCTTGCCTTTGTTAAGATCTCGTGTATGAAAGCTTTATATTATATTTATCTATTTGACTCCATTTCCCAATGTTATACGTGTTGTTTCAACCATCTACTTGATTTAAAATACTGATTTCATATATCTGGCCTTGTTAAATTTATATGTGAGATATCCCTTTCTAGAAAGAAAATCCAGTTTCTTTCTGAAGTGGTTTTTGTTGTTACCTTGAGATTACCTTCCACAACCTTGGGTACATTTTGAGTGCTAACAAATTGGATTGCCAAGATCATTGAGTTTGATATAGAGGTGAAGCCCACTAAGCTAGTAAAAGGACTAGTTCTGTCCAAACACATGGCTAAAGAAAATTGTGAACTAATGGGGATAAACTTCACTTGTGTCAAATCAGCAAAATTGCAAACTGTAGTAGTAGCAGAGGGAGTTCAAGATCAGAATGACATTCAACCAGTGGCTGAAAACCTATATTCATGTGAGTGGTACTTAGGTATTATTCATTTTCTGTAGAAATTAGAAGTTCCTCCTGGTCTCACTCCTAATCAAGCATGAGCTCTTAAATTAAAATCTGTTAAATTCTGCATAGTTGATAAATTATTGTACTGGAAAGATTTGTCTGGGGTTTTGTTGAGATGTCTAGATAAAGAAGAATCAGATCAATTCATGCATCACTTTCATTCTAGCACATGTGGGGGCCATCATTATTGGAATACCACAGCCCACAAGATCCTGAGGGCATGGTACTATTGGCCAGTCCTTTTTACTGATGTATGTACTTTTGTAAGGGCCTATGATCAGTGCCAAAGATTTACAGGGAAGTAGAAGCTCAAACCCTTGCCCCTTAGGCCAGTTATAGTGAATGCGCCTTTCCAGCAATGGGGTTTGGATTCCATAGGAGAAATAAATCCATCTTCCAGTGGGCAGCATAAATGGATCCTAGTAGCCACATACTACTTTACCAAATGGATAGAGGCAGTACCCACCAGGAATGCCACTCATCAGGTCATCATGAAGTTTTTATATGAGAATATTTTTAGCAGGTTTGGTTGCCCAGCAAGGTTAGTGATTGATCATGCACTAGATTTCAAAGCCGGGGAAATGGTGAAAATGTGTGAGTCAATGGGCATTCAGCTGCTGCATTCCACATCCTATTATCCTCAAGGCAATGGCCTGGCTGAGTCATCCAACAAAAGCGTAGTCAGGATCATCAGAAAACTATTGGAGACAAATCAGAAAAGCTGGGATTCTAAGCTTAAGTTTGCTTTATGGGCTGATAGGGTAACAGACAAAAGATCTATTGGGAATTCTCCATTCAAATTAGTTTATGGTACTGAGGTGATTTTTCCTATTCAGCTCATTCTGCCAGTGGCAAAATTCTTTCAGGAAGAAGAAGATGAACCAAATGATATGGTGAGGAGGATGATGGATTTGGTGGAGTTGCAGCACGTCAGGGAACAAGTGATAGGAAAATCAAAATCCCATCAATAGAAGATAAAGGTCATGTTTGAATAAAGAGCAAAAGTAGACAACTTTCAGGTTGGAGATTGGGTCCTCAAGTGGGATGCTGTCAAACAGGACAAAGGAAAACATGGAAAGTTTGACTTTTTATGGATTGGCCCTTTTGTGATAGCTCAGGTATAGAAGAATAACACCTTTAAATTGCAGAATATGGAAGGGAAAGAGGTGTTTAATGGCCCAGTGAATGGGCGTTTTCTAAAGCTTTACTTTATTTGAGGCTCTGAGGACTTGTTATTGTAAATTAGTAGTTTGTAGGTTGCTTTTGCTTACAGAATAAACTCCATGCCCAATGGCACAGTAAATTATAGTGTTAAGTTTTTAGTTGTCTTCAGGGAAAGGCATTTTGGTCTGGGGTTCTTGGGACCTCACAGGGAGGTTCCCATCCCCAAGTAGGAGCCATATGTTATCTCCCAAAATAAATTTATTTTGATAGTATGAAGAATTCAAGTCATGTAATGAAATATTTAAACATGACTAACAAATTGAAGGTCTTTGTTTGTGCTATGATTGAATAAATTGTAAATTTTAGCTTTCGGTTCCTTAAGCAGGGTTATTAATAGCTCATTAGCCACTGAAAGGCTTTGTTTCAACAGCTAACGGTTTAACGTAGGATAAAATTAAACCACCAAAAGTGGGCCCGAGCAAGTAAATGGTAAAAACACTTTCGGTGGCTTAGGCGAGACTTCAGACGACTCATCAGCCACCGAAAAGTGTTGCTTTCGGTAGCTTAGTGAACAGTCCAAGAAGGATTTTAACCACTGAGAGCAGACAGAGAGCGACATTGGTACAGGCACTTTCGTGGCTTAGGTGAGACTTCTGACATCTCATTAGCCACCAAAAAGTGTTGCTTTCGGCAGCTTAGTAAACATTTCCAGAAGGGTGTTAACTGATGAAAGCAGGAAAAAAGGCGTCGAGGAAAAAGTGCTATCAGTGGCTTAGGCGAAATCTCTGACATTTCATTAGCCACTGAAAGGACGGGCTTTCGAAAGTTAAAAAGAATATTCGGCTAGGCCACTATCTGCCGAAAGCTGAGTTTCACCACGACATGGGGTAAACGGTTTCGGTGGCTTAGGAGAAAGGGATATAATTTCATTAGCCACCGAAAGCCATCGTTTCGGCGGCTAGCAAACAAACTCCCGAATACTGTTAACCACCAAAAAGGTGAAAATGGAAACGGTTAGAAATTGATCAAATCAGACCCCGTTAGCCAAGCTGCGATCATTACAAAGCATGATAAACCATAGAAAGGACATAAGGCTGTGTAACTACATGAGGGAATGAGTAATAAGGTTGTTATGTGAAACTGATGATGATTGAGGTGATGAAACCCTCTTTCTCCCTCCACCTATCCATAGAGCTGTAGAAAGGCCTAACAAGTATCCAAACTGATTTTGACATCATTGCTGGACAAGGGGTCTCAAAAAGATAAACTGAAGACATCACCCTCTAACCTCAGCCTCAATCATGAAGGATAAAGCCCTCATAATCAGTGCCAAATATTTAGTACACCCCACCCTCAAATTGATCATTTCTCTCCACCAGAAAACAATCTCTTAGAAGCATCCTGCTAAAACACTGTCATACAGAACTTAAACTTATTTTTGCAGGTACCCAAGAGTGGCATTCAGCAAGATGAAGAAGGGAGGACCTTCTCTCAGGAAGAAGTTGGGAGATATCATCTATTTGGAAGAACATCCAGAGGTCTATAAACTTTTCTAGGATGTTGGTTGCTATAGTTTTTGTGAGAAGATACAAGGTTCACATCAGCAGGTGGCTGAGGCATTTGCTCTCTCACTTGGTGGCTCCAAGGTAGTCATAAAAAAAGAGGAATTCACATAGATGAAACCCTAATTACTGAAGTGACTGAACTCACTAGCACAGGAGAAAAGTGGTTCAAAACCACCATCCCAAAGGATGTAGAGTTCAGGTCTTACCTAAAGCCTGAGCATAGAGGAGTGGTGTGGAAGAAGAGTGTGCCATCCTCCTGGTTAGAAGAGAGGTGGCAGCAACTGCTGAAGGCCATTGTGGCCTGCATAACATGTGAAGGAAGATATAACAGAGCCATGATCTACCATTTTAAATTAATGAACCACTTCACAGGTAAAATACCACTAAATTTTCCCTTTTACTTACACAGGATTTTGGATAAAATGGCACACCAGGTGAAGGCTCAGCCAACCAATATTGCTGGCAGACTGTCTCACCATGGCCTTATCCAAATGTTGATCCAAGAGCTGCTGAATAGGAGGAATATAGCATGGCCTTATTTCTTGTTTTGGAATGGATTTGAAACAGGCCTTCAGCTAAAACAAAAGGGGAAGTCTCTAGCCAAAAAGTCCAGCACACCAAGGATTGGGAGAAGAAAGAGAAGGGTTATATCCCCAGAAGCAGCAGAACAGCCTCCCTCCTCTTCCAAATCCAAGAAAGTCAAAAGAAACTTGGGTTTCAATGAGAAGGCCCAAGAAGTTACAACACACAGTGAGAACATCTTGAACCTACCATACTCAAACTCAGAAGAGGAACAAGAAGAAGGTGTAGACCTAGCTCTACAGATTGTAGCAGTGACTGCAAAACTACCATCCCCTACACCAAAAGAGCAAGAGGAAGCAGCAGAGAAGGCTTCCTCTAGCAATCCCAAGACTCAAAAGATAAATCAGTTGTTAAGGCAAGTATATGAGATGGAAGTTTTGGTCAGAGAGGTAAAGAGAAATACTGCTACATTGACCAGTAGGAAAAAGTTGTTGCATAAATCTTACCTAGAGCAGAGAGAACGGTACATTTTCTTAAAGAGACTGAATACAAGTTACCTAAAGGACAACACAAGATTGTATACGATGATCAGAAGAGGCATAAAATTAAATTTTGACATGCAAGACCAATTTTGGGCGAACATGGATGGCTCAGGAACAAAGTCTAAAGATGAAGGATGCTAAAGAAAAAATCATGGAAGGTGTGCTTCAGTTTTACTATGGCATAAAGGAAGAAAAAGCCACCAACACTTAGCTGTCAAGTGAAACAGTGAATTAACCAGCAGAGGGCCAGTGGCAGTGATTTCCAGCAGTTACCTTAGTTATCTAAAGGTTCATACAGTGAAGTAATTCTACAGTTAGTTAGACTAGTAGTTAATTATGGTTTTTTAACCTAATTTTGCAAAAAACACTTATTTTGTTTATTTTTGTTAAATCAGATCCAAGTTTTCAGGATCTGAGTATTTTTGTAAAGGCTATAAATCCTAAGACTTATTTTATTGAAAGGGTTCGACTTCGAGGACCTGTAGACCATTTCTATTGTCCAGCATCTCATATTGCTCATGACCTAATATAATCTCTTCTGTTATCATATGTTCAGCTTCCATTTTCTGTCTATTCTATGCTTATGCTTGAATGTGTTATTCAAGTTTTATTTAGTTTAATTGATGTCCTATAGCTGTCATCCTATTGGCATATTGATTATTTGAATTATAAGTGCTTTCCTTATCATGATTAATCCATTAATATATATTTGTTTTATGTATGAATCTGCCAGCATGATAAGTTCTCCATCTCTGCACCATATTGTCAACCTCTGAACAGTGGTAATTAGAAGCCTTATCCCTGATTGAGTTTCATGCATGTCTTGAGAGTGGGAGGTCTTATAGGTCACCTGACTTGATCCATTTAGAAAACCCTAAAATATTTAAGTTACCAGGAATCCTCGAGCTGCAACCTAGAGGAGTTTCTTGGAGTGATAACATGTCTCATCATGTGAATAAAGGTGTTGAGGTCGAACATGATGAAACATCGTCTAATTACCGGTCATTGACGTATACAGTTAATAGATGCGATACAACCCACCGATGATGAAAATGGGTTTTAAGATACCAAGTACATTAAACAAGTGCAAATAGATGTGAGGTTGAACAATTGAAGAATACGTTGATCAAGAGACATTGATGTATTCCCAAACTATCGATGGTGAGAGAACCTACCACTAATGAATGCAAGTCTCAAGGAACTCAAATGACTCTAGATCTTGATTCCGTAATAAATTATCAGAATTCAATGGAATGGAATTCATTGGAAGGAGGTAATTAGAGAATCCCCCATCAACCAAAACAAGGTAGACAGCAAGGCTGAATTATTTGGAAGAACTTGTATGAACAAGATATGCACGAACCAATAACCATGTTTGTCTCGTGTGCATACCATATGCAAGTAGCATGCGAAAGAGACCCTATGAATAGAAACTAATGATTAAAAACACTGAAAAGGGTGAAGGAAACTACCAATAGGGTCTAATGTAATCCAAGGCACATCAAAAATCCCAATGTGTGAATATATTTCTTGTCATCAAACACAAGGGAAACCACTCAGTCGGTGACCAATGATGGGATGACATCTATTGAGTTCAAGGTCACCTACGAATGATGAAAGTAGGCCCAGGGTGCCAAGTAGGAAAACATCTCTATAATATACTAGGATGGTCGACATGCAGAGTCAAGATATCTAAGGAATGGATGACTCATGTTGAATACTTCTTTTGAACAAGAGTATAAGGCAGATGGATAAACTTAGGCAGCATAGACCCGTGAGTGAATACTAATGTAACTGTGTGACATAGGAGGAATCAACAAAGGATCCATAGGGATAGGAAGCTTAACCAGTCAGTGGAGAAAGCTCTAAATAATGAGTGCAACTTCTTAATTACATACTAAAAACCCAACCCGTGATGGCTAGACTCAAAAATTGTGCTTTGTTCAAAGGCGGCTCGACGACTACCAACATAAGATGATATCATTTTTAGGTCTGTATTTTTATTTGTTTTTATTGTTTTGGTATTTTTCATATTATAAAGCTTGAAAAGGAATAAAATGTTATTATATCACAACAAAGATGAAATGAGTGTCACAGGGAAGAAAACTAGTTCTAAGCAATGGAACATACCTATACTAAATGAAAGGAAAAGTGTGTAGGATAAGGACACTCGGGGGGGTTTTTCCTCTAGGGTAAAGTGTGATTAAGTTGCAAAGGATAAATAGTAGGATCTACTTGGATAAGATTGAGACACGCTTGGGAAATTTGTCTTATAACACTAAAGCAGGGAGCCGACATTAGGCTTAATAAGTAAAGCATACGAATGCAATGCATTTACAAATTGATATAAAAAGGGAGTCCCTATGGGAGATAGTCAGCATAATAGATAAAAAGGAGCATGATTTTTCCACTCAAAGACATGGCAGGACTAGAAGGGACTCCCATACCTAAGGAGGAACTTTGGAAGGGGAAACAAATGGAAAAGTGGGTTCTAAATAGGGTACCCATGTTCAAAAAATCCCTACTGCTTAAATAATGACACTTCTAGAAGTAGCTGCAAGGTTTTGTGTCATTAAAAATCGGGTTTGTACCTAACTTTTATGAGACATGGTCATAGGATAATGCAACATTACAGGCAGAATGGAATCCTATCATATATGCCAGTAAGAATATATACATGTTCGGAGGCATGAACATGCTAAAAAAAAAGATTCGTTATCTTGGAAAATCCGTCAAAAAATCCCTCACCGTACAACATTATTTCATAATGTTCATAAAAGTATGGTGAAAAACTATGTAAAAGTAGGTAAAAATGAAATTCTACTATGTAAAACCAAAATATTTACAATAGTGTATTAGGTACCTGCCTAAGTTGGAGGTTCAAACACGATACTTAAGTGTGCGGGAGGCAAATCAAGTTTTTCCTCAACCTCTAAAGGGTCGAATCTAACTCCCTCTCAAAACAGTAAATCTCGATAGGTGTTTTCCTCTCTTTCAAACACAAGCCGAAAGTAAGCCAGATGATCCACTCTCTTGCAAGAGTGAGCAACAAGGTCATTTAGATAATTCTCTATGATAATTGCAAGTTCCATTTGGGGATTCACCAGAATAGTAGGAGAAATGTTCGCCATGTTCCCTTTGGTATATATACCATGCGTATCTAACAGGACCATGGGGTGACTAAGCTTCTCATGCAGGTCCAACCGAAACTCGTCATGCTCGATCTGTTAAAGCTCTGGGAGGAAGTAAGATAGATTATGCATGTTCTCTCAAGTTCGTTCTAGACAATACATGGCCTCGATAATGGATTCTTATGAATGTAAGTTGTCATCAAGGAAATCTTATGAGCATGATGAATTAACCACCCAAGCAGGCAATACAGGGAGATCTTTTTCCTTCGTCTGTGAAGAGTAAAGATCAATATATGCAGTGATATCAATGGAATATTGGTAATAAATATGGGTTACAAACAATGGCATACACTCTGATGAGTGAATGTCCTTCACCCACTTCAACCAGATAAGGGAGAGTTATAGGATCATTCAAATATGAAGTACGAAATGGGACCAGGCTCAATGGTGGTAAAGAACTATTGAAAGTGGAATCGATAGCTAATATTGGCACTGGAAAGTTACAGGTTCCCATAACTGAAGGATACATCATGAAACCAACATTCTCAGTTGTTGGTTGAGAATTAGTAAAATATAATTGATCGATCGCCACAATTATGCCTTCTTGGGGAAAGTACACCACACGAAACAAGACAACACGATCTCCTTCATGGCATAAATCTAGTTTGGACCCAGTAGAAGGTTGTAGTCAAGGGGTGACTCAACCACCTCTATATTGACTAGTACAGAATTCCCTCCCAACTAGGCCTAAAGAGAAGGAATAATTGCATGTGTTCTAAATGAGCATCCATCAAATTCCATCAGCATATTCATGGTTGTGATAATTGGGGAGAGCCAAGGCCCTTCCAACAAACAAATGCATGACTAATGTTGAAGCACCTTCGTTAAGAACCGTGTGTTTGATGGTATTATTAAAACACTCTACATGGACTTGAAAAGCCACAATGTAAGGAAAGAGAGCTTAGACATCAGTAGTCTCAAACTTGATCATGCTCAAGCCACTTAAATCATGAGCTCCCAAAGCAACCATTAAGGCGCTCCTTTATGCATAAAACATCTTGAGCACTTCTAAAGTTGACATCACACATGATGTTTGGCATATATCCTCCACAACATAATAGTTTTGGGCCACTCGGGAATTAGGATTATGCGTCAAGTGGTTAAGGAATCCTTTTGGTACATGTGGTATAGACTCAACTTATTAATCTGCAAAGGGGTCTCTGGAGGTGGAGGTTCTTTCCACAAAGTCGGATGCGAGGTACCATAATCATGCGAATGGCTAGAAACATGAGTAGCTAACAACATATTGATAAAATTGTGACCACCATCACACATTGGAGGGTTTTGACTCCCACCAGACCCACTTTCGATGGTCGAAGCACTTGAATCCATGTTCTAGTTATGAGGAAGAGGATTCATCAACACAGTTGGGATCTATGCGATAAACATTGACGCCTCATCAATCATGGGGCACAAGTGTGTAAGGTTTTCTTAAACATAATTTTTATAAGGAAACTTGACCTTGCATTTAGACTTCTCTTCCTCACCAACATTTTCACTGTTCTTGTCATGATTAGCATTTTCCTTGTTATTCCCACCTTTCTAATTATTCTTCCCCTTCTTTATGTTCCATCCAGGTTTTTGGTTATCCTTCTGGTTTGATGATTGCACAGAGTGTACATCCGTTGATTCAATGGGAGGAAAAAACCATAGCTTGCCCCACTACATACCGATTAAGAGACAAATTTTTCATTTGATTTGTAACCTGGTCCACAGCTTTCGCACTCACAGAGCCCGCAATACCATCAATATGCAGCCTGGGTTTCAATTTCGGAACATGATTCAATCTCGATGCATCGATAATGATCTCATAAAGGAGCTCAAATTATGCATAAATCAAGTCTAACTATTGGGATTTGAAAATGTTTTGTTCCTCAGTAGTAACTTCGGATGTCGAAACATCCTTTGTGATGTATGGAAATAATGACTTAAATAACAACTCCAATAAGAAATTAGGTGGGATGTTGGCCTTAATTAACCTATTCTGTCTATGCCACTCTTGAATATGGTCAGAGATGTGGGTAGCTTTTTCATTCTGAAAAGTCGACAAAATAACAATGTCGACATCGTAACAGACCAGCAACTGAAATTGATTAAGAAATACAATGGCCAAATCATTAAGACTCCAGTATGTTCCCCTAGGAAGCTTGATGTACCATTTCATAGTTGGACCCATAAGGGTGCGTTGAAACAATCTTAGTCGAATAGAATCATGAATAAGTGAATTCGACAAACACGAGTCTAAATGGAAAGTAGTGACATGATCACCTCGATCTGTAGATGAGTGTTTAACACCTGCACAGAAATATCTATCTAGCAAGAGGGAACACACAGCTTGCAAAACAGAAAAATAATGAAAACAGAGAGAAGGAATGAATAATTATGTGCTGATGTGTGTAAAAGATTACAATACATAATAGTTATCCTGATTAGCAGAAAATAAGAAACATGCCATAGTGGTGGTCTAAAGAGAACTGATGCATGCCATTTGTTATGGAGTGAACTGACAACAAGGCTATTAGTTACAGAGGAACTAAGCCTGCATGGGTCTCCAATACCCCCCCTTGAACACTACTATGGGGTAATAAAGAAAGGGCCCCGGCAACTAAGGCAATAATAGGTCACCCAAAAACAATGTAACTAATGAATAGTGAAATAAAATGAGGAAAGAGGAAAAATCTCATGGGAGAAAAACCCCCTCAAGATATAATGTAGCAAAAGAAGAAAAATACAGTTGCTAGGAAACTGTCTCCTTCACTCCAAGATGATCGTGCAGAGAGTGGAACTTCTACACAATGAAGGTCTTGGTGAAGATATCGGCAATCTCTTCAGCTGAAGGACAGAACTAAAAGTAGATGATCCGCTCGGGCACCAAATCTCTGATATAGTGCATGTGGATCTCTATGTGCTTCGTCCGCTGCCTCTATACTGGATCTCTGCAGAACTTTAGAGTGCTTTGGTTGTCACACCAGATGACAGCAGGCCGGTGAAACTAGATGCCTAACTCAGTGAGAAAATGTTGTAGCCACAAAGCCTTAATGGTTATGTTGATTACCCCTCTGTATTTGGCCTCGGATAAAGATAGAGCAATAGCAGCCTGCTTCTTGCTCGACCAACAAATTGGCCCTGAACCTAGATTGAGTTAGTACCTAGATGTGGACTTGCGATCAATGTTATTTCCAGTCCAGTTAGAATTAGTGAATCCTATGAGATCCAATGCAAAATATGTTGCATAGTGAATCCCAAAGGTGGTGGTTCCATGTACGTATCGAAGGATCTGCTTGGCAGCCTTCCAACATAGCTCATGTGGCTCCTGCATGAACTGAGAGACTTCCCCAACTTCATATAAGAGGTCTGGTCAAGAGTGTGTAATATACAACAAGCTCCCCACTAGCTATCTATACAGAGTGTTTTCAACCAATGGAGTGTCCCTTCCATCCTCAAGTTTAACCCCAGATAGGAAAGGAGTCGGTGCAAACTTGCAGTCTGTCATATGGAATCACTCAAGAACATCTCGAGCATACTTGTCCTAAGATAGTTTGATGCCTGAGGCATCATGGCTGATTTCAAGACTAAGGAAGAAATGTAATGGACCCATGTCCGTCATCAAAAACCTGTAATGCATAATCCTCTTGATTGTAGCAAGTGTTGAACTCGAGCTTCTAGTGATCAACAAATCATCCACATATAAAACTAGTAGCAGGAGTGACTGAGTTGTCCTAAGCATGTATACATTTGGATCTAACTTACACCGTACAAAGTTTTGGGACAATAGGTAGGAGTCCATCTTGGCATACCATGCTCTTGAGGCTTTCTTTAGGCTGTAGAGAGATTTCTTCAATCTACAAACCAAGGATGAATCTTGTATAAAGCCTTATGGTTGCTCCATGTAGATCTCGTCAGAGAGATTTCCATGAAGAAATGCATTCTTCACATCCATATGATGGAATTCCCACCTCTTGGATGCAGTAATGGCAAGTGCCAATCGAATGGAATCCATCTTTTCTACTAGAGCAAAGGTATCATCATAGTCTAACCCATGAACCTGCTGAAAACCTTTGGCAACTAGCTTGCCTTTGTATCTGTTGATCTGTCCATATGCTTCCTTATTGGTCCTGTAGACCCATCTGCATCTAGCAAGCTTCATGTCTAAATGAAGCGGCACCAGATCCCAAGTCTGGTTCTCGAGGAGAGAGTTGTATTCATCCTACATAGCAGCTTCCCAAAGGGGATTCCCTGCAGCCTCTGCATATGCCCGCGGTTCTGATAAAAGAACCATGTAACAATGCATGGCAATCACTGGTTTGGTAGCTGTGAGTGCATGAGAAGGCTCCTCAAACTGGAACTTCGTCCTCAAATCCACTGGATCCCCCACAAGGTCACCTACATCCTATGGAGTTGTCTGTTCATATATCTCTCTTAAGCTCCTTGTTCTCTCATGGGAGAAAGAAGTTGGATCAACATATTCATGCTCATGTTCTCCGTCAGATTCGGAACTCAAATCTTAATCATGATCTGAATGAGTGGACTCATCATCACAGATGTGTGGTGTAGGTATAGGAACAGAAGTCTCTGCATGTGACTCCAATGGTGCATGCAAGGGGATTTCCTCAAAATGGACACTTTGCTCAATAAATATCTCATCTGTAGAGGGATCAATCAACCTGTAACCCTTCACATCATCGAAATATCCCACGAAGATGCATGCAGTGCTCTGAGGATCTAATGCTTTCCTCTTTTCAGAGGGTATGCAGGCCCATGCACGTGATCCAAATATTCAAAAGTGGGTGACTTTCAGTTTGCAACCAGTCCATGCCCCAAAAGGAGTCATGTCCTTGACATATATGTGAGGAGATCTATTTTTTATGTAGTTGGCACAGTTAAGTGACTCAGCCCATAGTTTAGAAGGAAGAGACCTTGCATGCAACATGTAAGAGGTCGTCTCTTTCAAGGATCTGTTCTTCCGCTCAACCACTCCATTATGTTGTAGAGTGTATGGTATTGTATGTTGCAACTATATACCTACCTATGAACAAAGAGTTTGAACATTCATGTTCACATATTCCCCCCCATTGTCTGTGCATAGGATTTTGATCTTTCTCACTGATTGATTCTCTACAAGTGCTTTGAAGTCTTTGAGATGCTCAAAAACTTCGGATTTCTTCCTGAGAAAATACACCCAAGTATATCGTGAGAAATCATCAAGAAATGTAAGCACATACCTCGCCTTGTTAATGGACAGATGAGGAAAGGGCCCCATCATATCACTATTGATGAGCTCTAAGGGAGAGAAGGCCCTCTTAGCCTTCCCTTTTTCAAACTTCTCTTGAGGATATTTGCCAATAACACATCCTTGACAAACTCCTTTGGAAAAATGAATGTTGGAAAATCCAATGACCATTCCCTGCTTGTAGATTTGTTGCATGTATATAAAATTAAGATGACCAAATATTTCATGCCATAACCTACTACTATCATCAGCATGCATAAGTAATAAGGTAGAATTTGGTTCAATGAATTCAGAAAATGTGTAAAGCCCAGATCTGTGATTTACCTCACCAGTGGAAACCTTAGAGTTGCTTTGTATGTCGAAGATATTCACAGCATCAGGAGTGAATTCAACTCTCTTTCCGGTGACATAATGTGTAATCTGATAGACGGAGAGAAGATTCACCAAGAGTTTTGGAACATGCAGCACATCCTAAAAGCTACCATGAATGAGTTCAATTCTGCCCTTGTCGGTGATCTCAATAGGAGAATCATCACCCATGAGTATAGGAGGACCTTTGCATGCATCCAATGAAGAGAAGGATTCCTTGGTGGCAGCCATATGGTGAGATGTGCCTGAATCTACAATCCATGCATAGGGAGATGAATTAATGGCAATCAAATCATGGCTAGATTTACCTTTCCCTGGAGCATGATCTTTATGCTTCTTCTTAGCAGCCTCTAGAATGTGATCCCCAAGGCTGTGCTTCTGAAGTATCTGGGCCATCTGATCTATATGCTTCTTCATGCATGAGGATTTTGGATGGAATCCTTTCTGGCAATATGTGCATTTCTCCATTTTATTCCATTTTTCACCTTTGTATCCAGAGGAATCATTGAAGGGTTTGGTGTTTCCTTCCTTCTTTGGATTTTCATGTACCTTTCCTTTATCTTTGGATTTAGATCTCTGTTTTGGGTTATGACTGCCATCATGCACAGCAAGAGCATGTTCCTTGGATCCCTTGACTTTTCCCATACTGATGAGCTTGTCTTGTTCTTGTGACAAAGATTCAATAAAAGCATCAAGAGTGGGCATGGTATAGTTATTTCCAAAGGTGAGACTCATTGAATGAAACATCGAGACAAATATAGAGTATTCTGGTCCGGGCTTGGAGAGGATGGATAGAACCATCCATTTTTCCTCCTTAGATTTATCAACCCCGCAACCCTTGAGTTACAGCAGCAAATCCTTGTATCTTGTGAAGAAATCTTGTTTATTGTCAAAGCTTTGTGGATCCAAAGAGAGAAGATCCACTTCAAGCAGGTGTCCTTTCATCTCACCTTTCTTGCCAAAGAGTCCTTTCATGGTGGTCCAAAATTCATTGGGAGTTTTGCAAGAAGAAATATGGAAAAGCAGCTTAGGGGAGATGTTCATGCAGAGGGCTCTGTAGGCCTCATCCATCCAATTGAGGTATTTGGAATTTTATATGGCTTTTGTAGGCTCAACCTTTGTGGCCATATAAATCCTATACAATACTCTACTTCAAAGAAAGATCTCCATCTTTGCTTCCCATGCAAAATAATTGTATGGTGTGAGAACAGCTTCCTTTGGAAACTCCATTCTTCCAATGATTTTCAATCTTCTGTACCTGCAAATAAAAAATGCTAGTGCACCTTTGTCCTAGCAGCAGAGCTATGATACCATGTATATGATTGTTGAACACCTCCATAGAAAGATCTAGCCAGCAAGAGGGAACACACAGCTTGCAAAACAGAAAAATAATGAAAACAGAGAGAAGGAATGAATAATTATGTAATGATGTGTGTAAAATATTAAAATACATAATAGCTATCCTAATTAGTAGAAACTAAGAAACATGCCATAGTGGTGGTCTAAAGAGAACTGATGCATGCCATCAGTTACGAAGTGAACTGACACCAAGGCTATCAGTTACAGAGGAAACTAAGCCTGCATGGGTCTCCAACAGGATCCTCACCCTTCTTGCCTTCAAACTTTGGGATGTCCAAAGGAATATTAGTGAATACCGAGGGAAATGTCAGGTCATGACACACTGGATCTTTCATTATTCTAAACAATTCTGGAAAATTCAATGTCACCAAAAAAGGGAGTCGGGTTTGTGACGTCTAGTTCCATGCTCTCAAGAAAGATTGACCTTGAGGTAAAGTGACCACGGGATCCAGATTCAGGACCATAGGTGGCTGTGGATTATGGTAAAGATCATGACCCTGGCCTGTGGGATAATATACTCCTCTTAATTGGCTCATAAAATGTAGGATACGGATTTGTGTAACTGGCACCCCTTGAGAGTTTAAAATTGTCTTACTAGGATTTCCCATAAGATGAAACACATTGGCCCTAGACAAAGGAGGAAGCATATAACCCCCCAATGAAGTGACTCCAGATGAGGGGAGACCCATACCAAATGATACATTCCCTCCTAAAGGGACACCGAAACTCAAACTTGAAGGATGACTCATCGTAATAAAAGCATTCATTGGAACATGGATAATAGTCATAGGCCAAGCAGATGGGATGCAACAAGTATGACCACCACTCGAATGCCCCCCCCCCCACTCACAAAAGGATTACCACTCAAACTAGGGGTTATGAAGGGAGGTGGAATCCCCCAATGAAAGGAGTAAAAGGATGGATATGACCACCTCCAAAAAAAATTTGTCATATAGGGGGCTAATGTGCCCCCAATCCCTACACCAGGAGTACCACTAGAAACCAAAATGGAGGATGAGGTATTCAATGAAAATTTTGGCATGCCAAATGTAAATAGGTTAGTGGAAAAGGAAACATAATGATCCTCCATCCCTGACACCTTGGGGAAAATTTTGACACATGATAAGAAGACCACGTGAACTTAAAAGGATTTGTTCCTACAGGGTGAGAAGGGATAGGGGTATGAGAGTCAGTAAACACCAGTCTCTGGGACCCATAATTTGGTCAAAGAGGGAGTGCCATGGATTTCCCCCCTAATGTGGATGAAGGGGATGAAGGACAATTCGACATCTCAGAAGTAGTGCTCATGGTCAAAATTCTACGGAGCTCTCTATGGGAATTACCACTGGTATTAAATCTATGCCACTTGTAAAGAGGTTACAAAGGGTTAAAAGGTGGTAAGCCTACTAAACGATGAGAATGGAGGAGTACCAGAACTCGATCCATGATGAATCCAAAGAAGAAGACCCAAATAAAAACGATCCCTAAATCTAACTAACGAGCATGGGGGCACAGCCCTAAAGAATATAGAATAAATTCTCACAAGTAAGGAATAAGGATAAATGACCTCCCGATATATAGCAAATATGTCTTGCCTAGTAGAGGCCTATGAATCACATACACTATAAATGGAGGTGCATGACCAGTTAGAGAGGCCCTTAGCTTCAACACGTAAAGAGGTTGTTCTGCCTAACCACTACCTGACCATGACACTCACAAAATAACCCTTGAAAGTATCCCCTATGATACCTAAGAAAAGAAACTATGCTCACCTCAATATAAGAAATGGTCAAGCGTAAATTCATGGGCGGGATCCACTGTATGGGCAGGGTAACTAAGCCTAAAGCTCGAAAGCACATACCTCAAGATCCCCCAAATACTAATAGAACCCTAGAAATATCTATGACACTCACTGAAGGTGTTGGAGACATATCTCTGCAACCGACATGTGTGTTGCCTCATGGTTAACTCCCGTGTAATAGGAGCTTCTTGAGAACACCAATTATGTCAAGGATTTATCCTCTCCCTAGATAGACACTTAATTGTTTCCATTTTATAGTCTTGAATAAGTTTACTCACACAATCCTATTCCAAGACTCTAAATCTTAAGCTTATTGGTGCACCCTACAAAATAAAATCTTCCTAATCAATTTTAAGTTCAATGTTAATTTTAATGAGTTGTGCTTACTCAAGGGGATATGGTCATGCAACTTGTGATGTTATGACTCAGCAAGAAAAGAAAATAAGCACACCTGAAAATATTGCTAAGTGCTAGACTTGTTTTACAAATGAAACAATGGTATGCCACTGGATGAAGTGCATAAAACTTGGCTCTTTCTTCTTTTAAATGTCAATGTAATATTTACTATATGAAGCCTACATAATTCCATTCCAAGCAAAAAACTAATGCAAGTTCTTTTTTAATGCAAAATACAAAAAAGCGAACGAACATACAAAGATGCAAATATTTTTGTATTTTCAAAATAAATCGATGAAAATGCAAAATGGAATCATGAAACTATCAGACCCTACAACAAGTATAAAAATAGTAAGAATCCATGACTCGTGCACTAAAAACAAAACAAAAAGTGGAAAATGACAAGAATAACATTTCCTAAAAAACTAATAAAAAGGGAGTTTCTAGCCACTGTAAAAATAGTCAGGATACAGTATAGGGACCCTAGAAGACTCACCAACACTCACAATTCACCTAGAAATCATTCCAACCAAGGTATAAGACAAAATTTGAAATGTATGTGATTGTTCAGAGAACAACATCATATGTACGCAACTTGTACACAGACAACCCACGTGTACATGCGACTGGCAACACTGTGACCCATGTATATCGAGTAAAATGCACAAAAATGTAAGTTTAAATCCAAATCACTCAAGTAAACTATCAAATAATGACTATATAAATAAAAGAGACACTGAGACTCAAAGAAACAGAGAGAAATTCAAGCAAAAATGCACCCAAAAAACCCCAACAAAAAGGAGACTTCCCTGGCTGAGTCGTCAATTCTGTTACAAAGAAAATATTCCTATGGATTGGTTCAGAGCACAACAGATGAAATGAGACCATAAATCAACTCTAATCTCAAATATTCCATATGAATGTAAAATGCTAACAATAAAAGAGAAGGCCCATACCTCAACCAAAATTTCAAAGAAGACCACCATTGAGCTTTCGATCCAATGCTTGCAACCTACAACTTGTCCTCAACAACAAATGTATCCAAGCATATAATATATATGTGATATGTCAGCACCTACTCTAGCATAATCCATTTAACTATTAAATTATTGTAACTTCGGAAGATATTCCAGATGTGTTGATTGTAGTCCTCCATCAGGGGATGAGTTTGGTCATGTAAGAGTCATTGAAACAATCAATGTAAACCTTCGAATGTAAGTCAGGTCAATAGTACCCAAGTGTCATTATAATAAATATTATTTTTGGTGTCTTACTAGACAAGTCAACCCTATCAGTTAGAGAAGTTGGCCCTATTAGGTTCTAGGTCAACTAAATTGACAAATACAAATAGGGAGGCACTCCCCTTCATTTGTATACACTCACTCAAGCAAGTTTGCAAGAGAGAGAAGAACAAGTGCACCAGGAAGAAGGAAGAAGCAATTGTCTTGGGTTTTACACTGCTCTGGTTGAGTTCTATACTAAGGAAGTTTTATGATGTTCTCTCCCTCGTGATTTCCCCAAGGAAAATATTTGTGTTCTTTGTGTGATTGTGCTTGCTATTCTTTTAGTGATCCTACTAGTGAAAATTGTTTTAATATATCATCTAAGTAATTAAGAAAACTTAACATGGTATCAGATCCACCTTGAAAGGAGACACTACCAAGCTAGGGTTTGTCATTCTGAACAAATATCTCGATAGATCAACTAGAAAAGAGGGCTCACTCAACTTTCCCTAGAAAGGTGCATCTTTTTGTGAAAACAAAACTGAATTACAAGAGGTTTCAGTTTTGGACCAAACACTACTGTCGGGAAGAACTGGGGCTTCAGTTTTCTCAATACTCCATCATCAATCTTAGAAAAAGAAATATATAGTCTAGTTCACCCTAGGAAGGCACATATTTTCCATCACTCAACCCTACCAGTGATCTCAACTAGAAAATTAGGTTTTCTTCATCAAACCCTAGGTCATCCTGAAGAAGGTCAGCCAAAAGTTGTATTCACCAAGTATGTATTACTTCCTCTAATTCTATTTGAATTTATCATTTTGTTAAAAGATGACTAAGAGTACCAAGCTAGATGATAAGCTTGACGGTGCTAAAAACTTCAGAGCATGGAAGTATCGGATCATGCTCATCATAGAAGAAAATTATCTAGAAGGATTTATAAAGGAGGAAGTTGCTAAACCAGAAGAAGTTGAAGCTAACACCAAATACAAGAAGTATATGATCAAGGCTAAGAGGATCATAGCTGACTCTGTTGGGCCAGGAAAAAGCATAAGGAAGAACCTGAAGCACAACCACAAGAGGAAAAGCGGGTGTGCAACGAGATAAAAGCAGGTAAAGGACGGAAAGGAAGCGCAAAGAAGAGAAAGTTGCGACGAGGAAAAGCGAACCTCGGGTCGATGGAAGTGTGGTAGGTAGAAGAGTAAAGGAAGGGAAGTAGTAGGATAGAAGGTCATAGGAGTTCAAATCAGCGGAAGACTAAAGGAAGGAATTTTGCGGCTAGTCAGCTTTTGTACAAGCAGGTCGAAAGACATTTCTGCGGCTAGTTATGGCCTACGATTAATGCAATGTGGGAATTTTTGTGGCCGGTATGGCCTATCATAAATGTAATAGAAGATATTTTTTGGATGTGGATGTGTATTATAACTGATTTGTACTCATTCGACCCTACGCGGTCTTGTAGAAACTATAAATAAGAGGAACTCGTTCTGTATAAGGGTTAAGTTCAGAGAGATTGTAGTAAGCTAGTCAGTTAGTAACAGTAGAAGTATTTTGAGGAGATCGGAGATGATTATAATAGCAGAAGGATGTTGAGCCACAGATCTGTAGTTGTTTGCACATACCATTATGTAGATTCATTCTACAGCTGAGTGCACAGATAGTATATTAGAAGACTCGATCTAGGCTGTGTGCGGATCAATAGGAGTACATAGAAGAAAAGCATAAAAACAGAGAGCATGAGAGAAAGAAGAGTCTGAGATAAATATACATATCTCAAAACAGTCTATAAGTCGTAGACTACAAGGTGTCATATATTTCTCATGCCAGATGAAGAGCACCTTGGTGTTTTTTCCCAGATGGGTTTCCACGTTATTTCATGTGTCAATGAATGTTGAATGTTTAACGGTTAATGTTGAATATTTGATTATCTTTCATTTTTTATGTTTATTGCTTGAATGAATGTTGCAATATTGATTAGAGCAGTGAATGAATGAATGATTAAAGCATTGTCGAGCACTTGGTATCATTTCATGTTAAAATATTGTTAAGGTTATAATATCGTCGCATCCCTGTCATTTACCTTTAAGGAATTAGTTGCGTCACATAGTTGCACCAATTGTTAAGTTTCAAGGACAAAGTTGTGTTGCATGTCAGATGCATCGCACTATTGCACCACCATCAAGTAGTAAAAGAATCCATCCTTCCCACTCTGTCAAGCACCTTGGACATGCGCCAAGGGACTGTAATCCCTCATCGACTGCGGAAACATGGTTCTAGCAGTTACACATTAAGATATCTCGAGTGATACTGTGCTTGCCTCGCAGGTGTTGTTGGCTGAGCTTTCTCTATCAAGTCGATGTCTTTAGGTGTTTTGTTGGTATTATGTTGTTGTTGAACCTGGATCATGAGAGAGAGGAAATTTGTCCAACATACTCCATTAAAGGTAACTTGAATCCTCAATTATCCTTAAGGAGTGTTAACCCAAAAAATCCTAGAATGAGCTCTACATAAACTACACCACCTAAATACATCTACGTATGACCCTCATTTGAACCCCACACCCCCAAGAAGGCTTAAAAATATGAAAAAGGGCTTAAAAACCCCTAAAAATAGCCAAAATATCTCTCATAGGGGCTAAAGCCTCAAAAAAGGGGCTAAAACCCCTCAAAGGAGCCTAAGACCCCCAAAAGAGCTAAAGATTGAGCGGAAGGGGCTAAAGCCCCAACCAGGGGCTTAAAACCCTAAAAGTCTTGAGAAAAGGTATAAATAGAGGGGTGGGGGTCACTCTCTAAACAGTCCTTCTTTCCCTATTGTTATGTTGCCCGTGTGAGTGCCTTGATACCATTTGCCTCTCAAGCCATTCACCCTCCCTCTCATCCATATTTCATTGAGCCATAGCTCTCCATTCCTAAGAGAGATGCTCTTCAAGCTAGGGCATGGTGGCCCATTTCCACCCATAGAAGGTATAATTTTTGTTTCCTGTCATGTTTATCTTCTTATTTTTTCTAACATCGTTTGTTTGCAGGTTTATGTTCTAGTAGTTTGATGCACGTTCCCATTGATGGCTTGCAGCTAAGCTTTCATTTTTCTAACAAGTTTCATGCAGGGATTCTAGAGCCTAACCTTGTCTGCAGGGTTCTATTTCATTTCCTTTTTGTTTTTATTTACATTCTCACATGAACCCTACCCTTCCGTCCTATATATGGAAGGGAGTCGTTCCTGCCTATAACAAGGGTGAAAGACCTACTTCAAATTTGGGTCCCATACTCATGGCCTACACCACCCAAGGACACCCACACACGACCCTCATTTGACCCCATTTGACCCCCACACCCTCAAAAATGCTTGAAAATATGAAAAGGGGCTTAAAAACCCCTAAAAAGAGCCAAAATAGCTCTCACAGGGGCTAAAGGCTCCAAAAAGGGGCTAAAACCCCTCAAAGGAGCTTAACCCCCCAAAAGAGCTAAAGATTAAGCGAAAGGGGCTAAAAGCCCAAAAAAGGGGCTAAAGCCGTAAAAATATTATAAATAGAGGGGTGGGGGTCACTCTCAAGACACTCCTTCTCTCCCTATTGTTATGTTGCCCGTGTGAGTGCCTTGAGACCATTTGCCTCTCAAGCCATTCACCCTCCTTCTCATCCATCTTTCCAGTGAGCCATAGCTCCCCATTCCCAAGAGAGGTGCTCTCCCAAGCTAGGGCATGGTGGCTCATTTCCACCTAAAGAAGGTATAATTCATGTTTTATGTTGTTTATCTTATTGTTTTCTAACATAGTTTGTTTGTAGGTCTATTGTTTAACGTGTTCTTGTAGGTTTCCCTTGTTTACTTGCAGGTATTTGGGTTTTTCTAACAATTGTATGCGGGGTCTTAGAGCTTAACCCATAACCTTATGTGTAGAGGGGTTTTTTATTTCTATTATATTTCATTTTCTGTCTGTTTTTCTTGCACAACCACCAGGAACCCTATCCTTCCTTCCTATAGATGGAAGGTAGCCGTTCTTGCTCTGTAGCGAGGGAGAAATCCCTACTACAAATCTAGCGACCATACTGGGTCGATCCCACAAGATCCATGGGTTTTTGCAGTTTATTTTTATTTTCCCTAGTTTAAATTTCTATCAAATATAGCTTAGATCTCTGTTTTTCTTCATTCTTAGTTACTGTCGAGCCTCCTCAAGGCCAATCCAAGCCCATTTGGCCACAGTACAGGTTACTGTTGGTTGGATCTAGCTCAAGATCAAAAAAAATTACCCTTTCAGAGCAGGTCGCTCTTATCGGGCTGAAAGGTGCGACCAGGTCAGTCATTCAGGCCTGAAAGGTGCGACCAGGTCGCTCATTTTACCCCGAAAGGTGCGACCCCATCCCAGAATCCAGCTCGTTTCTATTTGTAGTTTCTGAGCCACCCCCTCGCCTGTTTTTGGGGAAAATTTGGTGACCCCCTCACCACATTTTCCCTGAAAAGAGCGATCTATCTCTCAAATTCTGATTTTTAAAAATTAAGGACTTTTAGTGCGGCTCAGCCACCTCTGTCCATCAAATTTGTTTCTATTTCTTTTCAGTATTTGTTCATTTTATTACAGCATGTGTAAATCAATGGTAAATGAAATGGTTAATGGATTAATGAATCTAATTAAAAATTACTGTAATTAAAATCAACATCTTGCCTAGCCCTTCCTCCTCTACCCAATCATCACCCTTTAGGGTATTTTGGGATAAGACGAAGGGTGAATCTCATATAGTAATAGGCACTTCACTTGGCATTTTTCAAAACCACTAAAAACGGGTGACTTGGAAGGTAGAGGGGGTAGTAGGCCTAGGGGCCTCACGGCACTCAGCGTCCTCCCTATTGACCGACCTTGCATCTAGAGGGTGACCTATGGATCTATGGATGGGATTAGTTCCATTGTGTGTTGAGAGCCTAGCACCCTTTCCTAGTTGAAGAGAAATACAGGTGCAAGGAAGTCACCTAGTCAGGCTATCATAGTTCATATTCACAAATGGTACATGTTTAAATTTCTTATTATCATTTACTGCTTTCATCAACAATGTTCTAAACTCTGTGAAATATTCATAAACCATTTAAGCAGCCACTAAGTATAACAGAAAGACAAAATACATACACACAAACCATACCATATAAACCAACCAAACTCAGTTCATGATGTTGAGTGAGCCATTAAAATTTATAATTTACACTAAGTCAAACATCTGCAGTCTTTGAGGACATAAGTCCCTGACTGCCTTAACCATGGGAATTACTTGGGCTCATCCCAGAAACTCATTGTGAGGAGTACCACGAGAACCCCAAAGTAGTTGGCCACTGAGAGGAATTGCCAAGCGAAATGGGCAATGACCCCCACCGATTGACTAGCGCTCCCATGAGGAAAAATCCAAGCGTTGTCTTTTGGCAGTCTTGGTGGCTGAGTGACCACCTGAAGCCAACAAGAAGCCATTAAAATTGAGGTCCAAAAATCATTACCATATTTCACCATTTTGACATACAAATCAGACACGATTGATCCCCCCTAAGAGGCAACCCACCACAGTTCGGGTCATTGTACCAACACTGTCGAATTCATTCTCAACAACCCTCTACACCATCGGAAGGCCATACAGCCTCTGATTCAGACTCAGAATCATACCAATCTGAGCTAGACCTGCATACTGCACCATCTATCCCCATGGCTAATGCAAACTCGGATCCATTTTTCAGCTTAGTGATTGGCAGTAGACTCATGTCCACACCCCACACCACCACCAACACCTCTGCTGGTGGCCCCAGCATAGTCATGCAAACCGTCATAAGCCAGATACCACCACCCATATTAAATAGTCAAGTTGTCCCACCTGTAACACATGGGGGCAGTGGCTCCTCCTCCTACACTACCCCTCCTGTCACACATGGGGGTAGTAGCCCTTCCACTCACACAGTTCCTTTTACCACACTTGGGGGCAGTGGCCCATCCACAATAGTGCCACAAGTACCCCTAGTTATGCAGGTGCATCATGTCCCTGCAAACCCCACCACCATCGGTGCCCCATCTCACATCAACCTTGGGTCAAACCTTCCTTTCATGGCACATCTCAACTTGCCTGACTTGGCTCGGTTAACAAATGACCCTATATGCCATCAAACTTTTTTTCCTCCCATGGCAACCAAACTTCCCTCGGACATTCCCAAGTTTGAAGGGAAGGCAGGGGAGTGCCCCCAAAACCACATCATGATGTTTCACCTATGGTGCTCATCAAATAGCATTGTAGATGATTCGATTAGGATCTGACTATTCCAACACACCCTCACAGGTGCTGCAGCCAAGTGGTACATCGAGCTACCACAAGACAAGTACCCGAATTTCAACTCCCTAGATTTCATGTTCCTGCAATATTTCCAACTCCTCATTAGATACAACGAAGGGGTGGAGATATTATTATCTTACCACGAGAATACTACGACCCACATAACCGACCACATCCATGAGTGGCGACGACACCGTAGTTTGTGCAAGATCCAGCTTGATGACAGGATCTTCCTAGATTGGTTCCTAAAAACCTTGCTACCACCTATAGCAAAGGATGTCGCATCCGAATGTCCCCAATTTGAAGAGGAGGCCATATTGAAAGCCCAACAGTTTGATCTAATCTATGCATAGTCTAGATACCTTTACATTGTCATTCTAGATGCTCCCTATGCAGGCACCTCCTACCGGGATGCACCTAGGGCATCCCATGCCACAGATGGCATCATAGGTTCTATCTCCCACTAACCACAGCACCGTCCGACACAACCTGCAATACCGCCACAACCAAGCAACATCCCTAGTGTTTCCTACCAAAGCCAAACTCTGGACTATGCAAGAATGATGTCCCAGTCCGGAGCCATAACTTCTTATGCACAACCTGTGCCACCGCAATAGGCCCAGGCATTAGTTTGGCTGACACAACAATACGTGGGACAAATGCCCACATTTGTGGCACCGACACCCACCCAAGTATACTATGCACCACCGGTGCAAGCTGTTCAAGCCCCTGCCCCTGCTCCACCTACTCCACTGGGACAGGTGTTTGCACAACAAAACCGTCCCAAGCATCCAGCCCCCAATAACCAACAAGGGCAAGCCAGGAATAACTGACTCCAGAACCAAGGCAACAATCAACTGCAGGGAGGCGTTCAACAACCAAATCCTCCCAACAATGTCGTGGCGAACCGGCCATCCCAAAATCCTCAACAACCAAATGCACCAATATGCAATGCTCCGTTGTGTACAAACCAACTGTGCACACTATGCGAGGTCTATAGGCACTACACATACGAGTGTCCCTTCATGGGTCGCTCTAAACAAGCCATTAGAAATGAGGTCCAACATGCCACCAATACAATAGACCAAGCCCAACCCAACTCGGCACCACTAGGACCTCCTCCTATGGTTCTCCAAAACCCATTGCCATTCCAAGGACTGGTGGCAACTTCACCTCCTCTCCAACCCAATCCCAACGCCCCCGGGCACCTCCAACGGTAGAAACAGGTGTCCACCACCTGGTAGCTATGATAACTGAAGAGGTCAATTTACAAACTAGACAAAATAAGTACGGAACCAACACTGAACCCGTTGACACATCAGCAGCATCTACGTCTAAATAGCCAATGCACCTCTTCAGTTACCCCCTTTCCCGCGCCCCCCCATACGATGGGTTGCCAACAACGCCACGACTAGAGCTGCTGTCAGCTACAGCATCGTGGATGATTTGGCCCAAACCGCTATGGCCATATCCACTCTTGAGGTACTCAAAACTTTCCCAATGCAGCGGAAAGCCTTACTAGCCGCCCTTGGTGCCGTGGACCTCTCTGACTCTAAGTTGATCACATTCAACACAGAGAATGGAGAACCGCAGATGCCATCAACCATTTCCTTCCAAATCCTAGTGTCTATCTAGAATTTGGTCATACACCGGTGCATAGTGGGTGAGGGGGCATCCACATGCGTTATGTCTACCCTAGTCTGGCAGAAGCTTGGATCCCCAATTCTGCAACCATCATCTACTACTCTACAGGCTTATGATGGCCATCCCAGTAAATCCCAAGGAATCCTCCCTCATGTCCCCATCACATTACCTAGGAAAACAGTACTGGTTGACATAGAGGTTGTTAATGCTCAATTGCACTATAACCTTCTCCTCGGAAGAAGTTATATGTACGCCATGAGAGCCATAGCATCATCTGTTTTTTGTCTCATGATGTTCCCCCACGAAGAGAAAATCATGACTGTTGACCAACTGACTTATCACGCTCTACAAGGGTTAACGGTACCCGCCAACGTTATCCCTTTGATCAACACCATTGATCCACAAGGGCTGACCACACCCACCAATGTTATCCATGCGGTCAACACCATGGTTGACAACATACCATCCTCCCCATTGTTCAATGTGGGCCTTGGGTTGTTTGCTGATACCACCATGACGGCTTCTTTCCCCTTAGTGTCACCACCGTTGACACCAAATGAGACTGTGGAACACCGTCTGTAGCCGCAACATCATCCGCAACTGCAACCACAACCTCATCCCCACATACAACCATCAGGGAGTTATCTGGGATCCTCCCCAGTCCACACAATTCCCTTCCTCTTTTCCCCTCCTGGTGTCATGAGCAAGCCAGTAATGGCTACCTTAAACTTACCCAATTTTACATTGGGAATTCCCATGTGGTACCTGGATCCACCAGCTCAAACACCAATTCCCCAGGTAGTCTTAACCCCCATCCAACCCATTACAGTCGATTCTCATCCTCCACCCGGCCCGCAAAAACCAACCACCGCACCTGCACCGCCCCACCCAAAAAGGGCCAAGGGAAAAAACACGAAAGCTATCGTTGAACCTCGACAAATCCTGCCTTGCGTCGTTTGTGAAGAATAGGGCCATCCAACTCAAAACTGCCCTAAGATCCCCATAATCTGCACGCATTTGGATGCCATGGATACAATGCAAAACCTCCCCGTGGTTGAACTCAGAAGTGGGACAATAGTGAGAAACAAGTCATTGAGAACAAACCATGATTGCGCCCTCTGCGGATTGTATGGACACTATTCTCACCATTGCCAAGACTTGTCCGAGTTTCGAATGGATCTAGCAAACCTTTGACAACATTCCCTCAAATCTGAGATCACTCTAATCAAAGAGGTCCATCCCCCACCACCTTCTTCACACACCATGTCTATATACATGATGTCCAGCTCCACAGACCCCCTTATCTCCACCATCACCAACGGTCCATCAGACCTGTCTCTTCACTGCTTTCATAATGATGAGGAGATACTTGAAGCCTTAACCGCCCTGGAATACCCATGGGATGACATGCACCATCCGTAGCCGCAGTACCATCTGTAGCCGCAGCACCAACCGCAGTTGCAGCTCCATCCGTAGCCACAGCACCAACCATAGTCACAGCTCCATCCTCAGCTACAGCTCCATCCACAGCTGCAGCCCCAGCCATAGCCACAACCTCGATCGCAACCTCAACCTCAGTTACCAGGGAAAGGGTGGGGTTCATTCCCACTCAACACGATCCTTTTCCTTTTCCTTTTCCATTTCCTACCATTCGAGATCATGACTAAGTCTATCTTGGAAACCCGTAATTTATAGGATTTCACACTGGGAGTTCCTGCATGGTACCTTAAACCACTGACCCTACCTTTGAGGCCCCAAGATGTGTTAACTCTTGTCCAGCCAATTGAGATGATGTTGCACCTACCTCCGGGTCCATCAAAGACTCCTCCCGTCTCTAGGCCTGCCCCTCTTCCTCCAATAGAGATTGGGGGCAAGGCCACTAAACCCACAACCGATACCATTTACACGATCTCTAGCACCAGTTTCCCTTCCGTCTCGTCGGCTGTGGAAGATCCACCTAATCTATCCTGGCACCAATTACGCAATGATGGAGAGATCTGTAAGACTACCTTCAGGTTTACCCCGTTCCCTTTAAACCATAGTGTGGAATCGGTTCTTCCCATAAAATACCAAATTTCATCACCCTGCCTTGCCAATGACCTTCATCTCGGCAAGGGGGCATACCTCTTCACTGACTCAGATGGCAGCCTCTTGAAGAAGCCGCGTAACGGGCTCTACCTCAAGAGAGTCTATGCTTGATACCACCACTATGAGTCCCTTATAGAGTAGTTTTCTCCTTTTTGTTTTTCAACATGTTTACCACTAATCAGAAACCCCCCAGTCAAGGACAGCACTATTAGCTGCTAATCCAAAGTCACCCGGAGCCTGTTTGAGACACCCCTCACACCTCTGGGCTCAGAATTTTCCCTCTATCTTCTAACGAGACCATAATCTCATGTTTAACAAGTAATTTTTGGGACCACTTCCCGGAAGTTACCTCAATTTACATACCACGTTGTGATACAAGTGTCTCCGGACCTATGCTTGCATCACACTTTCCTACCGCCACTCATGTGGGTTCTCGGGCCAATGCCCGTAAGGCACATCACTTTATTTTAACAAATAGCTATCTAATCCGCCCACCGCACCTTACACATGTTTTCAGACCATCGTCCGGAGGATGGATCATTTACTTTGCATGCACTTGGCATATAACCACCTCCGGACTTGCACTCACATCACATGTAGTCAAGTTTGTCCACCACAACTCACACACAGCTCTCCTGACTTCTGTCCGAGAGCCACCTTGGTTTGCGTGCCTCTGTCGCACCAACTCGGGTGCCTCTACTACAATCTATCCCATGCATGTATTGGTATGCCTAAGAGCCACCTGTTCCATCCATACTGCACGGGTGACCTTTGGACCACTGTCCACTGTCCCGACATGGGGCACCACCTATGCCACCGTAATCGGTTGACCATACTAGAGTTTATTTTAAGCTCTTTTCTGACTCCTAAAAGAATGAAAAGATGGCCGAGCGCAGCTACTTCCTTTCCCACCGGTTAAAGTATAGGAAAGGGCATCTACATCGTCTCATTTATCTCCTTTTGCGAACTATGTATACCTTCAACTGAAAAGGACCACCTTGGCACATTCAAGCCAAGACCGTTCCCCTCTGCATACTTTTATGCTTTCTCGAGCAGAGGAGCCGAACTTTACAAAAAATCTCACCATGGGTTGTCGTTAAGCTCTTTTCCAGCCTTCTCATCAAGAAAATATCATCGAGCAAACTTGGTCTCGTTCATGCTCGTAAAAGTATCTAGATGACCGTCTAGCCAGTATAGGTTTAACCTTTCTTGGCCTGACTGGACTATCAATGGTAAAGAATTCTCTCATCCCCTAAAGGATGGGCGAGCTCTCCTGTGTATACTTTTATCCTTTTTTGGGCACAGGAGACTACCAACGAAAAAGATCCCCCACTGGAGTCTTCTTCATGCTTTTAGACTCTCTAAAATTGAAAGCACCATCGAGCATTTACTTTCTCGGGCTCACCAAAAATCCATGAGATCGTACCACAACGATGTCTCTAGAAAACCACCCCATAGATAACAANGTCGCCTTTGTTCAGAGTACTCTGCAATGTGTCTTCCTTGGATCCCATCAATATCAAAAGTGTCTACCTCCCCCAAGTATTTCCCATCTGTAGTGACATTCCCAGTATAACAGCTATGATCCCTTTCACATGAGTCAGTTTCATTTGATACCTGGTCCACCCTACCGTCATACTCTGAACAAAGGAATTTTGAGTCTACTACACTCCCTCTACCCCTATTCAACTCTTTCCCTTCCCCCCCCGCCATTCAGTGGGTCAGTCCTCAGATTGTCTCACATCTTTCAGTTATCTCCCTCACGCTTCTGGTTAAGGAAACACCATTGCCTTGACCAAGGGCAGGTCTCCCTCTATCGATGACAACACATGTGTTCCAGAGGATAGACCTAGAGGTCCCTGTATCCTAGTTTCATTAACCTCATTGATGAGTTCCTTGGACCACTTGAGAGGAGTCCTTAGTGCCTCTCGGGATGGTTGCTTCTCGCGTAGTCAACTCCAGCTACATCATCGCACCGTTGAGATTCGTAAAGGGTATTTGTCCGTGCAGTATTTGGTTGAAGACCATGGATGTCACCTGACTCTAGCATATTGATGAGTTTATTCAAGGGACCTAAACAGGTTCATGTCCCTTATGATTTTCGGGTTGCATTGGAGACAGTGTTGAGAAGCCCCAGCAGTGCTTCTATATAGATTTATGATTGATGCAGCATATTTGTACCATAGAGACTTTGACTCTCCGTCAGTGATTCCCTATAGCTATGTACCATTCCAGATCTAGAAGGACATCAGTCGTGAAGATATAGCATTCCATGAGAATGCCATGGGTCCAATGTAACAGACCTTCATATCAGTATTGTATTCAGCCTCTCATTGAGGCAACCATTATTGTAACAGTAGTTGTACATGATCAGCTCTTGTATTATAGAGCTTAGATCACATTATTCTTTTGACATCGTTACGAGCATGGGGATGCCTTCCTCGTCCATATACATGTCACACATTATTTGTATCTCACCCATTGATGGGAACCATATTAATACAAAAACCAAAAGCCACCATGCCCCAGCCCAGGAAGCAACACCTCTCCCCAAATAAATCCTATGATGTCCATCGGCCATACGATGAGCTCCTGCCCTCACACAACAAGGGGCAATCTGTTAACCCAAAAAATCCCACAATGAGCTCTACATGACCTACATCACCTAAAGACATCTACATATGACCCTCATTTGACCCCCACACCCTCAAGAAGGCTTAAAAATATGAAAAGGGGCTTAAAAACCCCTAAAAAGAGCCAAAATAGCTCTCATAGGACCTAAAGCCTCCAAAAAGGGACTAAAACCCATCAAAGGAGCTTAAGACCCCCAAAAGAGCTCAAGATTGAGCGAAAGGGGCTAAAAGCCCAAAAAAGGGGCTAAAGCCCCTACCAGGGGCTTAAAACCCTAAAATTCTTGAGAAAATGTATAAATAGAGGGGTGGGGGTCACTCTCAAAACATTCCTTCTTTCCCTATTGTTATGCTTCCCATGTGAGTGCCTTGAGACCATTTTCCTCTCAAGCCATTCACCCTCCCTCTCATCCATCTTTCATTGAGCCATAGCTCTCCATTCCTAAGAGAGGTTCTCCTCAAGCTAGGGCATGGTGGCCCATTTCCACCCATAGAAGGTATAATTTTTGTTTTCTGTCATGTTTATCTTCTTGTTTTTTCTAACATAGTTTGTTTACAGCTTTATGTTCTAATAGTTTGATGTGGGTTCCCATTGATGGCTTGCAGCTCATCTTTCATTTTTCTAACAAGTTTCATTCAGGGTTCTAGAGCCTAACCTTATCTGCAGGGTTCTATTTCATTTCCTTTCTATTTTTATTTACATTCTCACAGGAACCCTACCCTTCCGTCCTATAGATGAAATGGAGTCGTTCCTACCTGTAGCAAGGGCTAAAGCCCTACTACAAGGAGGACACCAAAAGAAATGTTTGATGTTATATCTAGCTTATTTGAAGGAAGAAACATCAATAGAAAGATGGCCTTGTGGAATCACCTCAAAAGTATAAATCTCGAAAGTCAGAAACCATGAAATCATATTTCACAAGAGTAGCTCAAATCAAGGAGTAGTTGGAAGTTATTGGTGATACAGTTGAAGAAACAGAAATTGTAATGACAACCTTGAATGGTCTCCCAAGAGATTGGGAATCCTTTATTTGAGGAATCTGTTCAAGAAGAATATTGACCAAGTTTCGATAGTTATGGGAAGAATGTGCTCAAGAAGAAGAAAGAATAACATCTAGAGAAGAGAAGCTAAATGAAAATGAGGATCAAGCTTTGGCAGTCCATACCAAAGGCAAGAACAAGAGAAATAGTTATGACCGTACTCCTAGAAAATCTCAACGGTTTAAGAATCCCAAGAAATACTTCTCACATTATGAATGCTTCACTTTTCATAAGATGGGACACATTGCTACAAATTGTCCCATGAAGGCAAAACGAGTCAAGAAGAAGAACAAAAGATTCCAGGCCCATGCTGTTGAATGCAATTATTAAGAAGATTAAAAAAGAGATAAGGAAAATTAAGATTCCTATAAAGAATATTTCTTGATCTCTACACTGATAGGTTCAGACTCACCAGGAAATGACACCTGGTTAGTAGATAGTGGTGCCTCCAACCACATGACAGGTTACAAGGACTCACACTCATGTCTTGTACAAATGGTATCCCCACACAAAGTAACGCTTGAAGATGATTAAAAATATCCCATGAAAGGAATGGGAGAAGCCTCCTATAAGTTGGACTCTGGAACATCCATGAAGATAAAGGAAGTCTTGTATGTCCCGAGATTCAAGAATAACTTTCCTTCTATCTCGGCCTTAGATAATAAAGGGTTCATAGTTGCTTTTGTGGATGGAGAAGTCCTCTTGTGGACAAAAGAAAAAAATATAGATAATGCAGTGGTAATTGGAGTTGAAGAAGGAGGACTCTACATATTGAAGGGACATGTAGATTTAGCGTTAATGACTAGTACCATAAGCCCATGTGAGCTATGGCAGAGAATACTTTCTCATATACATTACAAAGCATTGCCAATTGTGGGAAAGGTTGTGACAGGTTTTCCAGAGATTCAGATAGACCATGAAGGAGTGTGCAAAGGATGTGCACAAGGAAAGAATAATAAGAACCCTTATCCAAACAGTGACAACAAAGCAAAAAGGATCTTAGATATTATTCTTTCATATATATGCGGGCCAATGCATACCACTTCATTAAGAGGGTATGTTTACTATGCTTCCTTTATTGATGTCTACTGCCGCAAAACTTGGATCTATTTCTTGAAGAAGAAGGATGAAGTGTTTGAAAGGTTCAAAGAGTTTAAGGACCTTGTAGAAACCCTCTCTGAAAACAGGATCAATATCTTAAGATCAGATAATGGAGGATAATTCACATCAAGTGAATTTAATGAGTACTGCAAAGAAGTTGGGATTAAGAGGGTGCTCACCATTCCCTATAATCCAAAACAAAATTATGTGGTGGAAAGAAATAATATATCTATCATGGAAGGTGTAAAAGTTGTGATCTATGATCAAGATCTACCTATGTTCCTATGGGCGGAAGCATCCAGAACATCAGTATATGTTCAAACTAGAATCTCCCATAATATCCTTGGGAATAAGACTCCAAAAGAGATGTTTACTGGAGAAAATCCTGAAGTCATCCATCTAAATATATTTGATTGTCTAGTATACATACACATTCCCAAGGAGGAAAGATCAAATCTAGACCCTTCAAGAAAGAATGGATTGTTCGTAGGATATAGTGAGCAATCAAAAGCTTATTGAATCTATATCCCATGTTATCATCAAATTGAACTAAGTAGAGATGTCACCTTTGATGAATATACAACTTTCCGAAAATCAAAGAAATACAAGGAAGATGAAGAGGAGCATGAAACTCCCAAAATTGTAGAAGGTTCTAAACCAATTAGAAACGAAGAAGAAAAACAGATGCATGAGGATTATGACATAACAGAACCTTAGAGACCTGAAGAATTTCCCATTGAAATGATCTCACATAAGAGAAGGCATGAATGGGCTCGTGAAGTAATTGAAGAAGAAAAAATACATGGTGTCCCAGAAGGAGCCATCGAAGAAAGAAAGAAGCCAAACCAATACCCTAGTTATGTGGCTTTAATCTGTGATCTCGTTGATAAAGAACCAACATGTTTTGAAGAAGCAATAAAGAAGAAGGAATGGGTTGATGTTATGGTCGAGGAATACCAATCCATTATAAAGAATGATGTATGGGAAATAGTACCAAGACCAAAGGACAAGTCAGTGGTATCCTCGAAATTGATTTACAAGAAAAAGCACTCAGCAGATGGCAGTATAGAGAAGTACAAGGCAATATCTGTAGTTCGTGGATTCTCCTAGAAGGAAGGAATCGACTATGAGGAGACCTTTGCGCAAGTAGCTAAGTATACCTCAATTAGAACCATCATTGCCTTGGCATCCAATATGAAATGGAAATTACATCAGACGGATGTAAAGACATCCTTCTTAAATGGCTTGATAGAAGAAGAAGTATATATCGAACAACCACAAGGTTTCGAGGCAGATAATCAGGAAACTCATGTATGTAAACTCAAGAAAGCATTGTATGGGTTAAAGCAAGAACCTAGATCATGGTACGGACGAATCGATGGATTCTTGATGAGTTTGGGATTTACTAAGAGTAAAGCAGATTCCAACATCTACTATAAAATTGAGGGTGATGGACTTATGATATTACTAATATATGTAGATGATCTATTCTTGACATGTGAAGATAAGCCCATCAACGAATGTAAGAAGAAGCTCACTATAGAATTTGAGATGAAAGACCTTGGAATGATGCACTACTTTCTAGGTCTCGAAGTATGGTAGTATCCAGACAAGATTTTCCTAAACCAAGGAAAATATGCAGTAGAAATCCTAAATAAATTTGGGATGATAGATTGCAAGGCTATGACTTCTTCGATGGCAACAAATTTGAAGCTATTGAATTATGACACTTCGAAAACAGTAGATGCCACCTTATACAGACATATTATTGGTTCTCTAATGTACTTAACCAATACAATACCAGTTATATGTTTTGTTGTAAACACTCTAAGTCAATATATGGTGAATACCAAGCATATTCACCTAGTAGGAGAAACACATGTGATGAGGTATCTAAAGGGGACTTTATACTATGGTCTCAGATATACATCAAATGGCAAGATCAGATTACATGGATTTATTGATTCAGATTGGGAAGGAAGTGTCAAATATAGAAAGAGCACTTCAGGATGTTGTTTTATTTTGGGATCATACATGATCTCATGGTTTAGTAGAAAACAGTACAGTATTACGCTTAGCACGGCAGAAGTCGAATACATTGTTGCATGCTCAGCTTGTAGCGAAGAAGTATGGCTTTGCAACATGTTTTCATGATTATTTGATGCAAAAATAAATATTACTAATATCCTTTGTGATAATTAGACTTGTATTAATATGACAAAAACCATGGTGTTTCATGATAAGTTGAAACATATCGAAGTTAGATATCATTACATTTGGGATATGGTGCAGAAGGGAGCTGTAAAGCTCAAGTATGTTCCTACAGAGGAACAACTGGTAGATTTTTTGACTAACCCTATGTCTCGTGTAAAGTCTGAATACTTTTAAGACAAGATTGGCATCGTCAGTTGGAACCTCCCTCAAAAGAGGGAGTGAAGGAAGATGGTAGAAGGATGCAGTGGTGGTAGCTCAGCCTAGAGTAGGGTAAGTCTAGATAGGCTTGTTGGACCGAAAGGGTTAGTAAGTCATATGAGGCTTGTTGATCCTAGGGGGATTAGTATGTCTTGTTAGGCCTGTTTGGCCCAAGAGGGTTAGTAATCCAAAACAAGAATTATTGGTCCCCATGAAGATACATCTATCTAAATGGGCTTGTTGACTCGAAAGGGTTAGTAAGTTATACAAAATTCCTGAATGGATCTACGAAAGAACTCACCAAGATACTACTCCAAGATGGTTAGAGGGAAAGATGTAGTTTCATTATTCCTATACTGATGTAGAAGGTTTAGTATTTTCATATTGATGTTGTTGAGATGTTGATGAGATAGTTTCAGTATTCTTATACTGATGTAGCAGGTTCAGTATCTTCATACTGATGTTGTTGTTATGTTGATCAGAAAGGTTTAGTATTTCTATACTTATGATGATGATGTTGTTTCAACATTTTATGTTGATGATGATGTTGTTTCAACATTTTCTGTTGATGATGATGATGTTTCAACATCTTTATGCTAATGATGCAAATCATGATATAGCATCTATTGATGATGTTGTTTTAGCACTAACATGCTAATGATGTTATTGTTGATGATAATGTTCCATTATTTATATATTGATGTTGCAGATGATGTTCCAGTATTCGCATACTGATGTGGCAGAAGAAGATTTGGTATTCACATACTGATATGACAGAAGATGATTCAATATCCACATATTGATATTGCAGAAGATGATTCAGTATCCACATACTAATGTTGCAGAAGATGATCCAGTACACACAGAACATGATTCAGTATCCACATGCTGATGTTGTTGAAGATGATCTAGTATAGACATAATATGATTCAGTATCCACATACTGATGTTGCAGAAGATGATCCAGTACACATAGAAGATGATTTAGTATTTACATACTAAGTTTCCAAAATATGATCCAGTATTCTCATGCTGAGATCGATGATGAAGATGCATGATGGCATTCCAAAACTTCCTATGATATATAGAGACTCACTAGTCATATGTACAGGTGTGGTAGTAGTTTATACCTTGGTTGAATGCCTTCCTAGTCAAGAGGGAGTGTTAAAGTATTGTAACTTCGAAATATATTCCAGATGTATTGATTGTATTCCTCCATCAGGAGATGAGTTTGGTCATGTAAGAGTCATTGAAAGAATCAATGTACACCTATGGATGTAAGTCAGGTCAATAGTACCCAACTATCATTATAATATATATTATTTTTGGTGTCTTACTAGACAATTCGGCCCTATCAGTTAGAGAAGTCGACCCTGCTAGGTTCTAGGTCAAGTCAAGTGACAAATATAAATAGGGAGGCGCTTCATTTGTACACACTCACTCAAGCAAGTTTGCAAGAGAGAGAATAACAAGTGTTCTAGGAAGAAGAGAGAAGTAGTTGTCTTGGGTTTTACACTACTCTGGTTGACTTCTATACTAAGGAATTTTTTGCAGGGTTTTCTCCCTTATGGTTTCCCCGAGGAAAATATTTGTGTTCTTTGTGTTATTGTGCTTATAGTTCTTTCAGTGATCCTACTAGTGAAAATTGCTTTAAGATATTATCTAAGCAATTAAGAAAACTTAACATTAACATGTATAAAGCAAATATACCCATGGAAATTAACATAAAAATTTTCACATGAAATTTGGATGAGAAAATAGTGTTTCTATTAATTCAAAAACATAAGTACAAAGTGACAACTTCTATCGACAACACGTTGAAACCGAGAAACCAAGTTCCTCCACCTAGGCCTCCACCACTTCAATCTTCCATGTAAAGGAAAGCTCACAAATATAATGGATAGCTTGGGAGATGAACATAAATGCTTCAATCAACAAGGATAAAGGGATGCAGACTCAAGGTAATGGTAATGGGGAAAATTTTCACTATATTTTCTTTACTCTCAAAGTTTAACCCCCCTCAATGCTTCTCAATGGTTCAATATATATCCCTCAAATGGGAAACGGAGGGTCAAATCGGAGCATTTTCCAACATATAGAAGGTTAAGGATCATAACCACCATGACTTGACATGGAAAATCTGAAATATTTTTAATTTTGAGAACAAAACCTGATGTACGCGGCCTTGTTGTTGTTGCAACTACTTCTCCAAAATTTTGATATTTTACGGTCGCTCCTTCTAATTTTGTTTGAAAGCTTACTTAAACTCATTTTCTAACTCTAGAGAGTCCATCCTAAACACTTAGTTTTTTTCCCAAAATTTGAGCAAAGAAGTTTTGGCTAAGTTAAACTTGTGATTTTTCGACTACATATCGGAGCAACTTGACCAGTTTCTCTAACACGGTCGGAGGAACTCAGCCAATCTCTTTGACATGGTCGGCTTTGACAAAAGAAGTTTTGGAAAAATATCGTTTCAAGATAACTCAATGAAACATGTCGACATTGTCAGGTGCATCTCACGAGGTGTCTCCGAAACGATAAGAGAGATCAGTGAATGGTGTCGATATTAAATTTGTCGAGCTTTTCGCAGAACCTAAACATTTTCAGCTGATACGGTCGTAGTCAAAGAAAATTGGACAATACACAGAATGGAGACAAATCCAATCAGAAGAAACTCGTGAGTTTCTGCCGATATGTTCAGAACGATATGGATAATTTCTTTGACATTATCGGAATAAACTCAGAAATCGCCACTAATACAGTAAAAAGCGACTCAGGAAATCGCATCGAAATGATCAGAGGTTTTTGGTTAGAGAAGAATTAGTAGTTTTCTCTGAAACATTCACGAATTGAAAAAGAAGAGTGATTCTTAAAGCCCGTCGAAATGGTTAGATGCCCAGAAATCAGAAGGAACTGGCAAGATTTCGCCAAAACTATCAGTAAGACTCATGATTTTTCGCAGAAACAATCGGGTCACCAAGATCTAGAGAAAAGTGGCAATGTCACTGATACAATTGGCGTGACTGGAGTTTTGTTGCCAATACGGTCGAAGGTGTGTCAAAGTCATTAGATTATCCTCAGTGACCAAAACATTTTCATGCCAAACTGCTTTTGTCCAACAACCGTGTTAAATAATCTAGCGACCACATTAATGGATTTTTTGTTAGTTGTTTTTTGCAATACCATTATTTTTGAGTTTTCCACAATGATGCATGTTTCTTAGCATTAATCTCTTTGGTTATTTAAAACAACTATGATATTACTAATTCACTTCTAATTTTTGCATTTATGTATCACATGTGTACTTTTCACCAAGTCATATTAGCCCATTAAGAAGAACGTGAAATAGACACTGAAACAAGGGATTTTTTAAATGACTGAGAATTGGCATGCATGGAGACGCAGATGTCAATACATTAATTGACCTTGCAAGTACTAGATCCAATGAAATAAAAATCCATTGCTGAGGAGGCTAGCGCATGGGAAATATTTGTCTCCAGCATGGCAAGGCCCACCTATATTGTGTCTCTTATAGAATCGTTTACATTTTCCCATGTAAAGCACTAAAAGACAAATTTTGGGAATTTCTAGAGTTAGGGTAAACGAAGAGTCACTAGATGACGAATCTGATTGTAATATAAATAGAGGTACCAAGAGAATAGAAGGGACTTTGGATGGCATAAGAGAGGCTAGACTATTTTGTAAAACAACTAATTCTTTGCTAATAAGAAAGATCAATTTGCTAGAACAAAGGCCTACACCGAAATTTGCTTGGAATGTGTGGAATGCATCATGTGGAATTGTTTCTTCTTCCGTCTGTACATTATAAAGTGAGATTGTTCTAACTTGTTGGAACTAATTATTTGGTTATGAATGGATTCTTTGTCTATGTAAATGTTTGGGTAATGAATGAGTAATAAATGGTTTCATTATATCATAACTATCTTTGGTATTATTTCTATTGTGAATGTGAATATTATATTGAAACCGCTACCTATGAAATTAGTATGAGCAGTTACAGTATATTACTCTAATTTTAAATTTTCTTCCTGTAGGGATAGGATAAATTAGAATTGGATAGATTAGCTTAGTCTTATATTTAGAAGAATAATTGAGAATGCAAGAACGGTAAGACGAGAGGTAAGAACATGCGCATCACTTGTGAGGTTTATGCTTATCAATTATATGTATTTAGGCACTTGCATCTCATATTTAAAAAGAAAATTACATAAATGGTGGATCGGGCTATAACCAGTAAAGATTTAAACAAATTAATCTACGGTAGACGGACCATTAATCAAATGGATTCCACACACCAAACAGTGTACGATCTAATTGGGATTGTTTTTTGGGGAGAATCCCTATTGTTGGTACCTAGAAGGAGGGAATCCAATGCATGACTGGAAGAGGAAATTCATTTGTGAGAAAATATTCCACAAGAACTACATCTGAAACGACTTTCCCATAAGATTTCGTTCTTAAATCTGAAAAACGAGAAAATATAAGTTCTGAAGAAGGGGATTCAGGACATATGTATGCAGTCCCATTTGAATAAGTAGATCATTTCCGCACACATACATGATCTTACGTCAAGAAACTTGGAGGATTGAAAGTAATCCCTGCACTACCCAGAAGGCAGGATCCCAAGAAAGAATCCTCGTACACGTGAGATTCAATGCTTGTAGAAAATTTGGAAGAACTATTCGATTTATCTCTGCAAGAAATCATTGAACCAATCGATCAGTTGGGACCAGAGTCCCCTACAGCTCAATTTTTCCCACATTCTCCACTGTAATCTCTACCTCGAATTATGGTTGCAGTTGTTAATCAACCCGCATGGAGGGCCAGAATGCCACTCAACCTTGTTGCACCTTTACACGATTTACCTAAGCACCCATAACGAGTGTTACCAATGTTTGATCCCGAAAAAGGTATTTCTGTAGAAGACCATTTAAAAAGTTTTTATCTCGCTATGAATCTTTTAAATGTTGAACTTGAAGATGTTGTATGTAGATTGTTTCCATATACTTTTGAGCCTAAAGAATCTTCATGGTACTTTATTCTACAAGCCAATTCAATAGCAAACTAGGATGGTTTTGAAAGGGTATTTATTAGTAAATTCGGTAATCAAAAAACTTTAGCCACCCTTATGAAAGAGTTACTGTCTATGAGGATGGAAAGAAAAGAAAATTTTCAAGATTTCAATCAGAGATTCACTACTTTATAAAATAGTTTTAGTGTTGCAACAAAACGAACTGAAGAGTCTTTGATGGAATATTACACCACAGCACTTTATCCTCCCATAGCAATGTTTGTAAAAAGATCAGTTAAAGCTACAATGGTATAAAATTATGAAGAAGCCAAGAAGATAGAGGCTAATCTAGACAGTATCACAAGACATACTCTAGAACTAGAAGTGAAACCAACGACTAGAAAGAAGCCTTTGTTGTTAACTAGACCCAAGGAAGAACATTCAAATGAATTGGAAAATGTGGTAAAAATGGTGCATAAATTACCAAACAAGATAGTATATCTGGGGAAAGAGAAGGGAGCTAGTTCATCAAGAAATCCATTCAATCCCTACTACAAACAATGGAAGAAAGCGGACAGCCCCAACCACCTCTACTAAATTATGTTGTTCTGAATTTTAATTAAACTGGCATGGATCATTTATGTACATTTCATCAAGAATACCACTCAGAAAGAAGATGCCCACAATGGATAAATTCAATGACTTGGTAATGAATCAATTATTAGATGCCCAATTAATAGATCTAGAATAAGAAGAAGGCCAAACAAATGAGCCAGAAGAAATAAATGAAGAAACTATAATGGTATTATTGGATTGGGCACCCACAATGGGATTCAGTGAGGATGAGCAAGCTAAGGAATATCAAGTGTAATTAGTAAACGTTACAACTAGGAGTAAAGGACCGACAGTGGATCAAATTTTAGTGTTTCCCAAGATAAGAAGAGCAAAGGAAACCATGAATAAAATTATCAACACCACTCAAACACAACATAAGGTGAATCCGGTAAACATAAAAGAAACGAGCCCAGTGAGAACTAAACATGTGAAAACCGTGGTGAACAAACCATAAATTATTAAGAAAAACACGAAGGAATTTAATATGGGATACAACATTGTGGAAGATATTAAGAAAACTAAAGCGAATATTTCATTGTTTGAATTATACAATCTTCCTCGACAAAGAAACAAATTATTGCAAGCATTTGACCCTCAACCCAGTAGTACCTCAGAGGATGAATCAGACACTGAGATAAATGAAGCAAGCATTGGTGGTAAATCAAAATCTCAGACTTCTCCTTTCCTATTAATGTTTGAAATTTGTAATTATAATGTGCCTAATTGTTTGGTAGATTATGGAGCCTTGTCCAATGTTATGCCATTTTCTATTTGTAAAAATACTAATGGTCAACTGACACCATCCCCTTCAAAGATTATTCAACTAGATAGATCTATTGTTAAGGTCATAGGGGAGATGAAACATGTGCTAATAAGATTGTCTGCAGATCCGAGAGTTTTCCAATTCATAGATATAATGGTAGTGGATATACCTGAGGATTATAGTTTGATATTGATCAGGGACTGGTCTATGAAAATCAATGGATATTTTGTGACTGATTGGTCTCACATGTGGCTGCCTTACCAAAATAGTCAGAATCAAATTAAGATACTGAGGGAAACCCATATGAAATAGAATATGACTCAATTGGAAGGAAAGAATGAACCGGTCAATTTCTCATCTTTGGTTTTGGGCAATTACTTTATAGAGCTTGAACCAGGGACTTATCAAGCCAAGGAAGTCAGTCAAGAATTAGACATACAGTCTGATCTCCTTCTTTTTTCATGGACTACTGATATTGATTGTAACATAGTAAACTTAGTTACTAATGTAGGAGATGCTACTAACCCGGTAGATTTAGAAGATATATTTTGGATTTTGTATTTTGATGGTTCTAAAACACAAGAGGGATCGGGGGCAAGTTGTGTCCTTGTTGATCCTAAAAGAAATAAAAATTACCTCTCTTGTAGGATAGAGTTAGAATGTACAAATAACATTGCAAAAGCTCTAGTTCAAGGTCTGAAGAAATCCATTGAGTTAAATGTAAAAAAAATGAAATATTTTGGTGACTATGGACAAAAGCCCTTTCAGAAACAACTTAGAGAAAAACACCCTAAGTTGGATCCTTTGATACAAATGGAGCTGAAGAAGCTTGGCCTTTCAAACTTCAATATTTACAAGGATAGGAAGAAAGTCTTCCTTTAAATGGCCTTGTTCTCCAACATTACTTCACTTAGGTTGTAGGAACACTTTGTACATAAATAAAGCCTCCCTTTTCTTATTTTTCTTTAGTTTGTTTTTCCTATCTGATTTAATTTGATTCACATTTTTTTATCTTGTTACTTGATTATAATAAACCAGCTCAATATTTGACGCTTGGAAATATAGGAATCTAAATAATCTAAAAGGTCTTTGAAAGTCAGGAGCTGCTTATGGGAAAACATGTGTGGTAAAATTTGATCAAATTTGAGATTCTTTAATTATGGATAGACTATAGAAAGGGAAGCTAATGTCAAGTCCACATTGAAGTCATTTTAAACCCTGTAAAATAATTAAGGCGCATGTGGTCTAGAGTACTATATTGTGGCTCTGTCCATTCTCACACTAAGATCTGTCTTAGGAATCCTACCATGATAGACCCACGAAAAGGAAGCGGGTCTGGTGGATCTATGGCATTCAAAATGATCCCATGCTACAAATTAAAATCCAAAAGGCTTATACTAAAGAGTCAAAATTCCAAGACAAACAGTCTACATCAAAGAAACAATGTTGAAGGAATAAACCTTCAGATCAAAAAGGTTGCTTAAACAACGAAAATCAAAGAGTTTATTATTTGTCCATGAGCTTGAAACAAGTTTATCACTCACACAAAAGGACATTATGGATGGAAGAAGTTATCCCAAATTCTCAAAGTGGAAGAAGCAATCAAGGAAGACTAAGAAGACAAATGTCATTCAAAAGAAAGCATAAAAAAGAATGCTAATAAAATGGGAATGATGAACAAACAAATGCATCTATCTAACCTTGTTACAATCATGTGGAGTCATATCTAGTGGAAACCAAAAGACAGAGGAAAAATTAATTTCATATTTTGGCCCCAAGAGACTTATCAGGACTCTTAATCCTAGTTACCCTACTCCCAAAAGATGGCAATCAATGTGATGCAAAAATAATTACATCCTTGGATAAGTCTAGTCTTTTAAACGATCTCGGAGAGTGCATTTGAAGTAATTGATGTATATCCACAATCTAGTACCATGTAGTGATCTTGTTTTCCAAATATAGTTTTTTCAGAGATCTGTGTTCGCTAGCTAGTCGCCAATTGTTGATGTTGCAACTGCTTCCCCAAAATTTTGATATTTTAGGGCCCATCCTTCTAATTTTGTTTGAAAGCTTACTTAAAATAGTTTTCTAACTCTAGAGAGTCCATTCCAAACACTTAGTTGTTTTCCCAAAATTTGAGCGAAGAAGTTCTGGCTAAGTTAAACTCGCGATTTTTTGCCAACATATCGAAGCAACTTGACCAGTTTCTCCAACACAGTCAGAGAAACTCAACCAGTCTCTCCAACATGATCGGCTTGGACAAAAGAAGTTTTGGAAAAAAATCATTTCAGAATAACTCAATGAAACACGATGACATTGTTGGGCGCATCTCATGAGGCACCTATGAAATGATAAGAGAGATCAGTGAACAGTGTCGATATTAAAAGTTTCTGAGATTTTTGGAGTAACTCAATGTTTTCAACCGATATGATCACAGTCAAATCAAATTGGCCAATAGATGGAACAGCGACAAAGCCAATCGGAAGAAACTCACGGGTTTTCACCGATATAGTCTAAAGGATATGGATAATTTCATTGACACTGTCAGAATAAACTTAGAAATTGTCGCCGATACCATCAGAAGTGACTCAAGAAACCCCGCTAAAACGGTCGAAGGTTTTTGGTCAGAGAAGACTTAGCAATTTTCACCGAAACATTCACAAATTGAAAAAGAAGAGTGATTCTTAAAGCCCATCGAAACAGTCGCATTCCTAGAAATCAAAAGGAACAGGCGATATTTCTCCAAAACTATCGTTAAGACTCATGTTTTTTCGCCGAAACAATTGCGTCGCCAGGCTCTGGAGAAAAAGTGACAATGTCGTCGATACAATCGGTGTGACTAGAGTTTTGTTGCCGATATGATCAGAGGTGCAATCAAAGTCGTTAGATTATCCGCATTGACCAAAACAATTTTGTGCCAAACTGCTTTTTGTCCAACAACTGTGTTAAATAATCCAGCCACCACATTAATGCCTTTTTTGTTTGTTGTTTTTTGCAATACCATTATTTATTTGTTTTCTACAATGATGCGTGTTTCTTAGTATTAATCTCTTTGGTTATTTAAAACAACTGTGATATTACTAATTCACTTCTCATTTTTGCATTTATGTATCACAGGTGTATTTTTCACCAAGTCAAATTATCCCATTAAGAAGAACGTGAAACAAACATAGAAGCAAGGGATTTTTAAAATGACTAAGAAGTGGCATGCATGGAGACGTGAATGTCAATACATTAATTGACCTTGCAAGTACTAGATCCAATGAAATAAAAATCCATTGCTGAGGAGGCTAGCGTGTGGGAAACATTTGTCTCCAGCATGGCAGGGCCCTCCTAAATTTTGTCTCTTATATAACCGTTTATATTTTCCATGTGAAGCACTAAAAGACAAATTTTGGGAATTTCTAGAGTTAGGGTAAACGAAGAGTCACTAGATGATGAATCTGATTGTAATATAAATAGAGGTAAAAAGAGAATAGAAGGGACTTTTGGCTGGCATAAGAGAGGCTGGACTATTTTGTAAAAGAACTAATTGTTTGCTAATAACAAAGATTGATTTGTTGGAACAAAGGCCTGCACAGAAATTTGCTTGGAATGTGTGGAATGCATCATATGGAATTGCTTCTTCTTGCTTATGTACATTATACAGTGAGATTGTTCTAAATTCTTGGAACTAATTCTTTGGTTATGAATGGATTCGATGTCTATGTAAATTTTTGTGTAATGAATGAGTAATAAATGGTTTCATTATATCAGAGTTATCTTTGGTATTATTTCTACTGTGAATGTGAATATTATATTGAAATAGCTACCTGTGAAATTAGTATGAGTAGTTACAGTATATTACTTTAATTCTAAATTTGATCCCTGCAAAGATAGGATAAATTAGAATAGGATAGATTAACTTAGTCTTAGATTTAGAAGAATAATTGAGAAGGCGGGAACGATAAGACAAGAGGTAAGAACTTGCGCATCACTTGTGAGGTTTATGCTTATCAATTATATGCATTTAGGCACTTGCATCTCATATTTAAAAATAAAATTGCATAAACGACGGATCGGGTCGTAACCGGTAAATATTTAAACAATTTAATCTATTGTAGTCGGACTATTAACCGGATGGATTCCCCATGCCAAACAATGGACGATCTAAATGGGATTGTTTATCGAGGGGAATCCCTACCGTCGATACCTGGGAATTTTTCTAGGCATCAACGGGCCTATAATGGAGCAGGCTGCATGTACACATGTTGTATAATTATTCATCTGGGTCTATCAACAAAACTGACTTTTTTAAGGGTTTCACTGAAACATTGGGAATATGCTAAGCAAGGGGGACAAGGGTAGGCCATCAAGACATGGTGTATAAGGTGTGGAAAATCATGCTATAACACAACCCATTGTTTTGAGTAAACTAGATCCAATACCTAGACCTATGTTGGATCAAAGTTCCCTAAATTTTCCTATGTCAATTACGTATTACCAACCTTGGGAATTAGTTTTCCAAGCGAACGATATGTGGTCTTATGATGAAAGCACATGATCTAATTTCAACTTGGAGTATAATAGCTAAGTTTTATTTTCTTCATTCGTTCTACCCTTGGGTTGACACCATCCATATTTGGAACCATGTATAAAATTACCTATGAATGCTTAAGTCAAGACCAACAATTTCTATCAACTAGTACAAGAATGTGAATGGTTGTAAGTAAAATACAATATTTAGAAAATCATTGGCCTACAATCCTATGGCCTATTCTAGAAGTAATCATAACCAAACCTAAGATTATTTCTGTAGGGGTTCCATATGGAAGATAAGAAGAAATTCCATTGCTTGCATTGGATTCCATTAGGGATTTAATTGTAGAGATGGGACTCCTATATCGGTATTGTGTGGGGCTAGGAAGAAAGAGTGTGGTTGGTGGAAGGTGAATTAGCATGCCTGGACTGTTACTATGTGAAAATTTGATATTGATAGTTGTGATTTTTGTACCTAAGCATGGTGGGTTGAGTTTCCTGAGAGATTTTATAGCAATGCATTAGAATTATGCCCTTGTGGTCTCGTAGCATTGGCTTGGGGGTGGCATCTACAATAGATTTCCCATGGTTGGTTGGAAAAGCACTTGTTTGTAACCAGTTGATGAAAAATATTAAAAATAAAAGTGCTCATCTCTTTCTTTGTTATATATTCTCATGCATGCTATTAATATTTGTTCCACATCTTTATAAAGTATAGTTCTTAATGCAATTTGAATGGGAATGATTAATTGTGAATTGGGCATAATTCTAATTTTGAATTTAATGGATTTATGGGAATAGATTATGCATATGTATTTGGGTGGATGTCGGGCATGAAAGTGTGTAACTAGAATAGATACATCATAATTCATTTATATATTTCCTTGCATGAATTTGTTGAAGCATAATATTAAATGAACTTTGTGTGGAAAATGTGTAAATTCATAATTTTGTTTGAAAGAGGAAAATTAAGCTTGAATAGTGTGTATTTCTTTTAATTATACTTGAGAAATATGTTATGTTTAATTTCCAAACTGCATCTTTTGAATTTTACCCTTGCATTATTTTCACTTGAGTATGCATTGGCCAACATTTCCATGACAATTCAATAATATATTAGTTAATTCAATTTGACAATAGAAGACCAAATTTTGAATTAAATACCATGATAAACAAATGAAGTAAGTCCAAACACACTAAAAAACTCTTAAGCATAGTAATAGACTCATATGGTTATACTCCCAATCACTAAGAACAAAGCATAACACTCTAGCAATGTCATTTTCATGGGCAAAGAAAATTCCATAAACAATCAACTCTCATTTTAAAAAATATTCTTAAACTTTTGAAAAATAAACAACAAATTCAAAGAACATAACCCTTTTAGAGGACAAAATATCAAGTCCACCACTCATTTAATCTTTCCAACCTTCGAATTTTTCTAACTCTTGAGGTCTCCACGCAACCTTTAACTTTGTTTACCTTTTCAACAACTAGTAGAACAATTCGTGCAAAAGAACATATATTAATCTCTACACATTTACAATTTGTGTTAATACCTTAGTGTCGTGTTGTTTGAAGCTATAGTAAAATCCAATTATCAATAAATTTGGTCAAGCCTACAACTAAATAATATTAAAATATAAATAACTACCATCTAAATGGTCTACCTATTCAGCATACTTTTAAACTAAAAACAAAAATATTATATATTTATGTATTTAACATAACTTTGAATAAATAAATAAATTATTACCATTTAAATTATTTATTTACTAAACAATTAAAAATTAAAAATATTATATATCTATATATTCAACTTAATTTTAAATAACTAAATAAGTAATTATTTGCATTTTTTTAGCAATATTCGTTGAAATTCAATGACGAGATTTTTTTGCTAAAATTGTGGTTTTGATTATTTAAATTGCAATTTTGATTGTAAAAATAGATTCAGAATCCTGGATTACCTCCCAGACACCCTAATTTTTCTATTGGATTTTGATCAATATCATCAAATAATCTATAAAAATCGTCTAATTTTAAACTTACTCCATACATAAATAAATAAATAATAATAATAATAATAGAGTAAAATAATATTAATTAAATAAATAATTGTATAATGATAATTAAATAAAATAATATTGGTTGATTGTATGGTAGCGTCTATAGCAATCATAGAGATAAGATCGTGACCATATTTGAACTAGAATATGTGTAACGTAGTTGACATGCACTTCCTTTAAAGTAAAGTGATAAATCAAATGGTCGTTGAGAGTCTAAAATGGAGTCGTATAACTCAAGGTTATTGGTTGGGGCATGTTTTTCACATTAAAAGGGAAAAGAAAAGACTTACTTCAAATATATGCAATGGGTGATAATGAGATCTCTCCGTAATGGAAGATACAATTATTGATCTTTCTTTGTCGCAAGTCATTGTCAAAGTTAGGCCCTAACCAATTTAATTATCTTGTTGGTTAGAATAAAGTTAAACTTGATCTCAAGTTAAGGCTTTTACATAGCTGAAGTGGATCAATCTTGTGGTTTAGGTTATGAAAATATGTCATCTGTTAAATGTAAATAAAGATATTTACGACTTTTTTCCTTGGAGGAAAAAAGTTATAAAAATATAATTTTTTATTATGTTAAAAAACTTATTATTATTATTATTATGTATGAAAGACTACCAATAACAAACTCAGATTTTAAAAAAGAAAAATTATCAAACCAACAAGGAGATATAAGAAAAGAAAAAATATTTCAGAAGGAAGTTATGTTTCAGATTTTTGTGGTCTGGACACAAGGATTCATCTGGTCATCCTTGGACTTCATGGAAAACTTTGGCTTGTCCTAAATTTCTAAGCGGTTGGGGACTTAAAATACCGGTTGTATTTTCTAAAGCCCTTGCAGCCAAGAGTGTGTAGAACATTATAGCAGGCTCGGGTCTATGGGCACAGATAGTTGTGCAGAAATATATTTATCCTCTTTCTATACTAGATTGGATTCAGGTGCTTGTCAAGAAGAAAAAGAACATTTCTATTTGCTGGAAAGCAGTATTATGGGCTTTTGATACTATTGGTACTAATCTTGTCTGGAAGGTTGGCAATGGCGCTAATTTAAGGATTGGATTGGATCCTTGGGTAGGTTGTAAATGGAGACATCATTTACCTACCTCTTTGCTTGACAAATTGCATTCTGATGGTATTTTCTTTTTAAAAGACATTGGATGTCCCAGTTTGACTATCATGTGTGAACAAGGTTGGTTATCTGCAAATACACTTGGTCTCTCTGATCCACAAGATGTTTTATGTTGGAATGACTTTCTAGCCATCCTTAAATCTAGTCATATTAGACTTTCTAATTGTGAGGATACACTTGTATGGAATCTATCTAAGAATGGTAGATACACTCCAAAAGATGGCTATGTGTTTTTGCTACAGGACAGGTTTGGTTTGGAACTTACCTGGTGGTGGAAAGTTTTGTGGAAATTTAAATGTCCATTAAAATCAAAAAAATTCTGTTGGTTTCTCTTATCTGACAAGGCACTTACATGGGATGTGTTAGTCAAAAGAGGATTTGAAGGCCTGGGCAGATGTTATCTGTGTAAATTGGAGAATGAATCTAATCTTCATCTTGGGGTGGATTGTCCTTTTTCCAAGAGTGTATGGCTTGATATTGAAGACAAGTTAAAACTCAGGAACCTTTGGTATGGGGTTTCTGTGACTGATTGTTTAAAGAATTGGTGTCTTAATATACAAGTTCATAATATTAGGTCGCTGCCTATTATAGTTATGTGGTTTATTTCGAAGGCTTGTAACAAAAGTTGTTTTGACAATCAATTGTTGAAGCCATCTCAGGTATGCTCTTTCAGTTTGGGTCTGTTGAGAACTTTCCCACAAGGGGACTCTGTTCTGAAAACTAGACCTATTTTTGCAGAAAATATTGATAAATCTTACCCTTGGGGTTTTTTTGATGGATCTTCAGCTAAGGATGCTTCCGCTTGTGGAGCCAGAGGTATACTTTATTTTTTAGATAAACTTTTCTTCTCTTTTAAAGCTGGTTTAGGGGCTGGCACTAACAATATTGCTGAACTTTGTGCTTTAAAGTTACTTCTCACATTGGCCAGGATGAAGGATTATGCTAAAATACAGGTTTTTGGCGACTCTCAGCTTGCCATTAATTGGGCCAAGGGTAAATTCAGAATGCACAATTTAGAATTATCATAATTCTTCAGGAAGTACATAGGCTTTCTGACAGTTTTGAGATGGTGCAGTTTCAGCACATTTATCGCAAAAGGAATAGCACAACTCACACTTTAGCAAAGGATGGAGTGAGGATCAACGAAGGCTACTGGCACATCAAAGAAGTTAGAGATGATACTACTATCGAAACTTATCAGATTTTCTAATCTGTGTTTTGATTTTATTGCAATGACTGTTTATCATGTCAATTGCAGATGTTGGTTTCTGATAGATGATACAGTTTATGAGTCTAACAGACTATAAGTTTTTTCTAGATACTTTGGAATTTCTAATTTCAGCTGATACTATGGTAATTGTTTGATCATATGGGGTATCATATGCCACTATATGATTTTTATGATCTTGATATGCTTTTTGCTACTCTTTAAGGATTGGATATATGATCTTTTGATCTTATGTAATATTTTGATCTTGTTCACTATTTTACTATGTGTGGATAATAGATTTCCTAGATCCATCTGAGGTATGTAAAGAAATTTACGATTTTTTTCTATGAAAAAATATATATATATAAAACCGAAAGGTAACAAATTACAATATAATTCAAATTTCATCAAACCACTAAAAAAATATAAAACCCAAAGGTAACAAATTAAATATAATTCAAATACAAATTTCATATCACTGTAGACGATGGCACATTGTTAAGGTTGCATAAAAGTTTGATTAATTATATTTATTTTATTTTATTTTACATTAGTTTTAAAAGTTAAATATAAAATATAAAAATTTTAATATAAATAAGAATGTTTTTATAATTTAAATATAATTAATTTTTAATAATTATATTATTAAAATCCAATACAACATTAATAACTTTATACTATTTAATAATATAATTTATATATTTATTTTATTAAAAACTATCACAATTTAATCCAACTTAGCTTTCCATGTATCTCTAAACAAACTAAAGTAAGAATACGTGTACACTAATTCTTCAACCATTATCCAAGAAAATGTGTAAACTAATCCTTTAATCATTTGACCTGAAGTGTCACGCATACACATTCATATCACATGAACCATATGTTCAACTATCATGAACTTCCCAACTGTTTAAGGGGATGCACCTTTATATTTTTTAAATAGGTAATGTGTTTTAATGGTTTGTGGCGGAAGATGGGCTTTATATATAATAATAAAATTATTATTAAAAGCTTATATTAAAAATATTGATATTATATTTTTAAAATAAATCCATATAAATACAATTTTCCTTTAAGGAAGAAAGACTTTATTTAAAAATTGAACTTTTATAATAATAAAAAATATTAAATTTATTTTAATTATAAATTATTTAAACAATTAAATATTAATATTTTGAATCCGCGAGATGTAGAACAGTTGGTGGCCGGGTATGGTTAAGATGTGGGGTATGGTTAAGATGCCCCCTAAGCTGGAAGGTCGTCGGTTCTAATCCCGTCGGATACCAAAAAATCCAACCATGTTAAGGGTTGGTGCGGTCCAGGCCGAGTGCGATCCCCGGGTGATTTTGACGGCTTAGATGCCCCTGGTTCATGGTTTCTTAGCCAATGGCAACCCTGCTAGTCAAGGGGGTTCCACCACTTTGCCAACAACAAAAAAAAGATTAATATTTTGATATTCCTTACCATACTCAATAAGACATGGCGATCAATATATATTATGCAGCGCAGCATTAAATGCGGCGGCGGCTGCGTTGCATACCGTCAGATGTCAGGCATACTGAGATCCGACGGTATGCAGCGCAACCGCCACCGCATTGAATGCTACGCTGCATAATATATATTGATCGCCATAAGACATCACCAACATGCGTCCATTAAAATAAGTACATATTTTCTATTGAGAATCTAACTTGCAAGGTATATGTACATATTTATAAGAACCTTTATGGAAAACAAACCTTTGACTTTGCAATATATATGTAAATGTGTATCAAAAGGCCAAATTAAAGGGAATGGTTGAAGTGTTAACTAAAACACCTCACCTTTAATAGACTCCAATAAATTATAATTCTTTGATTTCTAAATCATTCATTAATGGGATTGCATTTTTAGATTCTAAATTGATTCAAATTTTTCGAAATTTTTATATCGAATTTTTTATTTAATAAAAATATATTTTGATATGATGAGATTGTAGGTTTAAAATTTCAACCAAAAATATGTTGAAAAAAATATAGATTAAAATAGTAATAACAAAAACAACAAACATAAAAAAGTGTAGTGTTTTATTTAATGTTTAGTTATGCTAAACTAAAGTTTTTGATGAAATGTCTATGTTTTATTGATTAAGAATGCATCTTATATGGGAAAGTGAGGTTACAAGGCGTATACATGCCAAAAGTCCAATAAACCAAAGTTATTTCTTACTTTTTTTAAGGTCCAATAAATCAACGTTGGTCTCAGTGATCACCAAAGCCACTACCACCATCGGTGAATTGGTTGAAGGCTAAATTGGTCATGGCAGACATATAGATTGAATCTATGAAGGATAAAAATGAGGAACAGATAGAAAGATAAAGTGAAATATCTTGAGCAGGAGCAATACTTAAGATTTGCAATTGATAATAAAATCTTCCAGCTCTTAAGGGCTTAGTCGGTTCTTATGGATTTGAACAGAGAATGGCAGGGAATGACACTATGGTGGAGCAAGTACATGTGGAAATACAATAAGCACAAGCTTCATACTTCTCTTCCATAGATGGACAGATGGAGGACGCCCTAGAGGGGTCGAGCATTAAACATGACTAAATTTTGTTTTAGAATATAAGTATGCTTTGTATTTTGGGAAATATTATAGAATTTACTCATGCAGATATTAAAAACAAGAAGGTATTAGATTACGCCACTTTTGAATTTGGAACTATGTTTTTAATTCGGAACCTTTTTTCCTCGAAAAAAAATAGCGCAATTTATTTCATAAAATAAATCACCTTTTACAGAGGCTCGTAGACCTTATCACATCATGCATGTACAAAAATGGATACAAGTATGCCACATATCCATCTTAATATGATTGTGTCATATACAATACCCAAAACATATCCCTATTACAACCATTAATTATTTATCATATTCATCATCAAAAGCATAAAATAACTATAGATTATATTCATTTGAATCCACTGCATATAAATGCCTTTAGAGTGTTCTTAGTCCAAATTGATTGTGTATAGGGCCTCATATTCATTTAAATTTGAAACTTATTGTACTTATAACTCATATTACACATCAACAAAATGTATCCCCAAGTTGATCGGACAAGCTGCAACCTCTTTTTTTTGCTAATCCAAAAAAGTATCTGTTTTTGTGGAAAAAAACACTACTTCCAGCATCATCATAAAAATATTTAAAAAATTCAAAAACATTCATAAAAAGAGGGTCATAGCAATGCTCGTCAAACCATAGGTTAAATCTCCACGATGTCCTACTTCTCTATCAAGATATATTTCTTGGTGATCCTTGTTTATCATGTAATGATAACAAAACTTGATGAAGTGAAATTTCATGATGGTGAGGTTGCTACTATAACAATTATGGAGATTATCTTACGAACAAATGTTTTGATACATAAATACTGGTAGTTGTATATTTCTAAATGTTGGGAGGTGCTTTCTACAACCCAAATGGGTGAAATGTGTCATGACTATAATGTATGTACACTTAAAAAATAATAATTAATACAAAATATTATGTAAGCTCACAATTAAAATTTAAAAAAAAAGATATATATTAAATTCTCCAAATATAAATACAATTTCTAGATAGATTCATGTTAAATTCTACATCACGATATTGAATCAATAGATTCATATTAAATTATATTGCTCGATATTGAATAGAATGTAAGATCAATCCCCATATGTTGGCCCAATACAATAATTTACAAAACTAAAAATAAAGTAATAATAATAATGATCGAATCACATTGATACTTTCTTTGTTGTTTGTAGTCAATGAATTTGTAATTCTATGGCATTGCACATAGAGTAATTAGAAGCATCTAGAATCATGTGTCGCACATGTAACATTAATAAATTAAATAGAAAAAAATGACCTCCAAAAAATGAAAAAAAAAATTAAAACTTAAAAAGAATCATTATAATAAAATAAATCAACATAAGTCCATCTTAACTCTGGATCTACCAAACCGAGAGGGATGAAATCCCTTTTGGTGCAAACCTTTCCTTGTGTTTTGCACTCTAAAAAAGGTTTGTACCTCAAGGATTTGATCCCTCTCGACGCTTGGTAAATCTAGAGTTAAGATGGATCTGTGTTGATATATATTTAATATATATCGGTTTTAAAATAACACATATAATTGTTTTTCAAGGAGAAAAGTGTAATTCCATTTCTTCTAAAGAGAAATCACATATGTCAAATGCTCCTTATCATTTAGGATCATTTTCCAAGTACTAAAAGTGAGACATTGAAATGCTTATTACCAAAACAAAAGTCTCCAAGGCATCCAATATAATGTTCTTTTACAAAATTGTGAGTGGTTACTTACTTATAAGTAAAAAATAATCAAGCATAGGTTTGCTACTAACGAAAGAAGATTAGAGAGAATGGGCATGGAATTACTCCAATCTCTGGTCATTTTTAGATTCCACTATAGACCAAGTCCCCCAATGTAGTTGTGGAGCTTCTTTTGACAGGCAGTTTGCTTTCAAGTTTCATTCAATGAAAATATGTCTAATAGAAGCATTGTGAATGGAGTTGAACAATAGGATGGCCTCATCCCACTAGGATTGTAGATTATAATTCTTTATTCTATATCTACAAGTAGTCTAATTGACAACTTTTATTGAGAGTTACAAAAATTCTTGATATAATTCATACCTCTAGTGCCAATGTTAATAGCAATTCCAGGGCCCATAGTTCAACATCGTTGTTTGTACCTTAGTTAAGATCAACTTTGAATCCAAGAGAATGTGAAACAATAGTGTGTAGGATATTTCCAAATCCCATTGAGTGGTGGTCCCCTTGGGAGGCCCCATCGAAGTAAGCTCGGAGCTTACTTATATCAATCACCACCTCCACTAGGATGCTTAGGTATTTTAAAGTGGCTTGCGAGTTGCATGCGTTGACAATATTTTAACCTAGATGGAAACAAAAATTGGGGATGATACCTTATCCTCAAAGAGTGTTGAATTATGAGCCAACTAGGTCCCCCAAGAAATGGTCAAAGGGAGTGCGCATATGGATTTTGTATGTGGATGATCGCACCACCTCTTGAAACCATCCTTGACAATGTCGCTAACCTAAATGATATTCAAACCAATGAAACCAACAAACTCTTCCCATACTTTTTGTGCAAAGGAAAATGACATGACCAAGTGATAATTTGAATCTCCATGAGCATGGTATAGACTGTATCTTCCAAGACTAGTAAAGAACCTCCTTTGGAGGATGTCTTATTGTTGTTCAGGAAAACACACCCTTATAACCTAGGGCCTCTGGGGTTACCAACTTACTAGAGTAAACTTGCAGACAATCAGCTATGTAGAAATTGAAATAGGAATAGGAAGAAAACTGAACAAACCTGGTTTATGACGGTTGATCCTAGATTTTCTTCTCCTCTTCCAGTTGCTTCCGCAGCTTCTAGGGTATCTCCAATCAACTGAAAAGAACAAGTTCTTCCTGCAAATATCTTATATATATATCAATGGTTAATGAAATAACATATTTATAATGAAATTATAAGATAATTAAGAAATCAATGTATACAAGAGTGCACAAAATTGGAAGAAGAATTTTCTTTATTAATAAACAGAGATGGTGAGATTACAACCCAACGTCTGAAACAAGTGCTCCTCTGCAAATCAAGGACACTAAGTTCTGCTGCTCCAAGATGTCTGAAGGCATACCACAAGCATAACTTTGTTCTTCTAAGAATTATTGATTAGCCCCATCCCATGCCCTCTATTTATACATGAGGAAAGAGAGAAGTTTTGATGGTTGAGATGGTTTAGATAGTTGAGATAGTTATGATTAAGGGCTCAACTATTCTCAACTAATCGTGTTTTATTTTTGAACTTCAAATTAAGGTACACGTGACTATTGATATAGGCAAGTCGTGTATGACACACGACCAACTTTAAGGAAACCCGCGTGTTCAATGTACGCGCAAGTTGCAATGTACATACTCGCATGTGACACGGCGGTTGTTGTGAAAATAGTCGCCTATGCAACCCTAATGTTCAAATAAAAATATACTCAGCTGGTCAGATGATGATGTATCAACAGTCATGCCCATCTATATTGTTTTGGCTACTTCAATCCAGTTTGTCCTTTTTTGTCCCGACATATTGGATGTCAGTACTCGGACGGAGAAGTGTCATTTTACATGATAACAGATGCCCCCTAATGTGTGAGGTCAGACGGAAACGATGGCCGAAATACATTACAAACTTTGATCTTGGAGAACTCAAGTGACCAAGGCAACAGAGGAGGTACCTAAAACATATACATAGCAAACTCATATACAAAATCATATATGAGGATGCCATGTTAAATATAATGGAACACTAGATTCTTTAGAATATTTGATTACATCATATGATATGGGTAACAAGACCACGTATATTACAAAGGTGGATCGAAGCCACAATATATAATGATGATTCTTCAAAATCTGGAAGCTGTGTAGCTGATCATACCACAATATTGTGCAACTTAGGCTATAGAGGTGAACCTAAGGTCTTCGTCAAAATCCAAAGGAACCAGTACAATACCTACCGTGTGAATAGATGTGTTGAATTCAAACATGGAAGGAACTCAACAAGATGTTAGAAAATGAGTGAAACTGACAACTGAAGCAAATTAGTTCACCAATAACGGTAGTGAATCCTAAGGTACCATCGTCAAAACTCTAGGTATTCGTCTTCAGGAAGTGCTGATGAGAACTCGTGTTGTGATGAGGAAGGCAATGAATCCTCCAAAAAATCACAAGAGTGACTAGGAACTGGATACAGGAAGGTAGACACAAGTAATACTCATATAGGATAACGATGGGAATCAAGAAAATAAGCAGATGAAGGGACAAATACTTGAACAGTGAGCATGACACAGAGATGACCCAAGGCAACTTTTAACTTGCCGATAGTACAACTAGACTTATATGTCATGTAGGAGACATGATCAGATTCCCCATGTATGATGGACAAGTGGAGGAGTAAAAACTCAAAGTAATAGCTTAGTTGAAAGTGTCAATTGAGACATGAGCATTGGAAAGTTCAGAGAGTGATATGTTCAAGGAGCACATGTTGCCACTGTTTATAACCCAAAGAGAGTAATTCTTCCTTATATTTCCTGTTAAATGTTAATGAGTCCAAGAAAGTCAACTTAGGTCTCTCTTCATTTTTGACAAGCTTGAAGAGGGGAGAGAATAATGCTTGATAAGGTTACTAATTCCTGGATTTTACGAGCCCGAGCTAGTACATGCTCGTTGGTGTTTTCATATTTTGAGAGTCTCAAAACTCCGAAGAAGACTCCATGGGGTGATTTTTCATACAATTTAGTCTCCCAAGGCCGGAAAAGTATAAAACAATCCACAAAAGAACTCTCTTAGCACCCGAAGGACAAAGGTATGCCTTTTTCGTACTAAGTCAGCATGATCCAAAAAAGGGGTAAACTGTCACCAGATTGACACACCTTCAAGAGTGGCAAATAGCCTGAGTTTAACGAGTGTGAAGGAAGGCAAGATCACTCGGAAAGATCCATTGGATTACAAGAAATGGGGCTTACAACAATAAACTCGATGCTTTGTTCTTTAGGTTTTAGCGAGAATGACAAAGACATAAAGTGCGCTCGGAATATTTTTCGTGTTTGGATCTAGAGCACGAAAAAGAGAAAACTAAGCTCATATTGGGTGTTCCTTTTTCGTAAATTTAGTCCCTCGGGTCCAGAAAAATGATAAACCTATGCCTGAGAATACTATTCTCAATTCCGAAGAAAAGAGATTGCTCCTTTTTTCGTAACTATTCCACATGGTCCGAAAAAGCGATAAACTACCACCAATGTGGATGCCCGTTCACTTATTCTTAATGATTATGAATGAACAAGTTTATTCGACAGTCAAATCTATTTTGAGGAGTCAGACCTAGGCCTAAAGAAACTCCATAAGGGTGGGGAGCCTTATAAACAAGGATAGCTTGCAAAAATATGCAAAATGAAGGGTCATTTTGTCATGAATAACTAATAAGAAGGCTCCTGCAAACCTACCACAACTGCGGCATGAGTACCAATAGACAGTAAAGTGTTCTAAACTAGGGTACCCATGAAAAGGAGGCCCTATCCATGGAAGAACAATGATGTAGATGAAGTAAAAAATGGTTTAACACCATAGTCTGTGGTCAAAGACGTAATCCTAGGGTTAAAAACGGATAAGGTATAGATGCAAAATTACATATGGAGAACCAAATCCTACCCTATATGAGCGGATAACGACTTTTTAGAGATCTCGAACCTGTTGCACTTAGGAAAAAGTCATGGTATTAGTTCATTTATAAAAAACAATTTTTAAACGATAGTCTATAGGTCAAAAAATTTGAAATTTTTCTATATATAGTTCAAAAACAAAAATAAAACATACCATTTGACAATTTACCCAATTTGGAAATTTTTTAGCTCTGGATTCAACTGTTCGTCGAGGATAAACCAGTAGACCAAATTGACTTCCGTCAGTTGCAGGTTAATCTACTCTCCCTTCTCCTTCTTTTCATCCATTCAATTTTCATTTTTTGTGAAAACTTTTATGATTTTGAGTCGGCCCAAAAAAGGATCATGCAGTACATGCAGGTATGCCACTATGACAGTCATGTACACGTGCTTCATATGCGACTTTCTTGAAGGCAACCCACATGTGACACGCGATGTGCTTAAAGCATAGTCGTGTGTACTACGCGACCTAGCAAAGCTTGCAACATGGACAAAATTGAAAGAAATCAATGGATTCTAATGATCAATAATGGTAAATGGGAAGGTACAAGATGGTGCTAGAATGGAGAGAAAGAGAGCACGAAGACATGGATCCAGAAGCTCTACAAGATGCCCCAACATTGCATGTTTTACAGTAATGTGGTTTACTTAAGTTCTTTTGTACTTCCTGCATGAGGCCCAATGTCCATTTACTAGAACATCTGATCAGTTACTGGGATCATGACCTTGGTGCCTTCGATATTCAAGGGGAGATATTTAAGGTTACATTAGAAGGCATGTACTTTATTACAGGGTTGTCCCGCAGAGGTATTCCCATGAACCTTGAGGGTACAGGTAGGGGTGGTAACCCTATGAGTGTCCAGGACTACATTGATACTTACTGCCCACTAGGCACGTAGAAGAAGGTATCATGCATTCCTATTGTTCACATAAACAACTTTCCATTACAGGTAGTAGTAATCACTATAGTGAGAATTGTTGAATCTACTTCATTGCATCTAGTTACTCGGACACATATGAGGATTGCAGTGGAGTGTATGCAGGGGGTAGTTTTTTACTGGTGCTAGAGTATGATCTTGATTATGAGGAAGCATCTCTCTGACTGCAAGAGAGGACACAGAAAGAAATTTGGATACTCAAGCATACTAGTAGCGTTATTCTTCGAGAGAGTGACTACTATCAGCCTCGCAGTGGCACTACCACCAACTTCTCCTCCTCAACCTAGACTGGCCAGATGGGGAGAGGTATTCCTCTGTCAGGGTGGTAGAGGATCTATGTAGAGTGTTTATGATGATGACTTTTATCTATGGTGGGAGCAGCAAGTGCCAGCTATCAAGCAGTTTTCATACTCTGGACTTGACTTTCGAGGAGATAATGAGCTAGTCCTCCCGCTAGCGGAGGCATGGGAAGAGCTAGGTATTTTTATCTTTTTGTTATTTAATTTTTATGAATTTTAATCATAAAGATATATACATATGTATAAGAGTTTTAATCCATGTAAATGTTTTAAAATGCAGATGTTGGACATGTACGCCCTGATGGGCATCCTAGGACTTTTGTACGGCCTGTACAAGGAGGGGACCAAGGTATCCTTAGATTTCTTGAGGGGAAGCTGGCAAAGCTGACCCAAGGAGTTCCTACCATACATATAGAGAGGATTCCCATTGTGATGCAGGAATTTGTTGTAGGGATTCCACCTACCTAGATACGCCTACTGAGGAGGGTAGCCAGGGTCGTTTTACATTACAGAGAGGCCCAGGAGGCAGCTACAGCCAAGGAGGATGAGGAGAAAGCCTAGATCTATAGGAATTTGTGGATTATGATCCTAGTTTTTTGCATATTTATACACTTGTAACACGATCTTCAGATCAAGACTTGATCTATCTATGGACAAAATTTTACACACACACACACACACACATGTATATAGATAGATATATTGGATGGTTATTTACATGTGTTCCAAATGTATCTATTATGTATATTTTACAAAATATGTGGCAAGTTCCAATCTAGAATGTTGTTCGCATATGCATCAGTTATTGTATTTTCATTTCTTGGAATGTGATTAAATGAAATATAATCAAAATTTCTTTCAAGTATTCTAACCTGCAAAAACTGACGTAACAAGGTAGGGTTTCACACCTAATAAGCTCCATTGAGCTGGGAAACCACAAGTTGAGATTCAAGTTTGACCTCTAGCCGGGTGATTTCACGTGACAAGGAATCCCATAACAACTCAATAACAGTCGTGTACTCAGCCACATTATTAGTGGCAGGACCTAAGCAAGCGCCTCCAGAGGAAACTAGCTATCCTGAGGGTGAATAAATGACCCATGCGGCTAAAGCCAGGTTACAGGTATGGTAGCTAGAGCCATCTACAAAACCTACGAACCACTCAGCTGACATTTGTAACAACCAACAGATGGTATAAGAAACACTAACCAGCTAACTATTGTACATAAAAATACATACAATAAAAATACAAGAACAAGCACTAAGCCTAGGTGTAGTACTTCTTTTGTTTTTGTCGAAAGGGTTTAGAATCAATATAGGTGTGGATTATGTGTCCAACGATAGGTGGATCTGTGCCTAATATATAGGACCAGGCATATGCGTCATGAAATTTCTTAAAAAGGGTAGTATATATGGAAATCTCCTCTGGAGAGCAGTTTACATCGATATGCACATTTTCGACGACGTCGGGATTTACAGAGATGTTGATAGGAATGGTAACATAAATATTTGCCATATTCCCCTTTGTAAAAAATTCCCTCCTTTGGAAAAGGAATAATTGGTACATCAACGTCTTCTGTCAGTCTCACATATAACTCTTGGTTTACAATTCTACTCAGCTTAGGACCTATAGTGAAGATCTTCACAAATCTTATTTCACCCACTTATGGCTTCCAAAATGGCTTCATCCAAAGGCAAAACCATGTTTAAGTAGTCATACGAATATAAAGAGTTATCTACCTAATCAGGCAGGTAAGATTCTTTCGACTCTTCTGAGACTATAGAAAGAGTCACAGTAGAATCCGCAGTGGTGTCAACAACAGCGCAATAAGAGCACTTCAGGTTCATAATGGGAAGGAAGGACCCAAGGATTTGTTCTATCGACAACCATCACGATAGACTTCCTTACACTGGTAGAACCTAGATAATTTATCGAGATGGGGATATCAAATGTGCCCATTATCGATGAATACATTCCAACCCCCAAGTTCTCATTAGTCGATTTAACATGATCAACCAAAGGTACATTGGACTCATTAGTTTCCAAATGGCCCTTCCGAGTAAAACTGAGATGGTCAACAGTAACCAACTTCCCTGCATGTGGAAAAAACACCGCTCACAGAACAGCCGAGGCAATCGCACACATGGCGTAAGTCTAGGTTTTCCCTAAAAGCAAGTTATAGTCAAAAGGAGCATCAATCACCTCTACTTTCATAGCCATCGCTTTCCCTGCCAGCTTAATCTCAAAATATGGTAGTATACCATACGGACGGAAAGACCTTCCGTTGAAGCAGTAAGTAAGGTGTTTGACGGAACTAGATCCGGGTAACCCAAATCCTTCCAGCAAGAAATAGACATAACACATGTGGAAGCACCTTTGTCGACAACTGTACATCCAATGGTTTTGCCACCATGAATGACATCTACTGATAAAGCCACATGATACAATAGGCGAATCTTAACATCTCACAGATTAAACTTCACCATGAGGCTCGATGAATCCATACTGCCTAAAGTTGCTAAGAGGGCATCCCGCTGAGTAGGACAGCTCTGTAACACTTCCAATGTGGACATTGCACAAGGATTTTGGGCCAAATATTCCACCATAGAGTAGTTAGAAGCAGCCCTAGAATTTGGATTGTGAAATTCCTTTTTAAAGAAACTTTTCAATATTCTAGGCATTGGATCAGCATGTTTCTCGATCATGAGAGGGTTAGAGGTTTCACCAACAGACTTACCCTTCTTAGGAGCCTCCATCTCATAATTTTTATTTCTCATCTAGAGTAAGGTATTATATCGTACCATATTGATATAGTTCTGATCAGGGGGGGCACTAGGGGTTCCCCCAGCTACATTAGAAATAGAAGTTGCATTCTGTCCTTGGGGAAATGGATCCTTCAGAACAAACGGTTGTTGGTTTTTAAGCAACTTTTGAGCTTGATCTATGAGAGGAAATTAATGAGTCAAGTGATCTCCTTGGAAAAACTTACAGGGAAATTTCACGTTCTTCTTATCTTTCTTATCTTTCTTACCCATCAACATTATTCATGGGTTTCGGCTTGTTTTTATTTCCCTCGCCCTTCTTCCCTTTCTTATTTTTCCCAATGGGCTATTGATTTCCCTTCTAAGAACATTTGCAAAAACATTTGCATTTTGAGGTGACGGGGAAGACTTTGCTACCTTCGCTATAGACTGCTTCACTGACAACTCATGGAGTTGCTTGGCCAAAGACTCTACAGTGGGAGAATTAACTGAACCAACCACACCATCGGCATAAGGCCCAGGCTTGGGTTTCTCGACACTATGGGTAGATTGCGGTGCCTTGGGTATAATTTCATATAATATCCCAGACTGGGCATATATCAAATCCATCTGCTAGGCCCTGAGGTCATCCTCTTCTTCAATGGTCACCCCCGAAGTGGATACATCCTTAGATATATAAGGCAGTAAGGATTTTAGGAACCACTCTAATAAGAACTCGGGGGGTATGGTGGATTTGATAAGCCTCTTCCATCTTCGCCACTCTTGGATATGATCTGAGATATGTGTGAATTTTTCTTGTGGAAAGGTAGACAATAGGTTTGTGCTGGCATCATACCGGACAAGAAGCTGGAAGTGATTAAGGAACACATTTGCTAAGCCCAAAAAATTGTCAAATGCAACAGAGGGAAATTCAATATACCATTTTGTTGCAACACTAGTCAAGGTTCTTTGGAAAAGCCTCAACCGAATGGTGTCATCGTTCAGTGAGTTTGAAGAGCACCTTAAGTGAAAAGTGCTTATATGGGCAGCTAGATCTTCGCCAGCTTTTCCCTCAAACTTGGGAATGTATGAGGGTAATTTTCTAGGAACAAGTGGCCACGTGACACTATGCCTCACTGGGTCATTCATCAACTTGGATAAGTCTGTCAAGTTTAAATTTGTCAGGAAGGGAAGTTTAGGCCTAACCAGAGCTTGAAAAGCATGAGTCCGGGATGTAGAAGGACATGCCCCCTGGTTCCCAAATGTAAAGGTGGGGTTGCCCCCAGCCGCTGGTTGTGAAGTAGTTGGACTACTTTCAAATAGATTCCACCTATAATCCATTGGATTATTTTTGTGTGGTACAGTATAAGCGGTTTGAGCCGCTCCGAATAAAACTAGAGTCAAAAAGACAGGAGCATGTATCCCTCCGCTAAAAAGAGAAAAGGGAGAGATCGTGAATGGGGCCGAAACCGGTGTCTGGAAAGCTTGACCAAAAGTGTTTGTGTTTCCAAACTGCATGCCCACATATACAGGTGTAGGACCTACAAATGGAGTGGATGGGGGAATGTGCCCCCCCATTCCACAAGAAACCCTGAACAAACGAGGAGGATACACTAGGACCAATCTGAGCAGTATGCATGAAAGAGGGGGAAGCAAAAGGTGCACTGGGAATCCCAGTGACCACCCCACTAGAAGTACCTACTACATTCGACAGAGTTGATGGTTGGACCACTCGACTACTTGGTGACAAAGGTGCAGTAGGTGCATTTGGTCTTGGAGTACCAACCAAGGGAGGTGGCACTCCTCCAACCAAAATGGCTAAAGTGGGGGTATAAATATCTTCTCCAAAGCTAGCCATAACTCTGCTCACAGGAAAAACAATAACAAGTGAATCAAAAGAAAGAACTTGGATGGTCATGAGATCACTTAAGTTAGTCAGAGGTGGGTTAAAATTCCTTGCAAACTCATCAGCCTGCAAGTATTCAATCTCTACTGCAGTTGTATCTACCTGATTACTCCTAAGTTACAGTTCACTTGGAACTTCACTAACTCCTACTGGTTCAAATGAACCGTCAGTACCTAGTCTCCACCTTTGAGGGGGCGGTGGAGGCTCCGCTATATCAGATGGAGGAAGGTTTCGCAACCTTCTTGACCTACGGAGAGGTTGGTCCTCCACAGCTAAAAAATTGACTCACACACACATAAAGGCTAACTAAATAAAGACAAATAAAAAAAACTCACTAAAAATTTCTTAAAGCCATACAGACACAACAAGTATAAGATATGTCTTCCAAAGGAAAGCATGGAATTATTAAGGCTCAGGTCCAACCAATGAAGAACTGATAGATGGTTACTTAGCGTCCCATGAAGATGTTCTTAGGAACAAGCGGGAATCACCCAATTGCCCTCCCAAACTATCTACCGGGGTTACCTTCCAAGCCCGTCCAAGGTAAACTAGAATTAGCCTTCCGGTATTACATGTGTATGATCCCTAGTGTCAAGAGACTAAAGGCTACAGCAACTACACTGAGATTCTGGAAAAACAATCGCAAGCCTAAAACTTACGCGTGGGCAGGGTAACAAAGCCCGAAACCCTATCAAAACCAGCACCACACGTGGCCCAAGAGGTGGTATTGACAAGATCCCCAAACGTGTAAAAATCTTGATCTACGCTCGAACAAGGAATCTGAGGGTTATCTCCCCAGTCCAGGTCCTCAAACGGCCTCATGCTTAACTCATGTGTGAGAGAATCTCTCCAGATGGTCTCATGTAGAGGAGGATTTACCTAGTGAAAGGCCAACTACGTCTGAAGTCAAATACTTATGGGCAGTTAAAACTCCCTAGTCGACAAGCCTAGCCTGAACTAGTTGATGTATGAACCTAGAAAAAAGAAACTTACTAGTAAATTTTAATTAATTCGTTCTGTTTAATTGGTTGTTATTAGTCGGAGGTAGCGGGATGAGATTGTATGGTGTTATAGACTTAGCAAAAGAAAGCAAAAAAAAATGTAAAAAATGGAATTTTCAAAGCAAATTTCAACTACTATGCCAAATTTTCTTTTCTTTTTCTTGCAAAATGAAAGCTAATGAATTTAAACTAAGCATGAGAAACTACAAGACTTTTTTTTTATTTGAATTTTTCTTGAAAAATAACGAAAAGAACACTAGATGCAAACTAATGCAAAAAGTATAAAATATTTTTGTCTTTTTTTTCTAAAAATTTCAAAAATTATAATGCAAATGAATGCAAGCTTGAGCAAGTTTGAACAATCTAAACATATATCAGTAAATGATGCAATCAAATCCTATAATGACACACTTCACCCAGGCAGGAATAAATGGCACAAAATCAAACTTGGTGGAACTATCAAACTTAAAAGCTTACTAGATCCACAAAATGGGAGAAATACAAACTCAAAGTACAAACAGCAGTGCAGAGCATAAAGTGTTCCTAAGGACTTATCAATGACCTAGAACACAAGCACTCAACCCAAAAATCCAAGTAGGAGGAACAACAACATTCACAAATTAAGAAAGTCAAACACAAAGAACCCAAGGAATTGAATGATCAAGTAACTGTGAGATGTACATACCTAAGACTTAATGAATCATGTCAGAAACAGAACATTCACAAGCCTCTGAGAGATCACCGAAATAGGGACAAGAAAGAACCTTGTGAACTCAAAGAAAGCTACAGGAACACACAACTGTTATAAATACAACTCGCATGTGACATGCGGCTATCCATAATGCAATCCACGTATACAAGGTGAAACACATGACTGTCAATAAGACAACCCGCGTGTACTACTAAGAAAATTTCAAAGAAAAATTAATAGTAGACAGGTCCTGAACATGCCAAACTAAAAATTAAAGGAAAAAGGCAGACCAATCACACCCAAAATCAAAAAGAGAAAAGAATGATCAGGAAACCTAAAGGAAAGGACCCATAGCAGCCTGGACTCCCAAGTGGATTCATCAGTTCTATTGTTTAGGAAAACACACCCCTATAACCTAGGGCCTCTGGGGTTACCAACTTACTAGAATAAACTTGCAGAAAATCAGCTATGTAGAAATTGAAATAGGAATAGGAAGAAAACTGAAAAAACCTGGTTTATGATTGTTGATCCTAGCTTTTCTTCTCCTCTTCGAGTTNAGGGTATCTTCAATCACCTGCAAAGAACAATTTCTTCCTGCAAATATCCTATATATATATATATATATATATATATATATATATATGGTTAATGAAATAACATATTTATAATGAAATTATAAGATAATTCATAAATCAACGTATACAAGAGTGCACAATATTGGAAGAAGAACTTTCTTTATTAATAAATAGAGATGGTGAGATTAAAACCCAACGTCTACAACAAGTGCTCCTCTCCAAACCAAGGACACTGAGTTCTACTACTCCAAGATGTCTGAAGGCATACCACCAGCATAACTTTACTCTTCTAAGAATGATTGATTAGCCCCATCCCATGCCCTTTATTTATACATGAGGAAAGAGAGAGGTTTCGATGGTTTCGATGGTTGAGATAGTTGAGATAGTTATGAATAAGGGCTCAACTATTATTGACTATTTGTGTTTTATTTATTAACTTCAAATTAAGGTACACGCGACTATTGATATAAGCAAGTTGTGTATGGCACGCGACCTGCTTTAAGGAAACCCGCGTGTTCAGTGTACATACTCGCGTGTGACATGCCTGTTGTTGTGCAAATAGTCACGTGTGCAACCCTAATGTCCAAATAAAAATATACTTAGCTGGTCAGATGATGATGTATCAACAGTCATGCCCATCTATAGTGTTTCGGCTACTTCAATCCAATTTGTCCTTTTGTGTCCCGACATATTGGATGTGAGTACTCAGACGAAGAAGTGCCATTTTACATGATAACACCTATGTTGGAACCATATTTTTTAGGAGGATCCACGTAAGGATACGAGCCTTTGATGGACATTGAAAGTGCTAGATCGATTTCCACCACTATTTAGGTGGCTCTTGGACCTCTTCTTCATTCAAGACATTGCATCCAACTTTGGGTGTGTATTCACCATGTGGGTGCTTCAACCATAGGAGAGAATCATATTCATCATTGGGTCTTACATGGTTGGCATATAGTTTATCAATGTAAATGTCTCAACTAATATTGTCTTCCTCATTGATTCCTAATATTGCACTCAACATCCAGGCCTAGTGGTAAATAGAAGAATTTTGGTGGTTTGCCACCTGAGATAACATGAAGATTACTCTAACACACATATGATGAATCAATATGTGGAGCAATATCAAGTTTACATTATATCATATCCATGAATTTAGCACACTTTGGACTTGCAATCCTTTTCCAACCTTCCAACATAACCAATTTCTAACTAGGGGGAGATCATTTATTAAAGCATTTCAAATTAATCAAAAATTTTGAGAAGAAATATTTGGAGGAAAAATCCAAGCCATCTATTATTCTGAGTAAATTCATTTTATGTGAATAACTTTAGACCAAATTCCATTGGATTTTATCATATTCCAAATAATCGTAGCTTCCATAGTTTTTGTGAACAAGAAGATATTTTTAATCCCAACCCCTCGGGATTTTAGGAGGGTTGCTCATTTCCATTTCATAAGTGGAAGGTCGTATTTGTCTTTATTGCCAAACCAATTGAACTTAAAACATATCCTCCTAATATTTTTGAGAATGTGTTTTGGAATCCATGTGAGGTTGACCAAAAGATAGGTTGTGCCCCCATAATAGATTTCACAAGCACCAAGCACCCCCTTTAGGATAGCCAATGGTTGCATCACATATTGACTTTTCCCTTTACTCTTTGAATGAGACATAGCTTGTCCAATTTCATATGCATTCAAAAGAAAACTAAGGTATTTTAACCTAGAATCTATCTCACTTGATGAAAAGTAAATATCATGTGCAAAGACACCCTGTCTTGTTCCTCTGAGTCATGATGAAGAATTGAGGATTTTCAATGTTGACATGCATGCCTATAACTGCAAAAAAATATCAAAAACATCTTTTAGTTTTTTTTGTCTCCCCTGTCTATGGAAGAAATTAGTAAGTTTTCATCGATGAACAATAAATGAGTTAGAGGACATGAATTGGAAATCTGTATGCCTTTGATCAAGCCATTCATGAGTGTAGCTTTGATTAGTCTATAAAATCCTTCCATGATTAAGAGGAAAAGTAGAGGGGAGAGGGGGAAAACTTGTCAAATCACTCTCTTCAAATTGAGGAATCAAGTAGCATATCCATTTACTAATGGATAAAGGGAGGTTGATGTTATGCAACTCACGTTCCATGACACCCTAGGTGTATTAAAAGGAGGTGTAGATAAATCCAATCCACACAATCAAATGCTTTGGACAAGTCATATTATAAGGCCATAAATTTGTATTTTTTTATCTTGATGGAGTGTAAACCCTCCTAGGCTACATCAATGATGTCATGGATCTACCTTCCTTCTAGACATTTGAATTGCTCTTTTGAGATATTGAGAGATAAGATGGGATTTAGTCTTTTAGTTTTAATTTTAGATATGATATTGTAGACATGATTTCATAGGGAATTTGGCATTATATAATCGAAGCAAAATGGATTGTATACCTTAGGAATAAGGGAAAGGAAGGTAGAGTTAAAAGTTGGAAAGACCTTACCCATTAATTTGGATTGCTCAACAACGCCTTAAATATCCTCCCCTACAAACTCAATGCAACCTAAGAATAATTCTATTGGCATCCCATTGTGTCCTAGGCTCTTATCTTTCTGAAATCTATGGAGGACAATTTCTAGCTCATTCAAATTGACCTCTACCATTAGATGCTCATTAACTTCTTCATTGAAAAATTGTGAAAATTTGGATGTTACCTTCAGAATCTCAGCAATTGTTGGTCTTTCATTAGCATTGAAGTATTTAGTGCCCTCATGTGTTATTCCTGTAAAACTAGTTATTTTTTCACCATTTGATTTAGTAATTTTCCATATAGTGTTGCTTGTTTCTTTATTTTCACAAATGTGTGAAAGTAATTGGTGTTTTCATCATGACATTTGGCTAGAGGGATTTGATTTTTATAGGCCACCCTTTTTCTTGATTAAGAAGGAATTCCTTCTCTTTTTCCTATAGGTATATCAATTCCTGTTTGGAGTGAGTAGAGAGATATGCAAACCCTTCACTATTATAGATCTGAAGCAAGTTATCCTCTATCTTGGAAAGGATCATTTCCTCTCTAAGTTTTTTTCTTAAGACAGGGAAATGGATGCCTTCTTGGAATTTTTTAGATTGTCTAGGAATTGCAATGCCATTGAGTAGGATAGTGGAATTTGTATGGGTCCAAATCTCTTTCATGGCAGCAATGAAGTTGTCTTTTATAGCCATTTAAGATTCAGTTTAAATATGTTGGGAGGTTTTTACTCTTCATAGATCATATCAGGAATAACAAGTAGGCGATCAAAATCCCTACCCTAAAAAATCCACTATGTACATTTGACTTTTTCCTTAAGGAACGAATCCAAGACTAGGAATATATCTGGATTTTTTGCTACTTAAGCTTCCCCCACCCAGTTGTTATAGGTTTATAATTGTAGGCTTTATATCAACCAACCACAATTGTAGGCTTGATATCAACCAACCACACTTCCTCCTATTTATATATAAAGTAGTTTGATAGACCATCCACATGATATTGCATGCCCCAAACCTACGAATATCTGAATGGTAATTTTACATCCCATCCCAAGATTAGCAGTCCTTGAAAAAACCAATTCTCATTGAAAAAGTGGTCACATAAGTCACATTTATCCATAGATGGTTGATACATGTTGAAAAAAATAATTTCCTTCTCAATCTCTTTCATAAGAAAATAATTCCAAGACTTGGGGGAACATACCATGAGTTAGTTAGATGGAAAATCCTGTACTTCCATCTCATTATTGTTTCCCTTGATTTTCCTCTTGGATCCATATAGGAAAATTCCCAACCATGGAGAATTTTATAAGGTATCCAAGTATATTACCACCTTCAACCATTATTTCTTGTAGGAAGATAAAATCAAGGTTTCGAGCAATTACCAGGTTCTTTAGAGTTATGTTTGTATAGGGGTAGGATAACCCTCAATAGATTAGGGTGAGAAAAATCAATGAGAAACCCCACATAGTTGTTTCTAGAAACTATTTACTTGCTAGTTGTTGGGATATTATTAAACCCACTCATAACTTAGGATAAAATATTTAATCATTATTTGATTAAATTCCTACCCACTAGCTAATTAGTTGGCATCCGCTTGCACCTTAAAGTCAACACATGCCATATATACCTCAGGAATGCTTTATTTCTAATTCTGGGTTGATCTTGACCGCTTTATGGACTCCCAGAATTAGTAACTGAGCTTTCCTATAGATTTTTCCTTATTATGCTTTTATCCAATTTTTTTGTGGATAAGGCAAAGCTACTTAACAACGAAACTGGTATCTTTTGTTGTCAACCCATACTCTTTATTCCCTCTCCATATTCCAGGATTAGCATTTTTTTCCATCACTCTTGACACTCACTCATGCTTTTGCTAATCCGTGAGGTCCTTAACTGATTTGGGAAGTACTTTATCCACCTATGGGGGTTTATCATATTTGGTAAGTCTGCTTTATGAGATAGCAATGAGTTATCCTCCATCAACTCAAATCACCTTTATAAGGATGTATTACCATTGTAATAATATCAATTATCATTTATTGATCATTCATTAATGCGTGTTCATTAATTCTTCTTCTTCTCTCCTTATGTTAATTCTCTACAATTCCCAATGAGGTTAATTGTGTGCTTAGATTCTTCACTTGTTTATGGAATTCATGTTGCCATCAAGGATTTATAATTATGACATGGTATCAGAGCGCAAGGTTTCCCAATCCATCAAGGCTCTACATGATATCAATAGCTTCAAGCTCTGACATGGTATCAGAGCCTAGGATATCAAATTTTTGACATGGTATCAAAGCTTTGGGAGCTCATAAATTAATTATCCTTTCAAATTTGCAATTTTATTTGCAGGTGCAACAACTTCAATATGGATTCAAAAGTTCCTCTACTATCTCCTTTCAACTATTTTGATTGGAAGCCAAAGATGAACGCATACTTGAAGAGGCAGTGTCTCTTTGATGTCTCCATTGGGGCTTTGAGCGAACCTGAGTCTTATGAAGAGAAGATTGATTGGCTGAATAATTGTGATAGAGCTTATGGAATCATGTGCTTGGAAATGTCTCCAAATATACATCATCTCATAGATTCTACTTAATAACCATTTGAGCTTTGGAGAAATTTGGAAAAACATTTTGGTGTGCAGGAAGTAGAAGATGAAGCATGGAGAGAACCCAGCATCTCCTCATGTGATCTCTCTCAATATGTCTTGGCCTCTACATTATTTGATGAATTTATTTATAATGAATAATTTTCTTATACAGTTCATGTTGTTGCTACCCTCTTTGATTCGAATGCTTCCTCCTTCAATGAAAAAACAAATCTTGAAGAGCAATATTTTTCTATGTCTCTTGAAGATATTGATGGTGAAAAAGAAGTGATAGATGGAGCTGCTATTTTTATTGATGATGATTCACTCAAACATTCATTGTTCTCTATGTCTTCTATCTTAGATTATGAGATTTATGTGTCGGATCCTTCACACTTTTTGCGTACCTCTCTCATTGATGGTGCACAACCTAGTGTCTTTCTAGATGTTTGCTTAGCCAAATCAAGTCTTATGTGTGCCATACCACTTACCTTACTTGATCTCATGTTCTTCTGCATCTCCTCCTTTGTTCTTGGCATCAATACTCAAAGCCTCTTTGAAGATTTTGAACATCTCCTTCCTTCCTCCTTTCATACTTCTACTACAAAGCATTCATTATCAGTGTATTCCCATGAGTCTATTGATATGCTTATATGTGTTATTTTGGATTATTTGGAAGCTATATCAACCCATGGAGCCCATGCATTCTCTCTCTGTGATCCTATGCCTTCTTTATGTTCCTACATGATCACTTGCACACATCCTCTCTGTGTAAATGAAGTTGGAGACCTCATACATTCACTTGGACTCTTATTTCACCTATATGGAGCTGATTTAATTTCTATTGGTTCGAAGTTCAAGTCATTACATCATCTTGGAGCTGATTACAACTCTTAAGAGCTTTCACATCATTGGATCTCAGTTCTTCTACATGGTCCTAGTTTACATCATGCAGTTGTCCTTGATCCAGTGAGCAGATTTTTATTCTTCCCAAAAAGAAGATTCATTGAGACATCAGAATTTATTTTGAAGCAACATCAACAGCATTTTTGGTTTTCCTCTCATGTCCTATATTAAGGGAGTATTTTCCCCTTGTGGTTTTGCCTCTTTCCTGTAGAGCCCCCAACTGGGTCTCTTTTAAACTTTTATTTACAGTCAGAAAATTCACTTTACATATACAGTTTGGAAATCTATAAATCTGGTTTTTTTTCTTCTACTTCTAACAATTTATTGTTAACTATGCAGGTAACAAAGATAATCACAGCATATAAACCTTTAAAATTTAATTAACAGAATTTGCCATAATAATGCTGGAAAATACCTGTAGGTAGCTAGTAGGTCCACCTTTGTTGCTGCCCTTGTTTGTCGTTTTTCCTTGCTTTTCCCTGCAGCCAAAAGTCCTTCCCAAGTTCTGAAACTCAACCAGTCCAAACCAGTCTTGCCACCCTGCCAAATGGCGAGGTCTCGCCAACCACCCAGCTCCAAAGGTACCCCTTTGGACCCCCAAGCCCAAACCGAGTACAAGCCCTAAGCTGTTGTATCCCCTCAAAATCAATCTCCAACAAAACCCCTTCTTTGCAGCTCTCTTCTCCCAAAACTTCTCAAAAAAACTAAGGTAAGGATGATCCCCTTCTCCTTCCTCCTTTCTCCCTCTTATCCCCATGTTTGCTGACCTCTCCCCATTATTACCCCTATCTTCATCATAAATTTACCCACCCCTTCCATCTACCATGTAAGTCCTCGAGCCCTCAACATGGACTTGGACTCATTTAAATATTTAAATAATTATTATAAGGTGTTGGTTGGGGTCACTTCTCAACCATAACTTCTAATTCAATCAAATTTTAAATCCTTTTATTTAATATAATAATTTTAAACATATCCTTACTCATATTTCAATTTTTGACCATTTAATTAATAAATAATAAATGTTATATATATTATATAGTTTAAACTTGCATGCTTCACCAATTTAATTTAATTAACAGTAATTGTCAATTGATTAATTACACTTACCTAATCATTTAATTAATGGTTTCTAATATTTATAATATGTAAATTCCCTTTAATTATAAATTCACTAATTCAATTTATCAATTATGAACAATAATCCTATCAATGTAAATCATAACATTATCAATGTGTAATCATATTAATTAAATAAAATTCACTACGATTTAATCGACTCATATACCTATTTCCATTTTAATTACAACTTAGTTTGCAATTAGCTAATTAACAATCATTACTAAAGATAAGCATAGTCTTGTTAAAATTAATTAACATCATTAACACATAATTGATTTAAGGGATCAAGTTACTATCAACTTATTTAACCTTGTAGTTACATTTCAACCCTTATCCCTGGCTAATTAAACTCATTAACAATCAATCAAGCATTCTAATCAATTGCATTAGTCACTACCTAGGTTAACCATTGCTTTGTTTATTATTCAACCATAATTAATTATTAATGGACAATAATTAACCATTAATCGACATTATTAATCCTAATTGTCATTATTAACTTTAATCGACATTATTAACATTGATCAACAATAGTTAATTACTAAACGACAGTAATTAATATTAAGCGACACTAATTGACATTATTATTTTTTTACAAAAACGGTTAAAATTAAATTAAAGACTGGCAAATGGGCTGCCAGGGCCTACAAAGCATAATCAAATTCACTTTTCTGGTCTTCCTTTCCAGCTTAATTCCTTTGCAACTTTGAACTTGGAGGTCTTCCTTTCCTGATCCTTATGGAATAGCGCAAATAGAGCTTCCTTCATTGACAATTAGCTGGCTTTTGTTCAGAAGAGCTCCCCGATTGGCTTCAGCGTCCGCAAGGCTGTTTAGATTCCTTAGCACATGCTGAGCCTTGTAAATTCTGAAGTGAGAGAGGAGGAGGCAGACTTTCCTGAAAATTTGGTCGAGATAGATGTTCGAGGGCACCTTCTTGGAATGAACCGCTTTAATTATCAGCCTGGAATCACCGAAAATATTAATCTTTTGGATGTTCAGATTTCTTGCCTGGATTAGGCCCTGCCACAGTGCCAAGATTTCAGCTTGGTTGTTGGAAGCTTGTCCTAGGCCTCAAGCATAGGACAAACAGATTTTGCCGGATGGTTCAAAAATAATACCGCCTCCTCCAGCTTGCCCGGGGTTCCCTTTCGAGGCCCCGTCAAAGAAGAGACACCATTCATTTAGCACTGATCTCCACTTGATAAAGTCCATTTCAGCCAATCTAATTTCCCAGTTGGCCTTGTGGGGCGAGTTCATGGCTGCATTGCTGTTATGAGTAGGCTGGAACGCCTTAAAACATTGGTCTTCTTCAGTAGAGAGAGGGCCCATATTACTTTTGGAAGCTTTTGTTTTTAATGCTTCAGACAGCATGACCCGGGCTTTGATGGCGATTTGAGCTGGGACCCTGCTTTCCTCCTTGAAAATTCTATTGTTTCGCTCCAACCAAATTTTCCAAGGCAAAAACTTTGGAATCCACATCCACGTGGTTTTGATAATATGCTTATTGCTCAGGTCATGGGGATAAAGATGGAGCCAGTGACTCACCATCTCCACTACAGAGCAAGGTAAACAGATATCGATGGGTCCAAGCATTATTTTCCAGGCCTCTTTAGTGAAATCGCAGCCTATGAATAAGTCATCTGCGTTCTCTTCAGCGTTTTTGCACAGTGGGCAGCGAGAAGGGCCAGCCCAGCCTTTCTTCTTGAGATTATCGTTGGTGAGGATACTGTTGTGAAGCAATTACCAGATAAAAATATCGATTTTTGGGATGGACGGGTATTTCCATATAGCTTTCCACGGGCCTGGATTGGGAGGAGCCCAAGGCCGTTCCAGAATGGAAGAATAACCAGCAGATGTAGTGTATTTGCCTGTGCCAGAGCCCCAGCCTCGTTTATCTTTAGATCTGGCAGAGATGGGTGAATTCGCTTGAAGAATATCCAACAATAATAGCGCTTCCTCCTCAAGCTCATCCGGATATTTTCCAATGTTCCAGCTAACCCATGATTCTTGGTCATCATTTCCCCAAGAGGAGATATCCCACAGCGAGCTGCAATTGTTATCAGAGAGCCAGGTTTGGATGTTCCTCAGCTCGTTCAACCTGTTAAGAGGTTGATTTCCTAGAATAGAATCGTCCCAGATGTTTATGTCTGCACCATTTCCAGGTATCCAAGTGAGCTTGGCTGTGAAGTGAGGCAAGGCTTTTTTGCAGAGTAAGAAGATCGGACAACCAGTCTGCTTTTTGGGCGGCTTTTCCAGGCATCTTTTCCTGTTTCCTGTGAAGTATTTTTTCCGGAGGATTTGCTTGCTCCAAGAGTTCTTGCCAGAGATCATGTTCCAGAGAATTTTTCCACCCATGGCAATATTTTGGGTGGCAACATCTCTGATTTGAAGGCCCCCCTCTAGCTTTGGCATTTTGATCTTGTCCCATCTGACAAGATGCAGCTTTTTTTCATTATTTCATCCCCCCTCCCATAGGAAGCGCCGGAGCAGCTCTTCAATCTTGTTCGTTATGGTTTTGGGAGCTAACAGAACTGAACACTGATAAATAGGAAGACTGGTGAGGACAGAATTGATCAAAATAATTTTACCAGCCTTGTTGAGCCAGGATGCTCCCCAAGTTTGGATTTTGTTTTTGAGCTTGTCCAGAAGGGGCAGCCAGTGGGAAACTTTAGGGGAGGATTTGAAGATAGGGATGCCCAGATAGGTAAAGGTGTCCAAGATTGAGATGCCTTCCATATCAAGGATTCGAGAGATGTTCAGCATTTCAAGAGGGGAGCAGTGCCAGCCATAAATCTTACTTTTGTGGAAGTTTATTTCACTTCTAGAGCTATTCATGTAGCATTTCAGTTCTGATTTGAACTTCCTAGCTATTCTGAGGTTGGCCACTCCCAATAACAGAGTGTCATCAGCGAACTGGGCGTGATTTACATCCTTGACCTTGGGAGCTATTCTTATGCCTGAGAGAGCTCTGTTTTGGAGACTTTCATTCAGCTGGAAACTTAGAACGGAAGCCTGGATGACAAATAGTACCGGAGAGAGAGGGCAGCCTTGCCTTAACCCTCTTGAGGCCTGAAAGAACTTGGTAGGCCGGCCATTGATCATTGGAGCAATCCAGGGACCTGATATACAGGCTTTAACCCACTGAATGAAATTCTGGTTGAACCCGAAGTTCCTCATGGCAGCAAAGAGGAAGTCATGCTTGACACGGTCAAAGGCGCTGGCTAAGTCCAACTTAACTACCATTCCTTTCTCTTTATTCCTGTAGCTGGTATGAATGGCTTCTTGGACTAAGATTATGTTGTCCAGGATTTGTCTGCCTCTAACAAACCCACCTTGGTTTTCCGGGATCAATTTTGGCAGAATTTTTTTGAGTCTGTTGGCCATTATTTTGGTTGTGATTTTGTAACCAGTATTGCAGAGGGAGATTGGGCGGAACCTATTAAAATTCTTGGCTCCTTTTTCTTTTGGAATGAGAGCCAGAAATGAGGAATTAGTGCTGCCACCCAATTTGGAGCAAATCTGAGACTTCTTGATCAATCTGTACAAGTCCCTTTTAATTATGTCATAGGATTGTTCAGCAGCTGGTTGTCCTCATCACTTATCAGCTTTGGAATCACTGAGAGAGGGAAAGCATTCGGATCTACTGGGTCCAGGTCCGGGGTAGAGTAAAGCTTTTTGAAGAAGGAGTGGGAAGCCTCCTTGATGCCATTGGTATCCTTTATAGTTTGGTCTTGCATCTGAATTTCATTGATGGAGTTGTAGTTTTTCCGAGCTTGAGCCTGCTTGTGAAAAAAAGTGGTGTTTTTATCTCCAGATTGAAGCCAAAGTGTTCTTGATTTGACTCTCCAGTAGGTTTCCTCCTCTCTACACGCTTTTTGGTACTGCCTTTGGAGATCAGCTTCCTTGTTGAGTAAGACCAGGGTAATAGGGGACTCTTCCATGGCCAGTTGATGCCGCTCCAGAGCTTTCTGGGTTCTTTTCCCTTCATCTATAGGGGATCTTACACCTTTAGCCCAGGATTTCAGATCAGCTTTGAGCCTTCTTAATTTTCCTTCCCAGACAAAAAAGGGAGACCCATAAATCGGTTCATTCCAGGATTTGTTCACAATGTCGAGAAAGCCATCCTGATCTACCCATAAAGGACTGAAACGGAAGGGGATGGGGCCTAACTGAGCTTCAGGGGAGAGGGTGAGCGAGATTGGTTTGTGATCGGAGGTGTAATGCGCGTGGATCTTAGATGAGGCCATGAGACCAAGGGTAAGGAAGGAGGAATGAATAAGGAACCGGTCTAGGCGAGCTGCAATGTGGCCAGGCCCAAATCTTTTATTGGACCAGGTGAAATTTCCTCTGTTAGGGGGGATATCAACAAGGTCCCAATCCAGCATCAAGTCTTCCACCCATTCTCTGGCAGGATCCCGGACTATTGATCCCCCTTTTTTTCTGCTAGAGCAAGGGTTACATTTAAATCTCCAGCAACAACTAGATTCTCAAGGTTATGCTGGTTTAGGAAGGTTTTTAAAGAGTCCCAGCACTCTTTTTTTTCCACATAAGAGACAGGAACATACAGGTTGAAAATACTTACGAAGTGACCGGAGTCTTTATGGTACAGCTTGGTGAATAGCCAATGCGTGGTGCCTTCTTCTTCTACAAGATCAAGCTTTGCGGAGTCCCAGAAAGTTGCCAAACCTCCCGAGGCTCCTCTAGCGCTCACAGCCCTGCCTGGGCCTTTCTTCCAAAACGAGTTCCTAGCTCGGAGGAGAGCTTCCTCCTCCAATTTCATCTCCTGGATTAGGAGGACTTCCGGCCTCAATACTCTTACTAAATCCCTTATAGCTTCTTCTTTAAGAGCGGTGCCTAGTCCTCTGCAGTTCCAGGAGACGTATTGCATTATTTACCTGATTGAGAGGGATGTCCCCCTTTCGAGGTTTTCCCAATCTTCAACCCCAATCTAGTGTTCATCATTTTTGGAATGGTGTGTTGTGAGCCTTGAACTACATCCTTGTAAGACTGTTCTTCCCTTCTTTTCTTCTCAGGCTTCCGTCCCTGCTTTGGTTGGTTTGGAGAGACGGACGGACTACTAACTTCGATGTCACCTTCCTCAGAGGAGTCAACTCCTGTTTCCGAGCTCAGACTGGTGTGGTCCTTTGGCAGACTGGAGGCGGTCCTAAGAAGGCCAGAATCACTTGGGCTTTGATTCCCCCGAGTTTCACCAACTTCTGTACCATGAGTAGGGATTTGGGTCTCAATGAAGGTTTCCTGAAGGTTGGCCGCTGGATTTCCTTCCTTTGGAAGTACTTGGCTCGTTTTCTCCTTGTTTTTGGTGTTGCTGGAGGTTTTCCCTTTCTTCGCTTTCTGCCATCCTTCCGCATCTTCTTTTCCCATAGCCAGTTTGGGTCAGTATCTTTGGAAATGGCCGTGTTCTTGACAGTTCCTGCATTTGAAGGGCAAGTGTTCATAGTCCAGTTTCTGGTAGTGAGTCCAGGATCCAACTGTTAGTTTGACTGCCTCAGGTAGGCCGGATTCAAGATCCACTTCAACACAGATTCTGGCACAGGAGTATTGTCCTTTGTTGTCGGCTTTATCAATGAAATGACCGATTATATTCCCTATTCTCTTCAGGGTGTCAAAGTCCCAGCAATTCATTGGGAGATTGGGGAGCCTGACCCACACTGGCACCTCTTTGGGGAGATCGATCGCTGGATCAAAGTCTGGAGTCCATTTGTTGAGATATAGGCCCTGCGTTCCCATGAAGTAGGGACAATTCCTAAAGA
>LPNX010617757.1:336219-356117 GCA_001517045.1 Pseudotsuga menziesii | reverse complement strand
ATCGACCAAGCTTCCCCAGCAGGCAACCACCAGTCATCATCACACACCTTGGGGAGCGCACCGTAGCACAGCCCTCCCATGACTCTGGGTTTCGGGGATAAACTGTGGGTAAAGCCTCCACCCCCCTAATGGAACAAGGAACTATGTCTACTCAACATAACAACATCGTTGCACTTGTACTCGGTCTGTCATCGTATAACCGATCTGGGCGGTTGAGTTTCCTGGAACCCTACCCCACCCATGTCATAACATACATCATAATAAACAGCATAATAACCATACGAAAGTAAATAATGCATCACTCGCATACCATTTTATCTTTAGAAGTCCATGTCCCCGAGGCCCTCCCACCTCGTAGGATCCAGCTATCACTTAGCCGTTTCAACCTGTAAGTCAGTCCTCGACATACAATATAGGATATCGTGCATAATCCTCGATATGTACACATATATCTCATCATAACATGACAACAATAAACTCATTCATTCGCCATGCACCTGGCATAACATTCATTATTTCAACATATATCTGTAACGGTATCCACGCACCCATCATTCAATAATTTCCATATATTTGACATAATTAACACATGATACATATCTAAACATGACTACCGACCATAATACTATCATCACAGCCACACATATATATATCGACAAAATAATAGAACCATATGTCCACAGTGTCGTCAAACCGACGAGGTCTCACAATCAAACAAATACAACATATAATAGTAGTTCAGGTAGAAATGTCAAAACGGGGTGTTACATTTCCTAAGCTTTTTTGGACATAATAATTGTTAAAGGGTGACCATATCCTTGTTGTTGGGCCCTATATACACCTATATTTTTGGCATACCATCATAAATTCAAACTTAAAGGGGGGTGTTGGGATATTATTAAACCCACTCATAACTTAGGATAAAATATTTAATCATTATTTGATTAAATTCCTACCCACTAGCTAATTAGTTGGCATCCCTTGCACCTTAAAGTCAACACGTGCTATCTATACCCCAGGAATGATTTAGTTCTAATTCTAGGTTGATCTTGACCACTTTATGGACTCCCAGAATTAGTACCTTCACTTTCCTGTAGATTATGCCTTATTCTACTTTTATCTAGCTTTTATCTGGATAAGGTAAAGCTAGTTAACTAGGAAACTGGTATCTTTTGTTGCCAACCTGTCCTCCATTATTTTATCTCCATATGCTAGAATTAGCATGTTTTTCCATCACTCTTGATAGCTCACTCATGATTTTCCTAATGCGTGAGGTCCTTGACTGATTTGGGAAGTGCTTTAGCCACCTATGGGGGTTTATCATATTTCGTAAGTCTGATTTATGAGCTAGTAATGAGTTGTCTTCCATCAACTCAAATATCCTTTATATGGATGTATTACCATTGTAATAATATCAATTACCATTTATTGATCATTCATTAATGTGTGTTAATTCTTCTTCTCTCTTTATGCTAATTCTCTGCAATTCCCAGTGAGGTTAATCGTGTGCTTAGATTCTTAGCTTGTTTATGGAATTCATGTTGCCATCCAGTCTTCAGAATTCCGACACTAGCTTGATGTTGGGCCTTGGATATAAAATATGTTTTCCTTTAAGAAACCCTTTTGGAGAAAAATCCTCAATAACACAAAGGCTCCCTTCTAGTCCCTTGAATATGTTAGGTGGGTGTTCGGTTCTAGGTCTCAAATTGTATTTAGAGCTCCCCACTCAACAACTCCTCGAAAAAAAGGTGTTGTTCCTCAATATTATCAATGAGATTGAAGGTTGCATAAGAGGAGGTCAGATAGGAAGAATTGGCTCTCTTATCTGGAGAGAAGGGGAGGGGATGTAGAGGGCGTTGAGAATTAATACTAGAGAGACTGTCTAAAAAGTCACTTGGGCCCTCACATAAGTTTCAAATGGAAATCCCCATCTGAGTGTTATCCAATGTCCAAAATTTCAAATATTTGATAGGTTGGATTATAAGAATAGATATTTTATTAGAGGCCACCATACCTTTCTCTCAAGATTTAGTAGAGGCATGCACGAGTGACACCACATCTAGAACATCCTTTATGGGGATCTACATTGAATTGTTACATGATATTGGTTTAGTTTCCATGTCATTATTAAGGGGATTTTTTACTCAATGACTTTTCAAATTCTTCTCCACATAAGTCTCTCCAACCAAATGAACATCTGAGTGGGTTGGATTTTTTTACTTTGGTGACTTAAGAACTAGGGATATTCTTATCCATTGTTTACATCGATGAGGAAGTGCACAGTTTGATGCCAAATTCTCCTACAAATGACACCTATTGCATCAAAGGGGCACTCACTCATAGTCGAGAACTTGATAGTGATATATGCCTCCACCTTTTATAATAATTGATTTACTTGGTACCCCTCTTAAATCATTTCCCACAAATATTTTTGCAATTGCACATATAACGTGCTATAATGGTATTATAAAAATCAAGAATATCAAGAAGAGTGAAGCATGGTGGAAAAGGATCACACATAGCATATCATTAATATGTATAAAACAATAAATTATTAATACACATTTAGTAACTACCTTACAACCACATCATAACTAAATGTGTGTTAAGGTGTGTTTAGGACTTAGATTGGGGTTATTTATAACAATCCCTCCCTTAATAATAAGTTTGTAGAAGTATTCAACCTAAAACTCATCATAAAAATTCATGAGATTCGATGAAGAGATTCCTGAAAAAATGCATAACATTCATCAATGTGTCAAGTAAGAGAGCTGAAATATGGAAATGAACAGATGGCAATGCGTGAACAACTGACAATATGATCTTTCACAAAGTAATTTAGCTAAAATATGGTGTCTTCTGCTAATGAAAGGGTGCTATTTGAACTAGGTGGTTTTGGGATGACCACAAACCAATTTGGAAATTGTCTCTAAGGATTAGAGGTTCTTGGGACATTTTGAAGGCTAACATAAGTTGTAATTATTCTATTAAATGGTGGTTTAAGAATTACCACACACCGGTGTCTAGCAAAAGCTAAAAATATTCTACTAAATGGATGGTTTTGGGCCGACTATAAACCAAAAAACTAGTTTTAGGATAACCACAAATGAAATATGGAACTTGGCTTTGACTCTGGTTTTAGCTCAGGAGTTCTCTCTGAAACTTGGCTCTAACTCTACTTCTCGCTCAACAGTTATTGCTTGTTTGTTCTCACTTGCGTGTTTATTATATTAATCATTCTCCTCTATCATGAACATGATGAGAAGCAAGAAAACTTTCTTTTTTGTGATGGAAAAATGGATGGTTGTGTCTCCAATGGAAAAATATATTAAAGAGGTAGGTTTGAGTGCCATAACTAGACACAATACCTATCCAATCATCTCACAATGGTTTTCAGTGTTAAAACTAGATACATAATACTACTATTTGAATTATCAAAAATGCATCAAGTCTTTCAGTGCTAAGACCTACAATACCTTCTCGGAAAACTCCACCATTTGACAATAAGACTCAATCTAAAAAATGAAAGACTTGCTCGTTTATACCGAGAATGCGCACCCAATACAGTGCAACTTGATTTGATTTGACACTTACCAAAAACTATCGTAAATGTCAAATGACTACAAACTAATTTTGAATAGATTATCACCTTCAATGAATATGCAAAAATTGAACCTCCTTTACATATATAAGCAAACCTAGCTTATAACTCCATAAACCCAACTCTTATAGCTTCACTCCAAATGATTTTATAGCTCTGCGGTACGTTTTCAACCTTATAACTCCTTCCAAATTATATAATACTTTACTTCCTTATATCACCATTTTGAAAAAATACAATACGCTTGAGAGCAATTTTCAACCTCGAAAATATGTGTGTGTGTGTGTGTGTGCTCATGCTCCTTTAAATATTTTCATTGAGAAGCTTGTCACAATCTCTTAAATCTCTAAGATTACCTCATGGATCTCCTTGACATATCACTGTTTTGTGATGTAGCAAACAAAAATACGACCAACATTGTAAATCTTGTAACAATGAACCTTTGCGTGGTGCGTTTTGAACTTGCAACCTCCATTCACATCCACCATGAAATTGGTCTACATTCAACCCAACACTTTGTAATATTCAAATTTCTGGTACACATAGCGTTTCAAGTTACTCCCTTGTTTTAAATGGTGATTCGAGAGTCGTTCTTGTGCATTATTTGTTATTGGGAGGCCGAGTATTTTCATGATAGGCTCTTTGATGGGTTCATTTTTCGAAAACTCAAGGTAGGGTCTTCGAAACATACATCTTTATTGTATTCAGGATTGGAAAACCGCCGAGATAAACCAATTCTCAAGCAAGCAATCTACATCAACTTTGGTATTAATCTTTAGCATTACGCCATATTATTTATTGATTGGATGAGATTGATAATGTGGCAAAGGTTTCCAACACGTATTGATAATATTATTGCTGAGAAATAGTATTATGTTGTAGTTCAACTTCATCTAGAAATCTCAATATTAACAATAGGAGAATACCACATATGCCATTGCAAAACTGCATAAACTAACAAAATAGTCCAAACCAAATTTTTGTGAAGAGGCTATATAATTGTACAAGGAGATAAACAACATTTTAGCACACGGAGATCATACATCACTGTGAAATCTAGTGATATAGAATATGTACATGATTTTTAAGAGGGAAATAAAACAAAGGGAGACCACTTAGTCTTGTGTCCATTGAGAAATGATTGAGCCTATTGTTTAGAGTTCGAAAATTATAAGCTCGTATGATAGTCGTGATAGCCGCGGACAAAAATAATCTTGATAATGCATTTGTAAAAATCACCCTTGAAATGTTAACTAATCATAAGTTTGTGGCATATGATCCAAAATGAATCCTTGTAATTGGAGACTCAAAGATACTTGTTAAAGATATATGGGTATTTGAGATATTTGTGTTTCATCCAGGTGCAAGATGGTGACTTTGTGGACAGATTTGTTTGTAGAAATATTTTCTTCTCGGTGCCTCACTAGTGACTATATGAGCATTTGATACATTCTAGGTGAATGATTTCTAACCCTTTTTTCACAGTTGGTGATGTAGAGAATGCAAAGAATGCAAAGACAATACCTTCTGGAATTTCTAATCGGATAACTAACTTTTAAATATTTCTCCCATAATTTATCTTCTCTTGAGCAATTTCTTGTTGTTTTCAAGGCCATAACCTTCTTTCTTCCAAGAATATTACATGAAACAAACCCCACACATAGCATTTATACTTGTCATAAGCCTCAGCTCATGACAGTCTCACCATATACAAGAGAAACAAAAAACGCCCTTCACAGCCTCCCACACGAACCACAAGTACATGCTCATGATATCATCAACCTCACTTAAACTTAACAACGTCCATGCCCATGGGTATCATATCATGTTATTTTTTTTTTTTTACAGTAACAGTTATGATATATTAAAAAGGTGGTATAACCATAGAGATAGACCAAGATACAAAACGCCCTTATGGAAGTGGCAAAAAGAGTTCAGCAAATCTCAAGTTACGCCCTTATGAAAGCGGCAAATAGATTTCAGCAAATCTCAATTTACGCCCTTATAGAAGCGGCAAAGCGTGTTCAACATATTTCAAGTCACTACTGAGTAGTATTGAACAAAACAGTAAACTAGCAGATAATCCTTTACAGCCTTCAACATGACCCTATTCCCAGATAGAAGATTAACCGTAGATTGCTAATTCAACACAAAAATACGATAGCAGTTCAAATGCATACATTAATTCAAAATTGAATACGTAGAGTGCTAAAGCAGATAGTAGTTCAAAATTAAAAATCCTATCCTAAATTTCAATTGATTTTCTCTTCAAGATGAGAAGAGGAACCTGGTTTTATTGCAGCTTCCATCTTTACTACTTTTAGAGCCAACTTTTCCACCTTTATCTCCAGTTCTGCCATCAGACTAATTACAGCATTCTCAGAGCGCTTAACTGCACATTTGAACTCCTTCCTTAGGAAAACCAAATCCTGGTCAATGTTCTCCATGAATCTTCCACCCTCAGTGTCGATTGTCTCCACCGTCCCTTGTAGCTTCTTAATTTCTCTCTTAAGGTCCCTGATATCAGACTCCACATACAAGGCAGGCAGGGATGAACCTGTGGACTCTGAAGACACTTCCATCATGAACACCAGCACTATCTTCTCTCCTGTGCAATCACTGCTACTGCAGACCACCCTCAACTCCACCTCGAGCTCACTCTTTCTGCAAACCAACCAAATCATCCTCCCTCTTTCTTTCTCCTTTCGCATCCTTATATCCTTGCCTTTCTGGAACGTGAAACTCATACCACCTAAATTCATCATGCGAGCCATTAAAACCTACACCACCTCACAGATTTCGCAATATGTCGATGGGACATGAAACCTTCCGTGTGCTGGGGAGGAGTCCTCCGTAGTACTATATTTAACAGTCGCCTTCAACTCTGTTAAGTGCCCACATGTCAGCGCAGCCCCAAATGCTTCACCATGAGGTAGGCACATGTCGTGAGCGTGAAGAAGTAGGAGCCCCAGACCACGGGCCCTTAAGGCCTTTAGCCCCAGGACCCCAGCCACAGTCCTATGGGGGAATACACTTTGACTAAATTCCATTGATCAGAAGCAAGCCGAGGCTTAGAGTCGTTCCAACATTTGCAGCTAGATCTGCTTCCTTGTTGTGAATCCGAAGGACGTGGTAGAATTCGATTTTGTGGAAATAAAGAGCAAGAATCTGTATTTTTTTTATCAGTTGTCGAAGATGCATCTGATTTGGGAGGGACTTCTTGACTATAGCTTAGATCACAATTATCTAGTCGCCCAAGACTATAAGCTCTGTAATTCTTTGTTTCTTGGCTATCGACAGACCCAGCCAAAGGGCTAACGCCTCAGCAATATTGTTTGTTTTCTTTCCAAGCCCCTAGGAGAATTTGGGTTCCATTTGTCCATCTGGGTCAATGAGAACCCCGACCCCCCTGCCACCCCATAGTATCATATCATGTTATTATACCATTGTTAGAATGGTATTATATAAATCAAGAAGATCAAGAAGACTACAACATGGCGGAAAAGAATCACACAGAGAATATCATTTTTTATGTCCCCATTTGGACCCATGTTGTATACATTGGCTTGTAATGTGAATATTGTACATATGCGATTTATAATTCATAGCGAGGAGGTCAACGCTAAGGCCCCACTAGTAAATGGATTGTTTATAAAGGAAAATAATTTTATGTCAGCAAGCCATGCACTGGTAAGCCATGGAGAATGTAAATCCTGCAAATAATTATAATGTGAATAAAATGTCCCATGGGATAGCTATGGAGGCAATAGAACGATGGGCGTTGTGTTTATCCACTAGGGAGAGGTGATGGGGTGTGGGAGAGTCAATTCCCTGCTAGCACATGTTTCCTTGAGAACCCAAGAGCGCATCCTTACCGCTTTGAATTATTGTTGTAAGAAGTTAGCTGAATTGAATCTTGTGTTAATGGTCATGGGGGGGTTGCACTCAGAGTTAGGAAGGCCATGCAAGGGTTGAATGTATGGATTTGTAGTCTAGTACAACAAAGATCCATGTCCCATTGACCCTGAAGCCATGAAGGTGTCCTTGTTGCTCTTAAATTATTATAATAAGGTGGTTGGTGATAACCCTTTCATTTTAATGTAGCATGGAGCTAATATCAGCATGGCATGGCCAAGTATGGGCTGATTTAATTCATGCAGTAGTCAAGGACATTGTGGAAAATTTTGTCCTGAGAGAAAGGGGAGGAATTGATAGAAAGAATGGGTCTTTATGCTAACCCATGAGTTGTGAGAGGGGGAGAGTACTTCAATTACACAATATAGTGTGTTTCATGATCTGTTGCATCCTATGTATGAACCATGTTCTCTTATGACTAGCGCGTGATGTATTACCTTGAATCCTAAACTTGGCATGTGGAATTATCCTCCAATTTCCTGTGAGGAAGAAAATTTCCCATTAGAACTATGTGTGACATATTTCCTATAGTGGTGTGAAGAGGATTGGAGTCTATGAGTTGAATTTTGGGCGAGAGAACTTCATTGTGACCCAGAGTGGAAATTGGGAAAATCTTGGATGCTTGAATGGCTTGAGAAACCCCAGTGAAAGGAAAGAATCTCTATAGGTTATCCCCTTGTACTTTTATGAGCCCACCCTGAATAGCACTAGAGAGAAGGGGCACCCAAGGGATTGTATACCAGAGAAGGGGAACTTCCTTGTGTTGGGTGTGGTAGGTATTATGGATTCCAAGCGTGGTTGAACCAGTTGAGATGCACGTAGCTCTATGGTTGAGCTCACCGGATTAGCATTCATCTTCCTAGTTTCTCTACAATCTTAACAAACCCAACAAATAGTTGGCTTAGCATGAGTGACTGTGTATGAGGCTCTGAGTAAGCATGAGTGTCAATCTCCTTAGTGGATAACCCATCCTAACTTAGGGGTGGTATCTCAGCTGAAATAATATAGGCTGGAAAAATACCTGTGGTTGGGTGGAACATTGACTTCACTTAGCTAGTTGCTTGGAAGGGTTTCCATTGAAAAGATAAGTGTTATGTTGTTTATAAATGCTTAGAATTGTATGTGTTGACGATTATCAATCATGTGTAATGGAATTGATCAATATATTGGTTGTTCATAGCTTGTAAATGAGTTATTGTTTTATGGTGTGATGAACAGACTAGTTCATGCATGGATTGCAATATGTGTTGTTACAATTCCATTTATGAATGAATTGCTTTGGATAAAAATTGCATTGGTAGTAAATTTAATTTTGATGGTGTATTGCATATGTTAATCGAATTGCAGTAAGAGGATAATTTCATAATGACCACATGATTGCATTGTCCAAGTAATTATCCTCCTAAATCGATAGAGGTCTTATGGAATTTCCATGGTCAAATCACATGCAAAAATCATGGGGAAAGTTGAATAATTTGGCTATGTGTTGAATAGTCCACTCATTGCCAATCATTGATGTACTGGAGTGTAGACATCAGGTCAATGGGTTAAGTGTGGAATGGGTTTGTGTGTTGGATTTGAACACCAATGGGTTGATGTCTAAATTGGAGTGAAATTAGGAAAAAGGTGGTTATGTGTCGACATCACAATGTCGACTTCCGACTAGGCGATCAACGGTAAAATCGGCATCGACAAGGTTGTGAATAGGTCAAAGTCTTCGGTGTTGATTCCTCAATCTTGACGTATGTAGGTCAAGAGCAGGAGTGATTAGCGGCATGCTGGAGTCATGAAGTTGGGGGTCCAACGTAGGAAGCATTGGAGATAGGAGGTTAGGGGTGGTTTGGTTGGAACCCACTTATCAGTTACGACTTTCGCCTCCCAACAACGATAGTGTTAGAGTCATAATAGTTTTGGTTGGAGGCTTCTACCCAGTGTCGACTTCCGACTACTGATGTATTAAGTAGAGTAGTTGGATTCGGGAAGTCAAAAGAGACGTGTTGGGAACTAGTTTGATGTTTCGACTAGCAATTTCCGGTTCGATGGATGAAAAGGCTTATGAATGATGGTAAAGTGGAATTAAATCATCGAAGGCCAAATTTAACAGTCGAGATTGATTAGGAGAGTAATTAAGAGTTGATTAATCCATGATTAAGGTGTGTATTAATTATGCACATGGATTTTGATTGTATGAAATCGACAATGATGGATGTGGGAAAAATTTGGAAGCCTGGTTTCATGAAATGCATTCCCAATGGTTAATTTGATTGAAGAAAGCCATTCCAAGTGGTATCATAGCGATTGAATACTCAAAAAAATTGTAATATGGCCATGGGAGTGGAAGTTAGAAGCTCACCATAGTCTCTTGAAGCTAATTTTCAATGAGAAGACCATCATAGTTTCTTGAAGCTCATTTTCATTGAGAAGCTCGTCACATTATCTTGAAGCTCAAAGCTTACCTCATGGATCTCTTGGATGTGACATTGTTGTGTGATGTAACAAACAAGAACATGACCAACACTGTAAATAATTCAATGAAAATTTGAACTTGAAGCCTACATTCACATCCAACAAAAAATTGATGTGCATTCAACCCAACACTTTGGAAAATTCGAATTTATGGTACACATAGTGTTTCAAGTTACTCCCTCGTTTTAAATGGTGATTTGGTAGTCGTTCATGTGCAATATTTGGTATTGGGAGGCCAAGTATTCTCATGACAGACTCTTCGATGGGTTAATTTTTCGATAGCTCAAGGAAGGCTCTTTGAAACATACATCTTTATTGTATTCAAGATTGGAAAACCATTGAGAGAAACCAATTCTTGTGCAACAAATCTGCATCAACTTTCGTATCATTCTTTAACATTACACCATATTATCTATTTACTGGATGAGATTGATGATGTGGAAAAGGTTTCCAGTACGTATTGATAATCTTATTGCTAATAACTAATATTATGGTGCAATTCAACTTCATCTAGCAATCACAATCTGAACAACAAGAGAAGGCCACATATGCTATTGCAAAACTACAGAAACTAACAAAATAGTCCAAACCAAAGTTTTCTGAAGAGGCTACATAGTTGTACAAGGAGATAAACAACATTTTAGCACAAGGACATTGTACATCATTGTGGCAGCTAGTAATAGAGAATATTAACACAAATTTTAAGAGGGAAATAAAATGAAAGGAGACCACTTAGTCTTGTGTCCATTGGGAAATGATTTAGCATATTGTTTAGAGTAAAAACATTATAAGCTCGTATGATGGTCGTGGACAAAAATAATATTTATAATGCATTTGTAAAAATCACCCTTGAATGTTAACTAATCATAAGCTTGTGGCATATGACACAAAATGAATTCTCATAATTGGAGACTCAAAGATACTTGTTGAAGATATCTGCGTATTTGAGATATCTTTGTTTCAGCCAAGTGCAAGATGGTGACTGTTATATGATAATGGTTATTCAAGATCTTAAAAAATTTAGAATCATAATATCATAACCATGTGCAATAAGATCACTGAAAGATAGACAAGCACAACACAAAAGAAAGACACAAGAATTTTATCCTGGGAAACCACAAAGGATAAAACCCAGCAACTTCTTATGTACAAATTCCTTACTTAATGCAATGCCAAAAGGACATAAAAAGACCAAAAGTTAACTTCTGTAACTTCTTCTTCTTCTCTTCCATAGAGAACTCGTCTTTCTCTCTCTTGGAGCAAACTTACTTGAGTTTGCAGTGTGTCCAAATGAGGGAGGGTGCCTCCCTATTTATTTTGATCATGTGTGTGACCTATTGGTCCAAGAGGACCGACTTTCTGACCCTACTAGGCCGACCTATCCTAGGGATACTCAAACAATACACTTTACAATATTATTTTGGGGACTATTGCCCTGACTTACAATGGAGGTTTTACCTCGACTTTTACATGACCAATTACATTAATGACTGTTACAGAGAGAAATTCATATGGCTTGGGGTACCACAATAGACAGATTGACTCCAGAAATCAATCCTTTCCAATATGCAATAGAAATCAAATATCTAACACTAAAGGATTAGACCTCGTACCTTATTTCGGACGGTTGAAGTAGATCCCCATTGAGCTTTCCAACATCAACTTGAATTGATGAATCACTTCCTCAACAACAAGTAAACAAGACAAGCATACTATATATATTGGTGTTAGATCTATTCTAGCATATATAATCAATAATGTATAAGCATTTGAAATCATCCATGGATAAAATATTCATTCAAACATACATCATTGGACAGGAAAATATATTTCTATTAATATAAAATCAGAGATTACAATGGATACAACCTCTGTCGGCACATTTGCGAAACGGAGAAACTGAATCCCCCGCTTGGGCCTCCACCACCTCAATCCTCCATCTCTTGTTAGCAAGCTCACAAGCAAAAGGAAAGCTTGGGAAGAACACAAAAGTGCTCCAATGGACAAAGGGATGCAAACTCAAGCATAAGTTACGGCAAAAATGGACTATAGTTTCTTTGCTCTCAATTCTCTTATATGCCTTCAATGTATCAAAGAGTTCCTTATATAGATTATCAAAGGGGTAGTGAAAGGTCAAATCTGAGCGACCTCAAGGCATATGGAAGGCCAGGAGTCAAATGAGTCAGATCCATGTCAAGGAAAACTGCAAAAGGATTTGGATTTTGTACACATCCCGATGTACGCGGTTTTAGGGGTCAAACGCGCGTATATACGCGATTAGGGGTTTAAAAGTCGTGTATATGAATTTTCACATGTTTATAGGGATGGTCTAGGAAACATCAAAGGACAAAAAATGGTCCAAGGGATCTAAGGAGTCTACAGCGGGACAGGGGAAAGCCATACAAGTGTGATTCACTTGGTGTGGTAAAATCAGCTATAACAGATGCCCCCTAATGTGTGAGGTCAGAGGGGTCGTACGATGGCCGAAATACATTATAAGTCCATCCCAGAAGTGGAGTGATGAAGGATCCCAAATGGAAGACCAGCCACCCAATCAGCATAGTACAATGATACAACTCTGCACATAACTGCAAATACATATAGCAGTCCCGGATACATAAGAGTACAATGGTCATGAATAGACATGATACAAAATATCACATAAGTGGTCATCACCACGTACAATATACATAGATCAGAATATCCATGATGAATATATACAAAGGATCATGATCTCCATAATGGCTAAAGATATACAATGGATCAAGATCTCCCTAATAGCTGGAAATGTCTGACATATACTAGAATCAAGTCATGAGAGCTGAAATCTCATGAACACTGGCATGATCAAGGAGGTAGCATATAAGAGATGCCACCAATCTGGAAGGTCTTCTACACAAACCGCTACGAGTACATGTCTTAATATGTGAATAGAGGTGTCGAGGTCGAACATAGTAGTCCATCGTCTGATTACCGGTCATTGATGTATACCGTTAACAGACGCGAGATCACCCACCGATAATGATAATGGGAATCAAGGTACTAGAGTGCAAACTAACAAGTGTGAATAGATGTGTTGAGGTCAAACACTTGAGAGGATCCATCGATCAGGGGACATAGATGTATTCCAAAAAACTTTCGATGGCGAGCGAACCTGCCACTGATGACTGCAAGTCTCAAGGCACTCAAAGATGACTCTAGATTCCAATCCCAGAATAAATGATCTGGAGTCGATGGGATGAAATCTGCTGGAAGGAGGGCATTAAGGCATCCCCCATCATCCAACATGAGGTACTCAGCAAAGTTGTATAATGTGGAAGGACTTGATCATAAGGTGCACGAACCTGTAACTGTACCGGGAATGGTCGACATGCAAAGTCATGATAACTGAGGAATGGATGACTCAGGTTTCAACTTCCTTCGAACAAGAGCATAACGGAAAATGGTGACTGAATAAAGGCACCATAGACTCGATATATAAAACTGGGACATCTCTGCGACATAGGAGGCATCGACAGAGGCTCCATGGGGACTGGAAGCTTAACCAGTCGATGGAGATAAACTCCGATAAACAAGTACAGCTCCTAAAGTCAAACTATAAACCCAACCAATGGATGTGATATGCAGTGCTCTGTTCAAAGGCGACACGACTCGACAGCTGCCAAAAGATAACATCCGTCCTTGTTTGGCTTTTTGTTTTTTTGATTTTTTTGGACTTTTTCAAATATTTAAAAAGCTTGAAAAAGAATAAAACTGCTTTATAGTTATAGACTAGGAGGAGACGAGTGTCATAATGGGAAAACAAACTAGTTCCAAGCAGTGGAACATACCTATGCTCAATGCAAGGATACATGTGTAGGATAGTGACACTCGGGGGAAAATCCCCTCCCGGTAAAAATAGGGAATCAAGCTGCAAAGGATATATAAAATGGATCTGCATGGCTAGACATGAGACAAGCTTGGGCTATATGGCTAAAACTCAATGTTAGGGAAGCCAGTGTAAGGCTTAATAAGGCAGGAAAAGCTCATGATAATGCAATTACAACTTGACATAAGGGAGTCCTGAGGGAAATAGGCCAGGAAAATATCAAGAGGAGTATGAAGCTCTTGCGAAATGTCATGGCAATACTATACAACGGACTCCCACACCCTAAGGGACAAAATGTCAGCATGGGAACCAAATGCAAATAAGGCACTAACTAGGGTAACCATGTAAGGTCAAGATCTCCCACTCATATCATGCCACTTCTAAAACAGCAAGAAGGTTATGTGACATAATAGAATGGGTTCGTATCTAAGGCTATAATGAAACGGTCACAAGGTCATGCAAAATGCAAACGGTGATGAAACCTAACCTATATGCCAGTTTAGACATGATACCTGAAATCGACACAAACGGGTCAATCCAACGGCTGAAACAACACTCAAAAAGGTCTCCTACATCATAAATTAGTCCAAAAACGGTCCAAAAGGATTAGAAATGGTCCAAACTATAGGAAAGCGGGTAAAAATTTGAAAAAAATTGAAAAAATTCTATAAATAGTAAATAATTCAAAACATTATAAAACATTTGAAACTTTTACTCATTTGAGCTTAGAACTTCAACAGCGAATTCTAGGAGATCCAGCCGGCAGAATCCACTATCGTTTTTTTGAGGTACTTACCCATGCTCTACTCTTTCATTTTGATGCAAATTTTGTCAAATTCCATGGTGTATTTGTGATTCTAGGACAGTCTAAGATATGCGCCCCGGCCCACACAGAAATCGAGGGTTTTTCCGCGTATAGGGCTGGCTATACACGGAAAATGCCCCCAAAGTCATGTACATACGCAGTTGTTTAGCAAACAGTCGCGTACATACGCGGTTGTTTAGCAAACAATCGCGTATGCGGCCGCGCTCAATGTTTTTTAAGTATTCTAATGGACAAACTTCAAATTTTTTGTGCAGGATGGTCCTAGAATGGAGAGGACGTGAACATGGTGATGTAGAAGAGGCAGTAAGTGCAGATCTAATGGCTCAACAAGCGTTACGTGCGTGTAGGATTTACAATTTTTGGTGTCTTGGTGGCTTAAGAGCCAAACCAGGACTACTACAGATGTTAGTGGACTACTGGGATCTAGACTCAGATTCGTTCCAGATAGATGGGATGTCCCTCACCATATAGGTGGAGGACATATACTTTATTACTGGACTTTCCCAACGGGGGGAAGTAGTGAACCTACGCTCTCGCGAGCCCGGAGGTGGCCTGACTATAGATGAGTACATTGCGGTGTACTGCTATCCGGACACGGAGAAGGTGGGGAGTCAAATCCCAACTAACTCCATACAGGTGTTGGGCCTAAAGGCCATCCTACTGAAACTGGGTAGGATAGCAAGCTTGGATTCACTCCACCAGGCCTCACAGCCTCTGATGTTCTATGCAGTGGAGTGCATGAGACCCACGGTATACAATTGGAGCACTGCGCTACTGGGAAACATCAAGCACCAGCTCAGTGAGTGCAAGATGGGCAGAGTGCGAAACTTCGGTTTCAGCAGCATACTGAGCACATTTTTCTTTGAGTGTGTTCCAGGATTGAGCCCTAGAGTTGACATTCCTCTACATGGGGTTCGAGATCCAGCCCAACGACGTTGGGTGGATGCGATGCGCAGACTGGGTGGAGGTAGGGTTTCCAACCCCTATCCAACTGATTTCTTTCCATTGTGGTGACGACAAATAGTTGCCATCGATGACTACCCCTATGCGGGGATAGATTTCTAGGGAGACCTGGACATGCCGCTACCACCAGGATCGGCATACGGTGACATAGGTAACGAATCTCGACCCTCTTTTTAAAAATTTTGAGTTATTTAATTTTTTTGTGTTTTCTAATTATGTGGAATCAAAAGACATGTTTTTGGGTGACAATACATAGTGACATCTACCATATGCATGCAGATGTGGGACCACGGCGGCCTATAGGCTTCCCTCATCATAGACGGAGGGGAAGAGGAGACGATATCACGGGTGTGGATGTGGAGCAGACGCTCCAAAGAATTCATACCAACTACGTGAGACTAACACACAGAGTACCCACGGCACAAGTCGAGGACTTGCCTGAGGCCATGCAGCGCCAGGTGGTGGGTGTACCACGAGCATGGGTGCGGCTATTTCAATGGCTAGCTAGAGCCGTAGTGACATTCCACGATCACAACCCCCCTCCTCCTCCACAGGCTTAGATACCTGGGAGTGATACATTTTGTACTACCATGTATTATATTTTGGTGGCTCGAGAGCCCCATTTTTGTATTATGACACTATGTATTACCACATTTTGGATGTTTATAAAAACTTTTATGATGATCGGTTTATTTATTTACATGTGTAAAAATTTATGTTTGTGATGAGCTTATTGTGTATGAAACAAATTCCAATCTAACACATAGTTAGCATATGAGGCAGCAACTTGATTATTAATTCTTGGAACATGTATGTATGTTATATTGTCAAATTGTCATTCTAATAATCTCACACGTAAGAATCTTCTTAATAATGTTGGATCTCTAACATGGTACAAACCATTAAGATGTGACACTACTAACTCTGAATCAAGTCGTACCTCAAGAGAGAGAACACCATGTGAAATGGCATCCCGTAGAAGCTCAATAATGGCACTATATTCAACAACATTGTTGGAAGATGGTCATAGACATAAGCCTCCTGAAGACAATACCTGACCCATAGGAGTATAAATCACCCAAGCAGCAGAGGCTGAGTGTTGAGTGTGACGGCTCACACCATCTGCGAATCCTATGAAGGTGGAAGATTCCATTGACATCTGCCAAAAGAAAGGGAAACTAATCACAAACTCAATCACCATAAGAAAAAGACCTCCCTATGCAAAACTGTACAATAATATACAATAACCAGCCTTGGCTAAAAATCATGCATAGTACTTTTTGAGATAGAGCCCATTTCTAGGCTCCACCAAGGTCGTTCCTTCATAATCCACTAACTCATAAGCACCCTTCTCTAATACATGTTTAACAACGTAAGGACCACGCCACATGGGGTTAAACTTTCCTACCCCCAAGGGTTCTTTCGGTTGATCCCACAAAAGGACCAAGTCTCCCTCACTAAACCTCCTTGGATGGATAGACTTATCGTACTGGACCTTTACGCGACGCTTATTTACTTCTAGAGCCACCAAGGCATCTTGACGCTGCTCATCAAGTTGCTCAAGGTGGACCAAACGCTCCTCCAATGGTGAAGTGTCTGGTAAGAGCTCTATGGCTAGCTTCAAAGAAGGAATATCGCACTCAACCAATAATACCGACTCCACTCCATGTACAAGTTGATATGGAGAAAAACCCGTGGCAGTCTTAACAGTGGTTTTATACGCCCACAAAGCAGGATATAACATAATGTGCCAATTATTCTTGCCTTGTGCGATGGTTCATTGGAGAATGGATTTGAGTGACTGTTGTAAAGGAAAGTGTCCTATGGCTAGGGTTTAAGAGGCCATCGACGTACTGGGGTTGAAAGAGAGATGCACAATGTTCAGCAAGCATATAACAGCAAGTTTCAGAGATGAGAAAGATCCACACCTGATAAACTGAAGGCTGGTCCAAGCTTTCTCTTCAATCCTCTTCTTGCTCCTCTCGCTCCAAGAGACCTGCAAAACAAGTTATACCTTCCTCAAACCATTATGACCACATATAAGACAATGATAATCAAATAAACATAAACAAATGATCTGAATAACATCATCATATGATCAGAAACAGAGATTCAATCACACATTGAACAATTATTTGGGAAGAAGAAGGACATCACATCTTTATTAATCTTGAAAACAAGTACAAATATACCTTCTCTTCAAATTGGCACCTCACGAAACCTTGATCTGGATCTGCTGCTTCTCTTCTCCAAAGAACTCAGCCTCCAAGCTCTGCAACACAAGGGGAAGACCTCCAGGGCAAAGGTGTGGGCAAAGAGAGTTCCAATTCCTCCAGCATAACAGTACAAAAATCCAAGTCCCCTTTCATGAACCTCCCTACCTCTATTTATATGCTGAAGAAGAGTTAGGGGCGAAGCCAAAGTGGTTACAACTGAAGGAGTCAGTTGCATAACTACCCAAACTAACTCAAAAGGCGTGTTTTTATATTTTAATGAGGCATACGCGGATTGCATAACTGGACAGTCGCGTACATGAAAAATACACGTAGGTTGCTCTACAGAAAGGTCGTGTGTCATACGTGGGTTTCTAATAAAGAAAGTAGCGTATATAAGGCATACGCGGGTATCATATAGAGCAACTCGCGTATCATACGTGGGTTTGCCTTAAGGCAAGTCACGTATAGACAACAAAAAAAAAACGCATTTTAAGGGTATTTCTGGGCATTTTCAGACTTTGTTTTCTTCTGGAAAGTTTTAGCTAACTGAAATACCTTTCCAACGGTGCAGAAATGAGGTCAAACGGAGTTACATAACTCAAGATATGGGTCCTCCAAGGTAGGTGTTTTTTCAATGACTTTCATGAAGTGCCGACATGCAACGAAATCATGGGAAAGTGGTCACAGGAAGAGATGTGTCATTTTGGGCTATAACAGATGCCCCCTAATGTGTGAGGTTAGAGGGGAAGACGATAGCCGAAATACATTATAAAGGAAACAGCTGAGTATGGAGAGAGCAGAGAATCCAAGATCAAAAGGCTCGAGTGAAGGTACCTGAAAGAGAGATAAATGTCAGAAAAAACGATCTCTGGGACATACACGTCCATATACAAAACATCGCCATAAAGATACAGGCGGATCCAACATATGTATAACTGATGAAACTATCATGGTCGCTCAATATGCAAAAAGGCGCCATATCAAATCTAAAGGAGCCATGGCCACAAATGAACAAGGTGGATCCATACTCAACAATCGATCATAGCCACAAAAATACAAGGTGGATCCATGTCTCAGCAAAATGTCATATAAAGTATAACAAGGTCTTGCGCAACTTGGGCAATAGCAAAAATGAGGATGCTACTGTCGGCCCAAGGTCTTCAATCCAAACCGCCCAAAAAAGGTACGAATCCTAACCATGCGAATAAAGGAGTTGAAGTCGAACATGGAGGAAACCGTTTGATTACCGGTCAATAATGAAAACCGTTAACAAACGCAAGGGAAACCACCATTAATGAAAATGGTTCCCAAGGTACCTAGTACATTCTAACAAGTGTGATTACAAGGACTTGAAGTCGAACACTTGAAGAATCCATTGAGTAGGAGACATTAAGGTATTCCCAACTACCCAATAGCGAGGGAAATTGCCATTGAGGACAACAATTCCCAAGGTACTGTCATAAAACTCTAAATCTCGTCCCCAGAGCAAGATTTGTTGCAGTCGATAGGAAGAGATCCGTTGGAAGGAAGGCATTAAGGCATCCTTCATCATCCAACACGAGGTAAGTCAAAGACTAATTTGATCTGGAATTGGTACTGAATTTCACAAAAAGGACCACTGAAGACATGATGTAATGAACTGATACCAGGGAATGGCCGACACAAAAGGTCAAGGCAACTGCAGAATGGCCGACAAAGGTTTAATCCTTGAACAGTGAGCACGACACAAAAGTGACTTAGGCAGCTTTTGACACGAAAGGACCAATGAAACAAATCTGCAATGTAGGAGACATTGACAGATTCCCCATAAAATTGGAAAAGAGACCAACTGGAGGAGTAAGAAAACTCTGAATCAGGATAAAGTCAAAATACTAGGACCCAACGGTTGATAGACTCAAAACTGGTGATTTGTTCAAGGAAACAAGACTTGCTGCCAAGATATAAAAAGACATGGAAATAAACCTTCCCCTTCCCTTCTTTCTTGTAAAGGTTTAACGAGTCCAAGAAAGCAAACTCGGGACCATCTTCATTTTTTGACCAGCT